>JAINUG010000037.1:247500-610000 GCA_029706075.1 Aldrovandia affinis | reverse complement strand
AAGCATCCATGCGTTGTGCACTTTGCGTGCCGCGCAGTGCTACCTTCTCCCTTTCTCCATTGCGTGGCGACAGCATCGCGTTCCCCTTTGTCTTTGAGAAGAATTTCTCAAAGTGTCAGTGCAGTGTCTCTGCATCTGTGTGTCTGGTGTGTGTCTGTGTGTGTGTGTGTGTGTGTGTGTGTGTGTGTGTGTGTGTCTGTGCGAGGTGTGTGTGTGTGTGTGTGTGCGAGGTGTGGTGTGTGTGTGTGTGTGTGTGTGTGTGTGTCTCTCTCTAGAGACCACCTTCTTGACCAGTGCAGGGTCGCCCCAGGGGCAGAGACCATCCTTCACACACACATCACACGGCCGCTCGTGCCCCGTCCAGCCTAAGGCCAGGAGACAGGCTGCAGGAGAGTGAAAGTGCTCACTGCCCTGCTGGATCTGAAGCGCTGGGTCACGTCCACAGAGCCCGCCGACTGACGCTCTGCTCCGTGTGAAGAAATATTCCTACGCCTGAGCATCAATCTATCAATCTTTTTCAGGGGAGGATGAACTTTCCTCTGCTGGGACAGACAACTTAACCTTGACCCGGTCACCAGAGTGTGTAAACTGCTTCTCCCGCATTCATCATCTCCCAGCACAGACATTACAGCGCACTTAGGAGGACTGAACACCTCAGTAAAAACCCATTAAAATCCATGATACAATAAATAAAATCCTTCCGTGCACTGCATGCACGCACGTTCCGAGGAAACACATTCCATATACCAACTCATTGATGCAGGTAACTGCCAGAATAAAGGTACCGCTTGAGTAAATGAGGGATCCTTTAAATTTTAAATAGGTGCAGTATCGTGACGGTCTGCCGGGGGGCGGGTGGTACCAGTAGATAAACCTGGCCGGCCCTCCCCTTAAACTAAGCCACCCCGCACCCAGCTGAGACTCCCCTAGCCCGAGCCACGGCCGTTTGAGTGTGCCCCTGGGTTACCAGCGTTTCCCTGATTTTGGCAGTCACCCGTACGTACGAGAAAGCAATGCCCGGGGTGTGTGTGTGTGTGTGTGTGTGGGCGGAGGAGCCGACTAGCCCCGACTTTGTGGTGCCCACCTTCGTTCTTGCGGGACTTGACGAGGGTGACCTTGGCGGGCCGGGGCGGCAGGTTGGAGGTGACGGAGCGGCGGTCGGAGCGCGGGCGAGAGGCTGCGGTCCCGGGACGTGCTGCGCTCCCTGCGGGCCGCGCCCCTCTCGGTCCGCCGGCGGGGGTTGGCGACGGCGCCGCTGCTGGCGCTCGGGCCGCTGCGCGCGTCCACGTCCTCGTCGTAGCTGTCGTCGTCCTCCTGCTCCGACATGGTCTCCCGCTCGCCCGGCCGCGCCGCTGGGATCTGCACCTTCCGTTTCCGTCTGATCGTCTGCGCGGGGGAGAGGGGCTTTAGGGCTTCTGCATGCTCCAACGACACAACAGCAACACGACCAGGGCTCTCTTCCGCAAGAGACTCAAACTACCACTGAATTCTGTACCACTGAAATCTACCCAATTGTCATCACCACTGCCTACTTGCTCAATACTTCTTGTATATGCATCCCTGCTTACTCCTCATTTATAAAAAAAAATACTAACCTTTTCCTTCCCAGTGTTACAGGTATGGTATGCAGCTGCCTACAATGATGTCTATTGCTGTATTACTGCACTGATCTCTTGCGCAAACTAGTTTTGTTCCTACCATGTATTAATACACATCTTGTAAGTCGCTCTGGATAAGAGCATCTGCCAAATGCTTAAAATGTAAACATGTAATGTATGCTCTGCAACATCAACGCAACCTTTGAGAGGGAGAGACCGCTTTAGCGTCACTGTCGCCAGGAAGCGACGCACCTATCCGGCGGTAGTGTAGCATAGCTACATAGAAAGAGAGGGAGAGAGAGAGCACCTGACATATTTGACTAATTGTGTACATTTGAGAATTGTCATCACACTGATGCGTTTGAAGGCCTCTACATGCTCCAAGGACAAGAACAGGACAGCAACACAGCCAGGGCTCTGCAACATCAACGCAACCTTTGCTACCTACACAGAGGGGCTTGCAGAGGGTGTCGCGTACGTAGCACAAAAATCAAACTCGGGACCGCAGCGCAACCGTTGAGGTAGATGTTGCACATCGTTGGTTGGTTAGCGAATGGAGGCAGAGCTGTCATAGTTCATAGGTCACAGTTCATCAAGCTAGTAGCTAACGATATAGATAGCTAGCATCATTTGTTCGACACGGTATAAAATGAACCAGCTTCAGGACAGATTGGCTGAAGAAGTTCGAAGGTACAGGATTTTCCCTGCTTTCATGAAAACTTTATCGACCTTGCTCAATACATTGACACGTAGTGTACAGAAGTGTAAGGACACCATGTTACACAGGCTGCATGTAGCCTTTGCAGACGTAGAAATAGAGTGCTTGCGACATTGTTGCATTGCGTGAACCGCAAAGAAGTCGCACAAGTTACGTAGAAGCATGCAGAAGCCCTTAGTGTCGCTGTCGCCAGGAAGCGACGCACCTATCCGGCGGCAGTGTAGCATAGCGGCTAGGGAAGTGGGCTCGCAACGCTAAGGTTGCAGGTTCGATCCCCAGGATGGGGCGCTGCCGTCGTACCCTTGAGCAAAGGTGCTTAACACGAAAACCTAATACACAGCTACATAAATGGATTGTACGCGTATAACGAAATGTCAAAATCTGTGTCGCTCTGGATAAGGGCGTCGGCTAAATGGCGGTAATGTAATCTGAATACATGTGACTTCGATAAGCACCACCTAAATCTGATTATGTGTGACTTTCAGATTACAACCATTATAAATGAATTAAACAAAATCACATTTGGCTTGGCATGGTTCTGTGCGATGTGTCTGGCCACCTCAAATGGGCGGTGGGCAAATTTCACCACAAGATGTGGAGGCTGAGTGGGAAGGGAGAAGAGAGGCCCTGCAACGCAGAGTGCATGTGGACTGTGCGGATCAGGGAGGTGGGAGGTGGGCAACTCTCCCATCCTCGAGGGATGGAAGGGCCTGCGGGGTTTTTGTGCAATGCCAGCATCTTTCCTGCTTAGTTTGAAAGACTCCCCGTCTGAATTCACCAGGGCTTCCGGGTGTAAAGCCAGCGAAAGGTAGCCTCACGCTGCCCGTGGCCGATGCGGACCGACCCGCTGTCGATAAGCCGGCTTTGTTTAGCGATCTGCTGCCCGTCTGTCCGTTAAGACGGAAGCGGATTCCGGCACGCTCCCGCCCGCGACCGCGCAGCCCCAGGGCGTTCGTCTCCAGCGCTGAACACAGAGGACACCCTTGTGAAAGCGCCTGCTGCCCCACTGAAGATTAATGGTGGTCACCTTCCCTCCCCGCCTCCCTCCCTCAACAGCAGCCTCCACATGAAAAATTACAGATAAAACACCCCCAACCCCCAACCCCCAAACGTCCATTTTGTCCCCCAGCCCCGGCTGCTGATTTACAATTCTGCTGTTTGTTTTTTGTGTCGCTCAGCGTTGTGATCTTCGGCTTAAGGCTCTTAAAAACGGTAATTGGCAAAGAAAGCAATTAGGAGTGAGTTATCTGCAGGGGGGGTTCTTTGCAAACGCAGCCGCTTTGCAGCCACTGTGATCTCCGGGAGAGGGGTGGAGGGGGGAGTGTACTCACGATTTTTGCGTTTTTTCCGCTTTTCCTTAGCTGCTGCACGGCGTACGCGTGCTCCACATTATCCATGGAGACGGCGTTGACCATGACGACGCGGTCATTTTCACTGCGGAAATGATCACAATGAAAACACGTGGATTAAAAAGTGAGATCCTCACTGAGCGAGGGGGTGTGTCTGTGGGGGGGTCAGAAGGGCAAGGGGCAAGGGTCAGGTGAGTAGGTGTGGACACAGCTGGCCGGGGGCTAAAGGCTGGTGAAATGCAGTCCCTCCAGGTGAGTAATCCTGTTTTTAGTACTCCACACATGCAGAGGAGGGGTTAAACAGCACATGTGAACAATTTGGAGAGGGAGAAGGGAAGACACACACACACACACCTTTAAAGTCTACACCCCATCTCAAAAACAGTTTGCTGCCTTACAGCCTGAAATTGAAACATACTACTTAAGACCTTTTAATATATATAGAGAGAGAGACACAGAGGTAGAGAGAGAGAGAGAAGAGAGAGAAAAACAAGCAAGGGGGAGTGGCAGATAAGAGGACCTAAGATCACCGGTTTTGATAGTGACACACACATGAACCTGCACAGGATCGCTTTATTACTTTATTGCAACATTTATGAAGTGGTCATGTTGTTAATTACAACCCAACAAAATGTTTCTTGCCTGTACGTGGAATATAGTGTGCAGGTGAAAATGAAACAAAGCAATTGAAAGGCCAAGAATGATAACAATAATAATAAATGGCAAATATGAATTAGTAGTTGTAGTAGTAATAATAATTATAATTAAATAAAATCATCGTCATCATCTTCATAGTCGTAATTTCCGTTGCCACCACCACCACCACCACCACCTTTATCACAATCATCTTCAGTCAGTCAGTATCATCATCATCATCATCATCATCATCATCATCATCACTTACTGCAGCAGGCCCTCAGCTGGGCCTCCTTTCAGGACATCCGAGATGACGATGGAGGTCTCCCCGCTCTGAAAATGAGGGTTGTCCCGACCTCCCGAAATGGCGATCCCAAAGCCGAACCCTGGGGCCTGCAGGCAGGACGAGGGACACATGGGGGCAGGGGGGGGGGGAGCACAGAGCAATGAGTCTACTACACGCCCCACGCAGACAGGACCAACGGGAACGCCGGCCAAACAGCGCATGGGAGAGAGGGGGGTAGGACTATGAATGTGGTTCTAAAATAAGAAAAAGGTCAGTTAACAGCCGGCGTGTAGGTGTGTGTGTGTGTGTGTGTGTGAGCTCATTCGCATGTGCCCCTGCGAGCAGAGTGCGCGAGCGTGTTTAGGAAACGAAAGCGTGGCCGCGCAGGTTTGCTGGCGTACGGAAAATGCAGATGCACACAAGGGCAAATGTGAGAGACGACCTCTCCCTGTGAAACGCTGCACTCCGCACTCCCCTCACGTCACGCCTTCCACAGCCAGCCAGCGACGCACACACACACACAAAGATAATTTTCTATCATTTTTATCCTTGCCTCATCATATCCTTAAAATGAACGGAATGCTTTGTGGAAAATAAATTGAGACAAATTGTTCACGGGAAAAGCAAAAAAACACATCAGCATCACGATCATAACCAGACTATCCTCATGCATGGACAGTGAAGTAACACAACCACATTTAATCTACAAGTGGTTATCCTGCCTGGGCACTACCAGTCTTTCAACTAGGGGGGTTTAGAGGTTCACTCACACTTGCCTGATGCAGCCAAGGACTGTGACCTCCTGTGATGCGACCAACGTAGCACATGCCACTGTAGTGGCCGCTGCCACAAAGTGAGACTCAATCATCCATGTGGAACGAGTGGCCGCTGCCACAAAGTGAGACCCGCACTCATCCATGTGTAACTTTGTGGCAGTGGCCACTCGTGAGGCTCATGAATCCATATGGAACGAGTGGCCCCTGCCAGAAGGTGAGACCCGCACTCATCCATATGGAACGAGTGGCCCCTGCCACAAAGTGAGACCCGCACTCATCCATATGGAACGAGAGGCCCCTGCCACAAAGTGAGACCCGCACTCACCCATGTAGAGCGGTTGGTCGCTGCCACAAAGTGAGACCCGCACTCACCCGTATGGAATGAGTGGCCGCTGCCATGTACTGAGACCCACACCTGCCCCCACAGCGGGATCTGGGGGTGTGCGCTGCTCTGCCCCGTCTCCACAGGTGCTCTGGCGAGCTCCGTCACTGATAATGGATGGGACGGCGTGCCGTAATTAGCGGAGCGCGCGCAGGTCTTGACAGATGGCCAGGACGGGGGAGCGTCATTAAGAGAGCCAGCGGTAATAAAGCAGGAGATCAGCGCACAGATGTGAACGGGTGGTCTTCCCACAGCCAGTCACGGGCCGCGTCACACCGTCTGCCTCCTAATGGCTGTTTTCTCTCCGGGAAGCGAAAACACCATCAGGGAAATTACATGTTTACAACCGGCACATAGAATTAATTGTCTGGAAATGCGGACGGCCACGTCGGCGTTGATCGGTAACCCTTTCGCGGTGGTTTTTTGTCTCATCCTGTCTGGTGATCTCCGAGGGGGGTTCACCGTGTGGACGAACTTGGGGGGGTGCGTGAGGGGGTTTCAAAGTGTGAGGCTTTAAAATCACACATCACAGAGGGTTCACCTGAACTTTGATAAAGCTGCCACTAACTAATAAGATTACCGGCACTACGCGGGTCATCTGGTCTAGACGGTCACCTGGCAACAGGCAAAGTTCTCAGGTGTCAGCGCCAGTTTAAGTGCTCAGTGGTGGAGGGTAATTGTGGTCTACACTATGCCTGTCATGTTTCCTGGAGAACCCGTATGTGAACCAGGCTCTCTCAGTATGAGAGGTGACCCAAAGGTATTCATTTAACCAGGTAATTCATCCAAGAGCCAAGTTGCACCATAGGGTGACCCTGAGCATTTTATTTCAAAGTTAATTGAGGATGGAATAATATAAAATTGTTACTAAGGCAGCAACGGTACGACTAAAGTATTTTGGTTTGATGAGAGAACAGTAACGTCACCGTGTTCAGACCTGCCCTCGAGATCCATTCCCTTGCACCTGCACAATTCCAGTCACTTCCTGTCTCCTGGCTGCTCCACGGCTGCTGACGGAGTGCCCTGCCCCTGCTTCACATTTCTGAGAAGGAGTTTTAACACGTGGCTTAACACGAAACGCACACTGGGCTTAATGTGAACGAAAGGGACCCCGAACACACATGGAAAACACGTCTCCCGTTACAAGATGCCTGGAGAAAACGTGACATGCATAGAACTCCTGTCCAATCAAGAGTTGCCCCGTCAATCGGTCTTGCAGGGAAGCAAATTAGTCCAATTTGTGGTAGCGATGGTGACATGGTGTGCTCTGTCCCGCGTCCGCCCCGGGGCGACGGGTGTTTGGCTCAGCCGCGCGGAGATACGGTACCGTCTCCCGGAGGGGTGAGGATCACAACACCGCGCCACGCTCTCTCTCTCCCTCCCTCCCTCCCTCCCTCCGGCTCTATTCACACGCTAGCGTGCTACGTGTTTCCCAGCAGAGAGAGTAAGAGAGAGAGAGAGAGAGAGAGAGAGAGAGAGAGAGAGAGGGGGAGAGGCAGATGGAGGGAACAGTGGAGAGAAAGAAAGAGAGGAGGCTTACCCTGTGAAGAGTCACTGTGTGCTGTTCCCATATTACGGTCTCCTCCATAGCCGCACTCTGCAAAAACAGGAAAAAGCGTTATTACTCCAAGAGCTCCGAGTATAACCCCCTGTATCTCCCAATTAATACAAATAACAACAACAAATTGCATTTATATAGCGCCTTCTCAAAGGCCTTTACAGTGAAGGAGGGGAAATAAGTCATGGCAGACTGAGCGCCAAATTTAAATTCTAAAAAGTCAAAGTCTCGAGTTCTACGTATTAGCCAGCCTTTTCTTGTCCATACTATCACAGCTGGACTGTTTCTTTGAAGTTCATTTTGACGGGGAGCTCGATCACGCCATTAAAAGCGCTCTTGTGTGTGGTCTCTTTTCCCTAAGCCCTTGTGGGCTTCTAACTCCCAGGCGAAACAGAGTGGGCCAGGCGGTGGGGGGGGGGCACCTCAAACACAATGTGGCGCGGCAGCCGTGACCACACCGACGCACGCTCTAACCACACCGAATCTGCCGTTCCCTCAGAAACGTCCTGCCGGCCCTTGCCATTTTGCGAGAAGTACAGGACGCCTAGCGGACAACGCTCAGCTCACTATGACGGACCCACAGCCACCCGAAGGGTAATCCGTTATTCTCCTCTCTCCATACATTCGCACTTGTGTAATGCGGTCACAGAGGAACGGACTGCACAGTAATGCGATTCCGCCACAGCCGAGGCCGCTGCGCTCGCTCTGACGAGCCCCCGACATAAAACAGAGCGCTCAAAAACCGGGCCGCTCGACGGACCCTGAAATTGGTCACGTTTCCGCGATTTATTTTTAGATGAGAGAGACGTTTACCGAGACTTGAAGGGCCTTGACATAAAAGGCAGTGAAACGGGGTCAAAACCCCCCCCCAACCCAGGTCGTATTTACAGCCACTGGATTTAGGCTCCCTCGCAACAGGGCCGAGGCAGGTCGAGCAGAGGTCACATGTAGGCAAATGGAAAAGAAACGGGGAGTGTCCATCATTCCCCTCCCCATTCCGGGGTAGGGATATCCAGATTATTTCTGGTTTGTGGTGCAAGCGTGCACCGGCGCTAAAAATAGCTGCCATGCATGATTTCAGCCGTGGTTCAGTTTAGGTGAATACTTTCAACCCGCATCCCGGCGCTGTACAGACCCGCATGCAGACTGCTCCCGACGCACGGCGTGGGATTGCACAGATCGCATCGGCGAAACGTTTCACAGCTTTTCCTCGAGAGAGACGGGACCAGCGAAAAGCAGAGACAAGTCGAACGTCAGGTTAACGGCCAGAGCAGTGCGGTCGTATGCGATGTCGATAATTACAGTCCGAATGCTACAGAGTTGGTGAGATCGTGGTGCTGCAGATGCAAAACAAACAAGCAAATTTGCAGCTCACAAAAAAGCCAGTGAGACTGGTGGTTGCAAAGTATGACATCAGAGACCACAAGCACCCTCAAGCTAAAACGCAACATTTCTGGGACATGGCTCACAGTATGTGAGTGCGCAGGCAGTCCAAACTGACAATACAAGATGCAAAACTTCACAACCCCCAAAGTCAGTCCGGCGCTCTCCTCCATCGATACAGTCACAAACACCCCCCCCCCCCAACCACATCATAGTCCAGTCACGCTTGTCCCGACTCGCCCGGAGCTTAAAATAACATCAGAGCACAAACTGCAGCCTTAACAGTGTTATTCTAATACGCTGCCACCCCAGACATCACATCATTTACATTTAATGCTGCCATCTTCGCATTCTAACAGCACTCGTGCTGGTCGTTTTATTAAAAACACCGCAGCGAGCAGCTGCAGGCTAAATAGAAGGTTAAGATAGGAGCATTCATCAGCAATGGCAGCAACAGCAGCCCAGACAGAGATCGTGTTGGGCCTGGGTAATAGTGAACAGCAGTCCGTTGTCGGTAAGAGATGTTCGACATTCACTTTGTCCCCGTTTCGGGCGACCCGTTCAGACCAGTCAAAAGAGAAGACCGTTTGGAAGCAATGAGACCAAGGGGCGGGCACAGAATAATGGCGGAAATACTCCATAATCCATTATCCTTGCTGTGGCCCCCCTCCTACCCGTTACACACGGTTCCCGAAAAGAAGGAAAGCTCGACTCCCACCTCCACCGCTACCATATATTATGGGCTGTCCACAAGAATTCCGTTCGTTAGCGTTGGGCCGATGATGCTGGGAATCGCAATGTCTGGAAATACCATGAGAATGAGTTCATACTGATGACATGTGCATGAATAAGCGCAGTGCAAACATTACAATGCCATTTGCTAATTGCAAGACATTACAGCAGAACGTAACCTGCGGTACGGAATCAGATTGTCCTCAGCAGGGCATTCATTCATAATTCATAAGCCTCAGTTCCACTTTCAGGGAGAGTAGGGGGGTGCTGCTGGTGGTTTCCATTGAACTGCTTTCAAGCAATTAACACAAAGCTGAACCTTTGACCCTCTCGCATTCCGTAGCAAATTCAGCATTAATATTATTCGCTGGTCGATATGATCTGTGCCCACGACAATCTCGCAGAGCGTACTACACAGCCTGGCTGCAGGTTTCCCACAATCAGGCGGGCCATTGTGCTGGGCGGGCTGACCCATTTAGGGAAACCCAACCCCCAGCTACACATTGATTTGGAGCGGGCTTAAGGTCACCGAGGTCCCCCGGTCTTTTAAGACTTCAGCGACTGTACGGGAAGGCAGCCAAGGCCGGCCCCACGTGAAAGGAAGTGTGTGACGCAGAGCGTATGATCTGGCCATTCTGTCCCACCGAGGGCACGGAACGCTGTAAAGGACATGACAACTCTTGCCCCAAATCCTTCGCAGATGATTTGTAGCCCCAACTGATGATATCATGAGGTCAGCAATGGGCCAATCACAAGGGTGAAAATGTTGGTTCGCACGCAATCCGATGTGCAATGAGCAGGGCAACACCATCCGCCCCTCTGCCCACCTCTCTGTACCCTTTACACCAGGGGTGTCCAAGCTTACCCAGGAAGGGCTGCAGGTGTGGGTGCAGGTTTTTGTTCTATCCCAGCATTACAACACCTGATTCAACTAGTCAACTAATCATGGTCTCCAATCAAGACGTTATTTAGTTGAATCAAGCGTTTTAGTGCTGGGCTAGAACAAAAACCTGCACCCACACCGACCATTTTCAGATAAGACTGGACACCCCTGCTGTACACTCCCTTTCATGTCACGCCATCTCTGCTTGCTTCCCCTCTACTTCTTCCAGTCTTTTTCTCTTCTCCTGGGTTCCAACAAAGACCTCACCCAGAAACCCCAATCCCAGGAAATGCTTCAACTCCCCGGAAAAAGAAAACCCCCAAAACAAACAAGCTTCCTCAACTGACTGACAACTGATAACTGAATTCCAAATAGAGGATTTTTAATAAATGGATTGGCTTTCGGCAGAGAGAGAGAGAGAGAGAGAGAGAGAGAGGAGGGATTGTCCATGTTTTTCCTGGCATTATCTGTGAATATTTCTTTTATGGGGCACCTGAGTAGAGAAAGGAGGGATCCCTTTATTGGCATCCTGGAGGTGCCAAGTCCCTGCAGGGGTAACCCGGGTAAGAGGAATGCAGGCCGCAACAACGCGCCGGCCAAAAGGCACACTGAGCTTCAGGAAAAACAGGCGCAGGGAAGGAGGAGGGGGAGGGGGATGGGGACCTGAAACCGCTCTATAAACACGCCTTTATGTCCAGGACCGCTTCTCGCTGCCCAGTCCCAGACTCATTTCCATGCCTTTCCATCAGCAAAACAAAAACAGAACACTGGAAGTAAGCACCCAAAACAGAGAAGCATACGCACGCAGGTCTAGGTCCGCCTTTGGACCGTGCCAAGATGCAAAGGGTTCCAACAAACGGTTCCATTTTACCTCTTGCGTGTGAAACTTAACCGCACAATCGAAGGTGAACCTTTGTCATAGGGAGTTGACGTGTGTCAAATAAAGAAAGGGCAAACACAAAGCCACCAGCCCCTCCTGAAGCCCCTCCCCTCACCGTTACATCGTCGACGCGCTCAACGCGGGAAAATGACCACGTGTGATGGAATGAGGCTCATCTTCCCTGTTCAATACAGCTCTGACCGCTCCTGCAAGGCGAAGCAGGGAGAGGCCTCCAAACGTAGACTCTCTAAAGTGCTAGCTAGCACCTCCATAGCGTGTCTCTGCTCCATTGGATTCCGGGTGTGTAAATGACACACTGACAGCCATTCATCAGAGGTTAAACACCAGAGAGTCCGCATTCTTCCACCGAGCACCCAAAGCCAGCACAGCTGTCCTTCTCACCGACCTGCTCGGAATCATGGGAGGTTATTCATTAAGGTCATCCAAAAGTCTGCTTGTAGGAGTACTGAATTCCACTAACACGTCCCTGTGGTTTGAAGCGGTCGCAATGGTTCTGTTTTACAAGAAAAGCGGTTGAAAACTTGAAGCCTTGAAAGGACAGCCTTCGGTGAAGGGGGGCTTCAACAAGACGGCTCAGAGCAAAACCCAGACCTCCTCAAATACTTCAACAAAAGCAGCTACCGCAGATAAGGGACAGGCAGAGGAACGAAAGATAAAATAAAGAGGAAAAATTCCCCCGAGACTCAGATATCCCGCTCAGACATCTCACTTCAGCAGTCGCTCCTTTAGACACACCACATTCTGAATATAAATAACGCGTGGCGGAAAACACAAACCCAGCAAACTTGTTCGAAAGCTCTTTGCAAAGGGATTTATGCTCGCGCCTTAAGCTGATCTTTGCTGTAAAAATGTTGATGCGATTCGCTCTGCACCATTTTGTTTGAATTTATGGATTCTGGGCCTTTTTACAACCAAACTTTAAAGCTAATAAAAAAAATGGGACTTGATTCCTGCTGACACAAAATCTCTCATTAGGTTATTTTTGATGCTATAAAAAAAAGCTATTCTGGACTTGTTGCAGTGATAAGCCTCCATCTTATCTTCAAATGGTGCACAGTGATCTGAGGAGGCCTTAGGCTACACAAACAGAATTTAGGTAGCAGGCCAGTGAGAAGGCCTTAGGCCACACAAACACCAGTGTGTATGTGGTAGGCTTGTAAGGGCCCTGTGAATCTGACGTTGCCAGGACACACCTGTACAAACACTCTCCTGCAGACCCCTTCGGAGCTGAAATGAGGCTCTCTCTCAGCAGGAAACACAAAGGCCATTCCCAGCTTCCCCTTCTCGCTCCGACATTGGGGCCCCACGCATTGCCGGAACCTTCTCCCATCACCGCTGCTCCTCCGGTTCTGCGTCATGAAAAGTCTCTACGGTGACCTCTCCCATAATGCTCTGGGTCTTGTTGCTTTCACAGACACGCCAAGAGCTCAAAGGGTTGATAAGGCCTTATCAAGAAGGCGTGGCTGTGCCAGGAAGAGCAGGACAAGATCCCAGCCAGCAGCATCAACAGTTTACTCCACTGGTGCTGAGCTCACCGTCTCCCAATAAGTTTATCCCTTTAATGCATCTCAGCAATCTGTGCCGCTGATTAAAAAGTGCCCGGCGTGCGAGCGTGAGCGATAGGGCAGGGTGAACTTGGGTATAAATGTTTTGGGGTTTTTTTGCAGAAGAAGTTAAACTGAATTCTTTATCCAGCGATATGATGAATCAGGACTCCGGCCATCAGCAGATCACATCCTCGAAGAGGCCATCTGCTCAGAGTCCGTTTAATTGCGCCCGTGATCTTGTTAAACAGGAGGTATTATTTTCCCTCCTTTTTCCTTTTTTTAAACAACCCATCATCCTGCTGTTGAGAGATTGTGCAAACTCAGTGACTGTACAGGAGAGGTGAAACGGGGATGAGATGGATCCTCCCCTCCTGTACACCACTTTTTGCTAACCCACACGGAATGGTCGCATATCCTCGGCAATCTGCGGCGGCTTCGGTCAGGAAACAAATCTGCCTGCGAACCGCTCTTGCCTGTCCGCCGTTAACCACGCGGGCGGAGCGTGTGCTTACGGGAGCGCACGGGCCGACAGAAAGCTCTTCGGAGTTGGCGAGCAAAGGCAAGCGAGGCTTGCTGTTGTCCCACAGGCTGAGGCCTTGACTGTGCGTTGCGCACACAACACGGGACAATATTATCTGATGAGAGAATAACAGGATTAAGAAGTGAGCCTGTGCGGGGTCTCGTTGCAGGGCCGAGGACCGAGATGTCCTCAGGGGGAAACAGAACAATGTTCATTTTTTTGTTGTTGTTTTTTTTGCAAGGAGAAGAACGGGACACAGAAAAGTGGCTTATCCAAGAGTCACGCCAATGCGGACTCAAACAATGAGGCCATTTATCCGTCAGTGAAATGCGTATATGGATACATTCACATTTATACTGGCTTGAATCCCAGCCAACGAGACCCTGTGCCGGAGCACAAAGGGACAGGGCTGGGCAGGGGAGAGCACACAGGGCCTTGATCTGTCCTTAAAGGGCGTCTTTGTTTCAGGGAGCGGGGAGCCGTCCTTGTCCAGCCTGGCCCCTTCAAAGACTCCAGAAATGGAGAAGGCGCGGTGACAGGAGAGAAATAACAAGGTGCAAACGGCAGGTTTCAGTGGGTAGAGCCAAATTACCACAGCAGTACCGATATATGAAATGAGAAACGAAACACAGGTATCTCTTTGTGCTGCTGCTATTCTCGGCCTGTCATCCTTTTCAAATTATACAAAATTAAAAGCCCTTTGATCATCAATTAAGAGTCTTAGATATATTATTACAAACTCCTTTTTTATGAATTCATTTTTTTGGGGGGTGGAAGCGTGGTGGTAATTCATACTATAATGATGACAATGCATTTCATTAATCTTGCAGTCTGGAAGGCAGTGGAGCATCTAAAAATAGCTGACAGTATCTGTGATTAAACTTTTTTTTTTTTTTTTCAACTGTAAAAGACTTCACTAACGATGTGCAATCAGTGGAGCAGCAGGCGAGGGTAAACTGAGAGAGAGTCCTTCTCCATAGTAATCACCCCACTCAACGTGGCCCAAAGCCCACAGGGGCAGAAAATGGAACTACAGAATCCCATCTCCCATGTTCATCAATGCATTTGAGGCTTTGTTTCTCCCCAATAGCCCTGAAAGAACAACTCCAGGAGAAATGTAACAAAGCAACAGCTGGCTCTATTACTGATGGTGGCCCTGCTGATGGAGGTGAGGGCACAAGCCTGCCATGCTTTCCTCATCAGGCAGCAGAAGTGCAAGACATTTCTTTCCCTAATGAGCGACTGGTTAAATGCCTATGCTAAGCTAGCTTTCTCAACACTGCTATTGGACACCGACGGGGTCTGCGGTCTATTTTAGTTCCTGAAGCACAACATGTCGACCCAGCCACACCACTGTGGCCCTTGAGATCTGCACCATGAACTGGTATCAAAATGAAAACTTCAAAAGTCACTTGTTTTGTGAGGTTATTGCATTGGGGCGAGTCTATCAGGAAAAATGCATTCCCGTGGGGTCTTTCACACAATGCCATTTGACCTGATTGCACAGACAGGAAATGAGAGGAAAGAAATAACTTAACTTCCTGTGCGGCTACCAGATGTTTTCGAATTCAAAAGAAAGCACCCAACACGCAGCCCGAAGGAACGCAGATTGCTGGATTTTTTTTGGTCGCAAATTTGGTGGCTACTTCCTCCCCTACAGTGTTACAGAATGCAGTGTCGAAAACAAATTAATTAATCAGCCTAATTAATGGGGAAGGAAAATCAATGTCCAAGACCAGCCCCAACACCAAAGTCCAAAGCGGTTTTGGATCAATGTAATGAAAGGAACGTGGAATACGAAATTGCTGATCAAACCGTTCAGAGTAGCAGGAACAAATGTCCTTCTGGAGCACAGTTTATAGGTTGCACGGTAGCCAAAAAAAGAAGAAAAAGAGCAAAACGTAGCACAGCCCTCTCGTGTAGGCACAGTGCAACGGTGCACTAACCCACGAGGGGACACAGCACCACTGCGCTCCACCTTTGCTTACACGCCCATGAACGGAGAGACAAGTGAAATGATTGATCGCTTCGAAAAATGTGAAAACGACGTGCCAAAAGACTGCTGACAAGCACTAAGGAGTCAGGGACGATACCCAAACGCTGACGAGATCAGAACTCCGTGGGGAGATCCCGGAGAGTTCACTGACAGTTACTACACTCCACCTATATACTGCGATTGCAGCAAATCTATAACGGGAGCACGCTAACGCTCTTAAAGCAACCTCCGGCGTACAAGCTTCTGGGACTGCTCTTTTAAAAGCCTGTACTGTACTGTAAGAAAAATACTGTAAGAAAAATGTTCAATTAATATAGAAATATAGCTCACAAAGTGTTTGTTTCCCCCTTTTTTGGGGGGGCCAAATTTTGCCAAATTTCCCGCTTGCAGACAGAGGTCCCTCTTAACGAGCATCAGCTGGGCGGCAGGAGTCAAGCAGCTATAAATAGAGCAGCGGTACTCACCGCGTTTCGTCCAGCGAGTCAGAGAAACACGGACGGCAGCATCTCTCCCGCCTACGGCCGCTCGGGCTCCCGCAGAAGTGACGGGGTACCCTCTCGCCTCCCCCGTGAGCTACTTTACAAATCTGCAGCCTCTCTCCTGGAGCCGAACGAGCAGCGGCAGTAGGGAAACGGGCTGGAGGAGTTTCGAGCGCGGTCCTGTAGGAGTGGACGGACGCCTGGGCTCTCTGTGCGGACGTGGGCTCTCCGAGCTCCAGAGCGTCTTCCCTCCCCTTGTCGAGAGGCGAATGAGCCCCTCTGTGCTCTGAGGCGGCAGCGACCGGTGTGGGATCTGCAGCTCTACTGTACACACGCGCGCGTCGATCCGCAGCACAAACTGCCATATCGGACTTAACCCTCGCCGTGCCGCGACACTGCGTTGCCTGGTGTGTGTGCGCGCGTGTGCGTGTATGTTGGGGACTTAACTCGACAGCATGGAGAAGACGCAGCAGGGGTAGCACTCTCTCGAGTAGACGTACATTTCTCAAGCAGTTTGAAACACCTTTCCGTACGGCTGCGGTAATGCATTATCCCAGGGAAAGCTACAGTGACAGTCGCAAGCAAATCTCAAGCGATGAGGCATGAAGGGCCTCCCACTCGTAACTCGTCACGCGTAGTAAACTTACTCACGCATCTCATCGTGGTTCTGTACTTTACCCGTTCCCCGGGATACGAAGAGGAAAAAAAAAAAAAAAAAAAAAAACACTAATCCATTTAAATGGTCTAACCGCCATAGCGTGGTTCAAAATCAATAACGCCAGCAAGTAAGCCCTTTGAAAAGCAGTAAATGCAGAAACGTGTGTCTGCAGGTCCGAGTGGAGAGAGCGGTGCTCGTGCCGGCGTATCTGCGCCGGGCTCAGGCACTTCCTCGCTCAGCGTGCCAGGCCCATTTGCACACAGCAGCTTTGTTGACGTGGGCCATTCGATTCCGCTTACATCGTGCTTAGAGAGAGATGAAACCCCGCCCCTTGCCGCACGCACTGTGATTCAGTGGCGTCTTTATGTTTGATGTCAGATGAAAAGCTGGCTGCCGTGCCGTGGCACAAAGGGTTTCGGCACCCAGTCACCCGGGCTCTGATCAGGGCTATGGGGGGACTCGCGCTAATTATCACATTAAAATGCACAGCAATGGCAACAGATCATGTTCCCTTATGATCTAATGGAAAAGATGTATGTTCCCTTACCTAACACCACCTTCGCTGCTGTAAGACACAGACACAGACACAGGTGCACGCACAAACACACACACAACCTTTATTCTCTCTAAAAACAGCCATTAACGTGTACAGGCATAGGCACCAAATCCGTATGAAACAGATGATGTGTGTGTGACAGAGGGGCAGAGGGACAGAGGGGCAGAGGGACAGAGGGACAGAGGGACAGAGGGACAGAGGGACAGAGGGACAGAGAGGAGCAGGGCTGTGCAGTGTGTCTCGCTCTCGGACGGGATCGGGACCAGCCAGGTGTGAAGGAAACACCTGGAGTCACTCCCCTTCTCCGGGCCCCGGAACCTCCTCCTCACTCAAACCTCAACTGGGAAACATTTAACAGCGCTAAGACACCCGACACAGCCGGGAGAGAGCGGGGCAGTGCTGAATCACAGTGAGGAGAAACCTAATGAAAGAAAATGGCTCCGCGCCCTCTCTGTGAGTGTAGGCCGTACCCTTGGCACAGCCGCCCAGGGGTGGGGCTGGGGCAGGGCGGCTTACGTTGGCAAGGGTTCCCGGGGTTACCCACTGCATAAGCAGCACGCCCTGTTTACACTAAAGATCACCATCATCATTTATTTAAAGCTTATCTCTACTTTCACCAACCTCTGGAACATGATAACTTGCTGTAGAAAAGTGGGAAAATCGTGACACGTGTCAGATGATGCAGGATTATATTCTAACACCAGGCACCTATGGGTTACCAGCCATGAGCGATGAGACTCCACAAGCCCAGCCACTTGGTCATTACATCCTAAATGACGTGGAGTTCCTAGTCACAGATGGACATCACAAGTAATGTCTGAGAAATGGAATAACCTGCAACTGGTCACCAGATACCTGCAGCGTCAAGATTTGAAGTGATCATGCAATTCCACTAACCTCCTGAAACCTGCATCACAATCTAAAAATGAATGATCAGTGTTACAGATACGTTGAAAACAGGCCCTACGTAATGATTAGGTGTCGAGTTTCAGTAAGGAGGAAGCAGGCGACAGCCAATCAAAGAGCTGCTTGGCTTGCTGTGATGTAACCATGGCGATCCGTTTGTCCTCTAGCATGATCCCAGAGGAAGGAAGGACCCAGAGAGCATCTGCATCCTCTGCTGTCACACACACATATCCTTTCTCACACACACACACACACACACACACACACATCCTCTCTCACACACAAACACACACACATATCCTCTCTCTCTCTCACACACACACACACACACACAGACACACACATACACATACACACATACACACACACACACACATCCTCTCTCACACACACATCCTCTTTCTCACACACAAACACATGCACACACACGCACGCACGCCATTGCTCACACACATACAGAAACATCCTTTTTCACTCTCTTTCACGCTCTTTGCATGCGCACGCACACACACAGCTCAGGAATGTGAGCACCATCACTGATACAGGGGTAGGTGATGTACCCTCCTCTTGTCATCTCTGACTGAGTGCACAGGAAACAGGATATTGCCCAACACTAGAGGACACTCAGCAGGGACTCAGGGGACTCAGCACCCCTCCCCTCCCCTTTCCACCGATACAGAACACAGAAAAATACAACTCGTGTCAGTGTGTGATGTGTGGGTGTGTTCTCAGGGCCGATGTCAAGCAAGCACGACGAGCAAGCTTAGGAAGGCCAGTGCTGACAATCCATCTTCAAAACAGCGAAAAGGAAACAGGCCAATGCATACAGTGTGCGGTCACTCAAACACACAGGCACCAAACTCTTCAGGAGGACAGTGCCACGTTAACAGATGAGGGAATTAAATATATATATATATAATCCCAGCAATTGGATGAAAAATGTAATCTCCACCATGCCTCTCAAGCACTCCTGAAAGAAGCAGAGATGAGCTGGAAATGGCTAACAGAATACCGGCAGGGCTGTCTAAGGGTGGCCATTCGCCCCTCGCTTCTCGATTGAGATCCAGTCAGATACAACGTTAAAGCATTCTGCAGCCTCCCGACCCAGGCCGCGCGAGGGAGAGGTGCAGCGGACGTGCGAGACATTATTAATAACGTGGAGGGAGAGGGCGCCGGGGCGGAGACGCACGGGTCCGGGTGTTTCGAGCGCGCCGCTAAGCCCCTCGGCGTTCACTGCGTCCTCCGGTGCTGCAGGCGGTCGCTTTGATCTTGAGGAGACAGGTCTCTCGTGGCCCACCCCCCACGATCTGGGCGATCGAGTAGCCATACTGAATGACAAGACCAAGCCCCCACCGCTCCCCCATAACAGAGAGTGTATAAGAGAGCAAGAGAGAGACTTTTAGAGGAGGAGGATGAGACAAAGCCTCTTTGGATGAGTCCGGGTCCAAGGGGCTCACCTGATGAGCACGGTGCCCTGGTCACACATCGTCGAACCCCCAAAACTGTCCTATACAGAGCCTCACTGTCATGCGGAACTCACTGCCATTTCAAATGAGCGACAAGAGCTGCAGATTCCACAGACACTCAGCTCAGTGTTATGGACATCGGAAGTTGTGCCTCCCGACAGTTAAAGCACAAACCTTCCAATGCGATGCACCTTATGAATATTCATTAAGGGGCATGACCAAGGACAGTATTAGGCAAAGGATGTTCTTTGCTGTTAATTTAGCACCAGAAACTACCGTCACCGACCGGAACTTCCTGGACGGAAGGAACGCAGAAGCTGACCATCTGGTTTGTCGACAGAATCAGTACTATAACCTGGGCTCATGTGGACACCAGTGCATTCTGGGATGGGGGTTGAAGGTTCTCAACAGTGACAGCAGAGGAGTCGGCCCAGGCTCCCGCGAGCGCGTCTCCCACCTCTTCACGGTCCTGACAGGTAGGGATGGATGGATATTTGTTCTCCCATTCCCTCATGGAGACGTGGAGTGGAGGGAGCGGGTCAGGTTTGGAAGTTGCGGGGGACGGTGAGCAGGGCTCCCGTCTGCTCAACTAGCATCTGTGTCAAACTCCGTTAACACGCTGACCCCAAGATTGATGGACCGCAGAAGTGCAAACAGGAGTGCAGCTCAGTCCGAGGCCGGCTTTCTGAACAGGGCCCAGAGGACAGGGCCTCAGAGACAGCGTTCCCCACAGCACCGCAGGTAACGGAGGAATCCGCAAAGCCCCCTCCCCCGACCACTTCTGTTAACCATACACTGAAAGCTGGAATCTCCTGGCAGAGTGTGAAATATACGCCTCGTTCGTCTTCCCTGTCAAACTGCTGATCCAAGCAACATGCGACACGGTGTAGCAAGCCCTCTTGTACCTTCGACACGCCAGGAGTCTAGATACTGCGAGTATGGTTTTACATCCCACGCACCGCCAGTCAACACACTCCCAATTCCTTTTTCCATCCGCCGCACGCTACCAGCGCTGGGCTGATATTCATCAATGAATTAAGCATCGAAGCGTTTCAATCACCCAGGAGATATTAATGAAACTGCGCGATCACACGCAAACCAACCCCGAGTTAATACTATAATGCCACTTTCATTTGATCAAAAGAACTCCCGGCAATAAGAATTTCACTCCGATATAAATCAAGCACCATCAGTGAATAAAGTATCAGAACAATTCACTCAAATCGAAATTAACTCAATTTGCGCCGCTCTATTGATAATTTGCATAGAGACATTTGTCAATGTAACAGGCCTTATGAATACAAGAGGAGTGACCTTCGACGTAAATTAACGTTCCCCGGCCCCCTGCTTTAGTATAACGTCCACGTTTTATTATCAAATGGGCCCATTCTTTCACGCGGAGTGATAAATGAAGAATAAATATTTAAAAGACGGCGCTCCCATGCAGGCTAAATCTTCAAGGTTTAATGGGCGCCATAAACTCCCGAGGTTTGATTGAGGAGTTTATTAAAAACTTATCATCGTTTTCGCTGGCAGTTTAAAACAATTAAAACCCAGGAAGGAGGAGAGGGGAGGAGAGGAGAGGAGAGAGAAGCGCACGCAATATTTTAGGACGCCGGTTTCTAAACGGAAACTTGCTGGTAGATTTAATAGGTTCATCAGCACAATGGAATGACTTCTAAATCAAAAATTGAACGATGATAATTCGGGCAAAATAATTCCTAAATGTTTTATAGTCTAGTCTGTTCGGTTAACTTCAAAAGTTTGTGCAGTTGATGGGACTAGTTATTACAGAGCAGCATCGTGAGTGTACGAGACCCAGAAGGGATGTGCATTGATTGGTCCCATGATACAATATTAGAATAATCAAATCACCACCCCACCCCCCACCAGCACTGCATGAAGCTCCAGTTACTTCTGTGTAAATAATGACTCACTGCAGAGACCGGCCTTCACTCACACTTTCCCACAGGCAGGGAAATGAGCAATGCCAGAGAACTGTTTTACCCATGGCTCTTTTTGATCAACACTGACGAGAATGTTTTTTTTTGTTGTTTTTTTTTTTTTTTTTTTTTTTTTTTTTTACTCGATTTTCACACATTTCTCTTAATTAACAAGTACCCAATTACTGATGCAAGTAACTGATTAGCATTCTCATGGCCAAATATTCAAACATAATTTCCCGTAGCTGAGCCAGCTTCCTTGTATTCCATATATGATCCGTTTATGCTCTGCCTTTCCTGGAAAAACATGAGTACGTTGTGAGTAGAACAGTCATTTCCAATCCGGGATTTGAACCTGCAATCTCCCCAATGCCATATGCTGCATTGCACTTCTGGCAGCCATATGGGGGAGAAACAGAGTTGGATCCTGCACAGCTAAAGAGGCAGTGTACTCTTTAGCCCAATACTGCAGTGGACAGGACCAACTCACTCTCCACTCTCAATTCCAACTGCTGCCGGAAATTAAACACTTTTAAACAATTTTCTATTCCCACCTCCCAGTTTTTGGCCCAAAAACTTTGACTAACCTGGCCTTTCCTATACCAATTTGCAATGCCAGCATTACAAACAAAGGCTACAGTGACTTCCATCCATCCATCCATCCATCCATCCATCCCATCCATCCATCCATCCATCCACCCATCCACCCATCCACCCATCTCAGTACCAGCGCTTGATGCTTGATGCTTTTTTCTTGCCACTGTTGCCTTTAGGCTTGCTTTTGGGGGGGTCTAGGCCTGGGTTCCCCCTCTGTTAAGCGTTTTGTGACAATTCAATTGTGAAAAGCGCTATAGAAATAAATTTGATTTGATTTGTGCCATGAAAACCCTGTTTCCCCCCTCAAAACACTGTTGTACCGTTTGATGCCCAGCAGCCCAGACAGAGAGCAGCCCCCACCAGCAAAGTCACGTCCACTCAACCGGCGTCTGACTCAGAGAGACGGAATGCCAACCGCCAGAAACGCTGCGGGGACAAGAGGCCTCAGCATCTGCAGAAACTTTTAAAGAGCTTGTTCTCTGCGTGTGTGACTCTGACTCTGCACCAAGACTTACAGCTCCTGCCAGCCAGCCAGTGGACACTGCGCTACGAGACACCGGACCTCTCCTTTCTACGTCTCCCCAAAACAGTACGGAATTTAACACTCATACACAACTCATATCCATGTGTAACAGTTTAACAACCACCAAGCAACTACTATTACTTAGTGCTACAAAAAAAACTAAAAACATCTGAAGGTACTTTTCGGAAATGGGGTAAGCAAACCGACAAACCAGAGAAAGAAGTTCCAAGCCTAATGAAAGCTGTAAAGAGCGGAATCGTGTCGGTGATCTGCCGTTTAGATTTCCCACGTGGATGCTACTCTAATGAGGTTGTTTTAATAGAGACCAAGTGCCTTGGAACCTTTCTTTTTGGTTTATGTCTGGATATAAAACCCTGTACTTTGCACTGGAAAGCATCAAGGTTTTCAAAAAATACATCAGATAGAGAACACCGATCGTTCCCTTACAACTCGGGCTCCCCCCATTATTAGCGGGCCCTGTTTACAGCGTGCGGTGGCAGGGCCCAGTGAGGTCAGTGACGATAAGCAGGCGCGGGGAGAATCTGGTCGCGCTACAGGAGCACGTAATATCGGCCCCGGAGAGAGCCAATCGGAGCCAGAGCGTTATCAGCCCCCCACGCGGAATGACACACAGGCCAGGAATGCGCTGATAACAGGGCTTCTTTTCAAGGCCCTGCTTTCTCTCAGCGATAAACGTGGAAGCTAAGACCGGGGCGAGAAAGCCTCTGACGGCGGCCCTCTGTGGAGAGAGACAGGGCACTCCAGTTTTACCAGAGTTGTTGCACCCAGTGATAGAAACCACGGAGGTAAGTGGCACACGGTGGCACACCACCATTCGCCCCTTCTTTCTGCGGGCGGAAAGTTCCGGCAGCCTGGAGCCAAATTGCATCTGCAACGGGGATTCAACGAGATTGTTTGGTAATGGCCGCCCGACGAGGTTCAACCAAACATGACATGGTCTCGTTCAGGGGTAGGGGGATGGATCTGAGATGCATCTACATGTTGCCATCCTGACCTGGAGGGATGGAGAGAGAGAGAGGGCACAAGACCGGCCGAGGACCGGGAGGAAGGACTAAGCGGACAGACGCAGCTCGCACCCTGAGCGATTTGTCTGGAGGGAGGGGGGGGCATTGTTTGCTCTGTGTGCTTTACGCCCCAACGAACGCCCCTGTTGAAAGGGTCACGGGATGAAGTAAGAAAACAGGCCTTAGTCAAACACCATTACAGAGCGCTGATTAGCTCCAGGGCAAGCCTGAGACGATGGCCTGGCCTTGGTACTGGGGAAAGAAAACCCAACTGCACGTAATCTCCGCGTAGTCGCCCAGCTAAACAACACAGATGTAAATGGCCAGTGATTACAGAAGGCGGGGAGGCAGGGACAGAGTCTGGCAGTTAATAAACAAACTTTGGACTTGGAAAAGAGGGGAGGGGGAAGGGGGAGGGACAGAGTCTAAGAGAGTCCCTCTTCAAAAGCGTTTAGGCAGCCGACCCCAGTGCGGCCCCTGACAGTGTTCCCACATCGGAATTCCTCAGTCTGGGACTGAGGAGGGGGTGGAGGGGACATGCTGGAAGCCCCACCCTGACGGGTAAAACAAAGGGAGCATTGAGCGCGGGGGTCCACTCGGCTGATAGCGTCCGCGTCCACGGAGCGGCGAGGCGCGGGACGGCCCACTCCCCCCCCCCGTCCCATCCCGCCAGTGCCCCTAAAAGCCACCAACAAAGCCTGGGCTTTCAGGCGGCGGGAGTCACGTGCCCTGCTGCAACTAGCCGCCGGGCCCACTCTGAGAAATTCCCAAGCTTTGGGGCGAGTCCCACCACAATGGCCACGTTTGTGCGGCGGGCGGAGGACCCTGGCTGAATGAGTGAATTAACCCGATCCTGGCTCTGCCCAGTTCCCAGCCCGTATCTGGCCACCCCTGGGCCGATATGTGCAGACGCATGCATATGTTAATGCACGCGCATGAACGTGCGCATGCCTTTGGCTCCCCTCCCTCCTGGTGATCAAGGCCACTTTGACCCAGTATGCAAACGCACGTCGCACCTCTACGGCAGTACTGCACAAACAAAGCCAGTGCATTAACGCTGCAGTAAATGCCAAAGGGACCTCTATAGGCTCTATGAGGAGAAATAGAGTTAAGCTTAAGACAGCAGAATGAGTTTAAGTTACTCTGGCTATACAGTAGCATGCGTGCTTTGCTCTACGTAGATTTGAATGCTGCTCTGAGTCAATGTTGACTCAGGTCATGTGAGTACAGGTAAACACCCTCACCTCCCTCCCGCTCTCTCTCGCTCTGTCCTCTCCCTCTGTCCCTCTGTCCCTCTGTCCCTCTGTCCCTCTGTCCCTCTGTCCCTCTGTCCCTCTGTCCCTCTCTCAGGTCTGTAAGAGGAGATTCTCCTCTCTCTGTCTCACCACATGTCTAAAGAATAAGCCTGCTTCCAGTGTTTGCACACACTTGAGCAAAGGTAGAGGGAGGGAGCCAGGGAAGAGAAAGCGAGGGCCTAACGCGTTGAGCACTGGCCTCACACGGGGGACCAGTCTTAAAGACTCGTCCGTAATGTTGTTATCCTCGCCGGCGCTCTTTCAAAGCCGCGGTTTTCACGCCCCGCGTTCCAGTCCAACAAAATCCACCTCCTTGGCAGCGGCGCTATCTATCTGGCGACTGGATCCGCGTGTAGATGACAGTGAAGGAGAGTTCAGACACGTCTCGTTTCCTGCAGGTTTGTTGTTTAACAACGCCTTGTGACTGCAGGAGGGGAAATACTACACCAGGATCTGCAAGGACTCGCGTAACCTCTGCTGTCATGAGAGAAATCGGACCAGAGGGCGCCGCGGCCTGCCAGCGCCTCTTCCGCACTGAGCTGGAGGAAAGAAATATCACACTGTCTGTTATGAAAATAAATATTATGTATGCTCTGTCTGTTAACCCAGTTAATTCCAGGCGAGGTGAGGACTCAAAACATTCCCTCACGCTAATTAACATAACAATGACATAATTATCCCATCCTCCACCCCTCTCTTCCTGCTCTTCCTCCAATACACGCACATTTTCTTTCCACTTCAGTTACCCTTTAGTTATATTCACCCCATCCTCATCATCATAATCATCATGACTACAAGCAAAAGGTCATTCTATTCTAGAGAACTGAAAATGCAATTCAATCCCAATAAACATAAAATCCTCCAAGCCTAATAGATATCCATCAGGAACATCGTCTCCTAAACCAGATCCCTATGGCTCATTGTAAGAGAAATTATATTTCAAGATATTAACCAATAATTTCAAAATTTTGATATACATTTTTTTTAAGGTTTCCAAACGGTGAAATAAATTCATTCCACCATGCTGGACAGTACAAGATGGTGACCCTGACATTCCTGTGGCATTCAGACAATTTAACCACCAGCCAAAAGCTATCCATCACGCTGGTTTTGTTAGTTGCGCAAGTCCCCTTCATCATTGAGGCAGAAGGGAACGGAGCTGGGCTCCCGGAGTGAGGGGAGGGCGAGAGGGGGGGCAGAGAGAGGCCGGGGGGTCAACGTCGCCTCCATTCCTCACCCTGTCCTCTCGTCACTGGGCTGGTATGCCGATCACTCACCCGGCAGGGCGCGCCATGACCTGGCGGAGCCGAGATCACCGAGGCCTGCCAGCTTTAAGAGTACCGCCGAGACTCGCCATTTCAAAGCCATCCTAATAAACCATTAGGGCTCTTAGGAATAGCTGATTTAGTGAGTAAACGAGGTTGGTAATCGTGTGATTTAAACCCTTCGGGTGCCTGGGGCACGGCCCGGCTTGCTCGCCCCCTCTGGGGTGTTGGCAGACGAGATGAAATGGGAGACCGTCGCCCCTGTGACCTCGGTGCAGGGACGCTCCACCCCCCCCCCTCCTCGGGTGGTTGATGACCGGGGGCGGTTGCTCTGGAATGTTACCGCGAGCCAAGCAGGGGGGTGTGGAGGCATGCAGGCCGGAGACATCTCCGGGACTGGCAGGAAAACAGCTACCGTCCACCCCGAAAGCCCCTCTTACTGACTCACCTGTGTCGTCCGGGAGGGGGTCAATGACTAACACGTCCATTCCGCAGTTTCTGTTCAATGACCAAAGCTCTGCTCCCCCTCCTCCACTCTGTCCACCCCAGATCAGCACACAGCCCGGGACTAAGGGAAGCGGGGGCGGACTCGTACAATGCAGAGGCAAGGGCGAGGGATTGATTCACTACTGACGAAGCCTCCGATACATCCAGCACAACACATACGCATGAATCCATTCTCAGTCTTCTTACATTTACATTTAGGTATTTTACAAGCTCAGCTCCACAGTTTACATTTCTTTACATCCATTTATACAGCTGGATATTTTACTGAAGCTAGGTTAAGTACCTTGCTCAAGGGTACAACAGCAGTGCCCCACCTGGGAAAACCTGCAACCTCTGAGTTACAAGCCCAGCTCCCTAACCATTGCACTACACTGCTACCCGCATTAAACCAATAGGCTCCTACTCTACAGTGGTAAGCTTGTGGGGGTGGGGGAAGGGGGGAAACAATTGAATACCAAGCCTAAAGGAATTCATAAAAAGGAGAAAGCTTTAACCATCGGTCAGAAATGATGACAGCCATAACTGTAGGAGAGTTCACGCAGGTTATGAACTTTTACGTTCAGATATTGGATTTTTTTTCACTGGGGGGCGTAAATTGTTGCTTGAGTTACACTGATATTAAATTGTTTTTCCAGACAGTAGAGTGGTTATTTTTTGTGTACCCTCAAGGGGAATGGGGATACTTTACAATTTCTCTCATTCAACTTGGCTAAATACACACAAAGGCTGAAAAATACACTGAGCATGAACTCCATCCCAGCACCTAAATTCACTGCCCTTTGAGGATTTTTATTTTTACATATTTATTTTTGTTTGTTTTTACTAGGGCTGACCTGACAGTCGATTGGTCGATTGTTTGGTCGATGGGCTGTTAGTCAACCGAGAAAAGAAATTAAATAAATACAATTCTCCACGCAGCATGAGACACCTAGATTCGTGCCACAGTTCGGCATGCTTGTCAGTAGAATAATCCTTTCTGGATGCTGCGGGTATGGTAGTGACAGTCCTTCACTCGTAATATAGCTAGGCCTATATATGTTCTCTTTAAATTATATTAAGCAGTTAAGGTAATAGTAATGTTGTGAATAATTTTACAAAACTAAAAAAAGTTACATTTTATAATAAATGTGTTTTCTAATTGTATGGTTTATATATTTGCGTAACACCCCCTTTCATGTAGCCTATATTGTATCCTTCTTGTTTTAGGCACGCAAATGTGCATTTTAATTGTAGCCTAAGATTTGCCTACAGTTAAGATTAGTGATATAGGCATACTTTAATTACTCATTTCGATATAACATAAGAACATAATGTCAAAGAAAAATTTCGTTTTAGTCGCGGACGATCCCAAAAAAGTGGAATATAAACTTTGCAAGCGCGTGTTCCAAGGCAGGGTTTATCGTTAATAAAACGAGGAGCAGCCTTTTGCCCAAAAATGTGGACAAGCTAGTGTTTTTGTGCCATAACATGAAACGACTGGGGAAGTAGGCCATCAGATGGTCTCCGACTCGAGTAAGTTATTTTCTATAGGCTATAGCCACTTTATGTTCAGCTTTAGGCTACAATTTAAGACATTAGGCTGTGTGATAATTTGTTTGTTAGCCTATTTTTTTTTCAAGAGATTTTAAATCCCAATGAGACCAACCTGGTTAATTAAATAAAACATAGCCTACGCATTAGAATGTGTTATGGTTGTGGTCAAATAAAAGCATCAGCCTATTATGTGGCCATACCGCAACTTCACAAGTGCAACGGCAGAATCTGCAAGGGCAGCATGAAGATACGTTTTTTCTTTTCTTTCAGGTAATCTTGAACTCCGGCTCCATAAAGTCATTAGCCTATTGTTACTCATTTGTGTCATTCACTTAAGAAAGTGATAAAACATGAGACAAGCGCAGTGTGCATATAGTTGTATTCATTCAAACAAATAGGGTGTGTCATAGAAGAAAAAAAGTTTCGATCAATCGGAAAAAAACGGACGACTGTTGGTCGACCAAGATTTGTTTTAGTCGGGGACAGCCCTACTTTTTACTTCACTTTACTCACTTCCAAGCATGTCTATGTCAAAAGTTGGACTTGCAAACAACTGATATCATTCTGAAAAGTTGAATCTACCCATGCACACTTATTTTCTTGGAAAAGGTTACCACAGGAAGACAGATTAAGCTTGACAAATGACGCAATGCACGTGGAGCAGCGCTGCAAATAGCAATCGGCTTTCATCTGAAATCAACGCCATGGAAACATGAACCTGTGGAATCGTATCAGCGAGGTGTTGGGCGGGCACAGGAAACCAAAAATACCAACCTACAAAAAAACAGAACAGACCCCCAGCCTAGCCAGGCTCCTTCGCCCACTGTCAACTGGTTCATCTTTTATTATTTCACAAAAGCAAAACAAACGAACGCGTGCCAGAAACCGGGTATGTCCCGGCTCATAGAATTATGCAACCTGGACTTCACACCCATGTGACGTTAGGCCTCATGCACATGTAATTTTCCGAAGGGTGCGCTAACCGCGCCCCCCGTTAGGTGCCTACTGCTCGTGGGCCGCAAAGTCCACCAGATCTTCGACCGCACAAGCTACACCACGCTCCCCGCAGCTGGGTGAGAGGTACCCCACAGATAAACAGCATAACTTGCTGACACGCTACTCTAGTGAAAGGCTGTTACCGTGTGTAAAAATATGCAAGTGCATTCCTCGGTTCCCGTGAGCCTGAGGAACTCGTTCCCGCTCAGAGGAACCGGTTTCGGGAGTAGAACGCGCTCTTCTGGGAGCTCAATGTCTGGGTTACCCACGTCCCTAGGACCACGCTTAACCCAGACCTTGAACTCCAGGGGGAGCGGTTTAAACTCCCGAAACCCCTTCGTCCGTGCAGAAACGAGTCCCCGTGGTCTTCCTCGCTGGTCTTCGCAGGAGTATCTGCTCTCGACTGTCGAGTCAACGGCCCCCTCCCCACGGACACATGTGGCCCCGTTTACACCACAGCATGACCCACAGGAAAAACCTCTTCAAACATAGGACAACTCAACAGGGGGGACTCCACCGGTACCTCAAACAGCAACAACACCGAACGCGCCCATTAACCTGTCCAGACCGGACTGGGCTTTTCACCGCTTTCTTAAGACAGAAATAGATGTCAGTTACTCACGCAGCTATAATCCCGTCAACTAGACAGTTTTATATTTTTGCCCTAGAATTCTCCATGCCCGTTACTCCCATTTTAAAACACTGGAGTCTGAGCGCAATGCTGCGAGGCCCACACCGTTGGCTATTTGACCACTGTCCTCTTCTGTTGGGAATAACGCAGTAGGGAAACGCCATAAAGAGGGGTGTTTTAATAAACACAATATCAAATTCAAGCATTTTTCAAGGACCTCCAAGGCCATTTTTCCCCCTCAAGGCCCTTGTTTAGAAAATAATTATCTAATTACGAGCTTCAGTAAAATGTTCAAAAGACGCCATTGAACATCCCAACTTCACAGCATTCAGTTAAGCAGGGGAACCGCATGCAAAGCTGATTTTGGTGAGCTTACAGTTTTGGTCCATGCATTCTACAACGCATTTAATCAACACAAAAACAAGCCCCTTCATGCATGTTGAGCAAACTTTTCACAAGCTTGAACTTTCCACACTGAAAAGCAAGCCCCGTTTCACAAACCCACTGGATCCCAGTACAGGGAATAACACGCTAAATGCTACAGACACAAACCCAGCCCAACGATCGCATTAGTGCTAGTCTACAGGACAGGACACTGATATTACAGGCTTAAAGCCTGTATTTCACCCTGTGATTATGGGAAAGAGAAAAGTCTTTATACAGACACCCATATTATTTAAAGTATAGGTGGTGCAACGCTCTCTCGTGCTCTCATCCTCTCCAACTCCCCCCCCCTCTGCTCACCTACCCCTGCTGTGGAGGTCAGACGTCACATTCCTTCACGAGATTTAGAACCAACGTGCCAAGGCCACAGCTTAGTCAGAACTTAACACTGAAAGAATAAAATATTTTGAATAAGGCAGGTCAGTGCTGCAAACTCTTCAAAGCAAAAAGTGGCCAGATCGCCCTCAATGAAGTGGCTTTTTGTAGACAGAAGTTGCCAGGGGCAGGGTTGGGAATTATCCAGAGGGAAATTGAGCTTATTTCCTGTGTGCTGACTTCATTTCGAGGCAGGCTGGTATGATAAACACACAAACTCCACTCAAGATGTTTTATTACTTGGTAAAGATAAATAATTTAGTTCAGTTCAAATGTTGCTAGGCTGCTGTAAAAGTCTAAATCTGGTGACAAAAAATCTTAACGTTAGCAACAGTGCTACAGGTGTTTTGTCTCGTGTGTTATCTCTACTGAAATTGAGGAGGTTTACAGAGTAGGAGGTTGGGTGTGTGTTCTTGTAGGGGCCAGTTAGCAGCCATTACACAATCGCATGAAAAACACATGCCCACACCAATTCTGGAGTGAACACAGGCCAAGATAAAGGACTTTCTTTCCCTAAAACATTCACTCACGCTCACTCTTCGTAATCCTAATGAAATGCATTTCTGTGATTTACTCATCGGTCCCTTCGTCGCTTAAGTCTCGTACCACTACAAACGCTGCCAACTCTACACAACTGGGAGGGAGAGAGGGAGTCTTTAATTAGCCTTAACCACAGAGAGACAAATGAACTCAACCCTCCATACCAATCCTCCCGTTCAGCAAAAAAAAAAAAAAAACCACACACCACACACTCCCCTGGAATGCAGTCATGCCAAAATAATGCAAAACACAGCCATTCAGCGACAGGCTTCGCTTCTTCGAGGAACTGCTTGGCTTTCACGAGCGTGCCGGTTCGTAAAATCGGAGGCTCTGCTCATTAAGGGCTCATATTTGCATACCGCGGCCTTGACCCATTTCGGGCGTGGAGGGCTGCGGGCTCGGTCGTGGGCATCCGAGACGCCGCGAATTTCACGCCCGTTACCTCGTGTGAACCTGCGGATTCATGATCACACAGAGCCAAAACAACTGTACGCTCATGTGCAGCGCTATGGCGGCTCATCTAGGTTCTGTGTGCCAAGAGACACAGGAGAGCCACCAGCCAGAGAAAGGTTGATTGATTGATTGATTGATTCAAATGTCCACAGCTTTTGGCTTTGCAGTGTGCCCATTTAACAGTATGATAACAAGGTGCCCAACATCAGTTCTACAGCATGTTTTCCCTACTCGCGATAGATGGGTACACTGTACACCTCGGGCACTGTGGACCACTGTGGCTTCAGTATTTTTGTTGTCATTGTGGGGGAGAGAGTAAATATAAATCTCTTTAAATGAGAACCTGGAGGCATGTTGGGGAGACAACAGGAAGTTCCACTCGCTGCAGGAAATGTAGGGTTTTCCTGTAGGCTGAAAAGGGGAAAATTCAACTGAAAAGGGGGTTGGGGGGAGGGAGAACAAAACTTCAGAAGGGCAACACTGTAGGACTTCCTGTCTCACATTTTTGACGCTTAAAAATAGTAACAGGGCATCATTCAATACTGCACGAACTCCACAAAGCGGCAATGAATCAAACAGAGGACGGACAGTAAAAAAAAAATCTTATTTTTTTTTACAAAAAGGCAGAGCAGCTGCGCTTTCCCTGGGCTTCCATGGACCACACTGACCCAAAAACCCTGAAAGCTGCATAAAGACCTTCGAGTTTCTCCTCGTGTTCTTCCAAGCTGTTATTAACAAGGGTCGTTCGGTACGAAGAGCTCGTCTCTACACTCGTGCCCCCGTAAGCACGGATCTTACATCTGCAACTGCTTCTTATTCATTTACCTTCGCTACAAAATGCATTGCAGACTCTCCATCTTTGAAGATCAAATAATGCATTCTGAAAGCAGTGCAGGGGGACTGCGGAGGGACACGGTCATTAATGTCGACTTCTGATCGGGGTAAACGGGCGCAGGGCAAGTGTCAGATTGCTCATTTCCATTCTTTACCTACATGCAACAGTCAGGCACCTATTTTTAGATCTGCTGCTGCTAAGAATCCAATTTATTTTCCCCGCGTTCTGCCCTGCACATCAGGAGTGGCGGGAAAGGGCGAAAAGGGAAAGAAATGAAATACAGTCAATTTAAAAATGTTGCCACTTTTTTTTCTCCGTGGGATCGTGTCAGCCAGATTCATGGGTTCCGCAAATCTCCCGAAACGTTGGCAACAAACCTGCCGGTCCCTGCCGCGTCGAATACGTGATTGTGGACACCTCTGTTGTAAGTCGTGGGCCCTCCCAATTTGTTTTTACATTACATTACATTACAGGCATTTAGCAGACTCTCTTATCCAGAGCGACTTACACAGTTTCACATTTGTTTACCTACAATCCATTTATACAGCTGGATATTTACTGAAGCAATCCAGGTTAAGTACCTTGCTCAAGGGCACAACGGCAGTGCCCCACCTGGGAATCGAACCCCCAACCTTTGCGCTACAAGCCCAGTTCCTTAACCATTATGCCAACACTTCCGCCTTTTCATACAACTGTAGCACGGGGCGCAGAGCAGAAAACACAACCGAACACATGGCGCACACACAGAGAAAGAGTTCAGACACAATGTAAAGTCAAACTCTGCCCCAGCATATATCAAGGCCTCAAGGGACTCGATATAACAGCCATCATTCCATCACACGATGTGACAGTTATTACATTTCACGTAACGACTATCACATCATTTTCATAACTGCCATTCATATAATTTCATCATTAGTCATCTGCTGTGGCTGAATCCATATTACCATCCAGTGTCTCTCTATGGGGTTTTAAACAGAGCCTTGTGAAGCTCACCAATCTTGCGTGACCTTCACCCTAAAAGATGTGTCCTGTACTCACAGACAGACAAAGGACCTCCATGTCTGCATGTCAAATTAAAAGCGCAGAATTCTAACATGGCCTCGGAGCTTCCCCAAATAAGCCAGCGACCCTTGAACCCCCCGCCTCCCCCTTGTCATATCGGTACACACAAAACGTATTCAGCCATGCAGAGATTGTGTTTTTTAAATTTAGCCAGTGGGTCAGAGAATGACAGCCAAGCACTACCGGAAGGCTAATTTTTTCAAAGTCAACACAGGGCGACGTGGATGCACACTTTATATAAAGCGAGACACGTGACCCAGGACGGGGGAGAAAGACAAGGTCAACGAGCCAAACCTTCGGGTTTAAACAGGAGAGAGTGCAGGACGTGCTCTGTATTAAATTGTGAATCCGCGTTGCTAGTCTCTCCGTTTGCAGATGGATCATTATGGTAGCGGTACGGAATTGCTGTAGACAGAGAGTGGCAGTAAGACAATCCTCAACGTACCCAAGCCCCAAAGTCAAAGTGAGACTTGCTCCCACTGTGTGAGGAACAGGAGGGATAAGCAGGAAGTGATTGCTGCAGGTCTACACATCACACAACACCTTCTTTCTGGTCACCAGCACCCAGAAAATGGCAGTGACCAAAACGTGTGTGTTCTGAATTCTATTGGTCATCCTGTTTTGAATAAATGTAATGTATATAGGTTTCTAAAAGTGTTGTTATTTAACTAGGAGACATAAAAAATAATAAAACCAGAAACTTCAAAAAGGCCCAGTTAAAGAACTGGCTCCAACTCTCTAGAAGAAACATACCAAACGCACTGCATCATGTAAGGTGTGGGGGGTAGGAACGGTTTCGACTCAACTGGAGAAACCCACTTAACCAGAAAGATCACCCGACTGTACATCACACATTCTACCCTGCCAAGTGCGAATTCCTCAGGCTGTGAGAAAACGAAGAGTGGAGCCACGTGGAAATAGTTTCATTTCTTTGCAAGACATAAAGAAATGTTAAAGGTCCCAAAATGGTGTATTCATTCTGGGGCGTCCCCTTGTCAACATACAAACTTCACGGGTGAATATCTGACAAGACCGCGCCCATGACAACACAGTCGCTCTCGTTGTTTTCGCAAGCACAGCATCATATAATTCCACATAGATAGATAGACACGTTACAAGGTGCGATGGATTGCGTCAACTAGACCATTTCCGTAAAGATGACAAGCCCAATGACCCACTTGGAAACATTAGCAGGCCCTGTTCGCGACACAACACGGACTGTTGTCTACGACGGCCCTCCACCAACTCAAACTACAGCGCAGTCTTACTGGTTTGAACGTTTAGATTTCAGTCATGAGCCGGGTCAAATTCTTACACTACATGTAGGCTAAAAGACCACGAAGCAACTTGAAATACATTGATGTAGCTTCGTAGCTACTTTTACACATTCTCTTATGTGATGAAAATTGTAGCACTGCCTGTGTCCAGGCGTCCCCCACTGCCAAGATAACCTGCCAGTAAAATGAGTATATTTACATTTGCATTAGAACACATGGCACAATTGCACCAGTGTATGATAGCTACATCGATTCCTTTCGTTAGCTTTCGTTCTTTAAAATACATTTATCTAGGAACAACCTGTACAATTATCCAACTTTTCGAGTTCAACGCCACTGGCTTGTCAGCTGGCGAAGTATCAATAGCTCTAAAATATTGATCAACAGGTTCTTCCTAAAGTGGCGTTACTGTAGCTACGAATTTGTTAACTAACATCGCATTGTCGCCAAATAGTCACCCGACTGCAAGCGTGCACCAGACAACGTTAGATTACTTATTTCAAGACGTACAAGTGTGTTAAGACAGTACAGTTTTTTTGGTTTGTTTGTTTTTCAGACTAGATGCGTAGCTAACGAAGTGTATTCAATTCAGTTAATTTCAGATACCACTGGAGTGAAAAAAGACTTCAATATATATATATATATTTAACCAAACTACCAAGTATATCCGCACAAAGTAACTTCTCTGTTGTGCTAGCTAGTCTGTAGCAGGACAGGACATCACCATTACACGGTAAGAAAAACACAAGCTTCTGACGTCCACGTTTCTCGGACTTCGGCTATTTGGAGAGAATATAGTCTGTGCAGTGTGTCTCGAGCGCACTTTAACACTTTTCTTTACAGTTTGTAGTTACATCCTACCTTGTTTGAAGCAGCCCTGGCCGACATTTTGTTCCCTTCTACCCGGTGAGGCAAGTTTAGTGTTGTAAATATCACTCAAAACCAAATCACAAAATCCGCCCTCGCGGTCTGTCTCGCGCAGCTACCGCCGCGCCGGGCAGTGTGCTTTTATGTCCGCTGCACGCGGAACGACATGTCAACAAAACGCTATTAGAAAAAGTCCAAAGACAAAGTTCATTATCACAAAAAAAGCTTCTCGATTCGGCTATCGACGGCTAGCCAAAATGTTTCAGCGGGTATTCCGGTGCGTATCCGACGGCGTATTATTCACCCAGTTTTCCCTGTGCTTATCCTTGGAAAAGTACGTCTCGGGATTTGAAATGGAAGAGGAGCAGAAATCGCGTCTTCCACGGCTGGCTCCAAAGCAGCGAAACTGCAATGGCAGCAGGCTCGATGTGCCTCTCCCCTGATCCTCGCTTCTCCTCTCTCCAAGCAACAACCGTGACATGTCTGACCGGGACAGTCCATTGCGTTTCTGCAGGGGGGGGGGAGGAATCTACAGCTGTACCGGGTGTTCATTTTCACCTAAAGCTCTTGAATTACAGTGTTGAATATTTACATTTAAAGAGGCGATATTTGCTTGTGATTTATGGGTTACCTTTTATTTATGTGTTCTAAGCTTGTCGCCGCTACTGGTATGGTATGCCGCGGAGGCGAATCGACGGTGCCCTTTTCCTCGCTGTGTGGTACGGGCGAGGTAGAGGGAAGGGGATGTTGAGCGCTCGGTTTCCTCCAGTGGATATTCTCAGCGGCAATCCGAACGAAAACAGGCCTATCAGAGTTTGGTGAGGGGTTTAAAAATCCGCCGACATGCGACCGGCCAATGCGATATGAGATGCTGGGATACGAATGTAGCTGGAGCCATTGTCCACCGGCACAATAGTGCACACAACTGTGCCTGGCACAGCCAGAGTGCATCAACAAATGAATGGGAATGTTAAATTCTAACATGAGAATGTTGTTTTGTAATGAAATTGCAGTCAATCATTTGTTTACATCATTAGTAGTTTTACTTGCAAATGTGCAGAATGGAACGTACATGGCCCAAAAAAGAATCAGGCGCAAATATTCATATAATTTGGTAATACTACTAATACTGTCACATCAAAAGGAATAATTTAGGTTGTTTTGTTTCTAATTCTTTTAACATGACTTCATGACAATATGACACAACTGTGCAGAAATCTAAATGTAAATTAGGATTGACATCTTTTTAATTAATATAATCCTAACTGTGCAGGGTAAATATAAATAAATTAACCTTATTTATATAGCACATTTCATACATCAAATGCAGCTCAAAGTGCTGTACACAAACAAAAATGTAAAGCACTATTAGGTGTGCATTCATTCAGTTTAAGATCACACTTGACGGTCTGTCAACTGGCCTACAACCACTTTTGCTCAAATACTTCCTGTAATTGAATATTTATTATACATGGGTCATTAGCATAAACTCTGTTCCTTTTTGTTTTATTTTCAAATGAGTACTTTGATTTTAGCACTGCTTTCAAGCATTATTGCATACTGTACTTTTTTTGCAATCCACTTGAGATTTATAGTGAGGTCAGGTACACACCGGTGCAAAACAGGCTTCCACATTTGTTTAAAAAATAAGAATAATACTGAGGTAGATCAAATATGATCCAAAACAACCATCGAGATGACACCAGAAGTGAACATCCTGTTAAGCAATATATCAAAACAACCACATCTGGGGTTGGTTTTAGTCTTTGCATACTTTCTAAAAAGTAGATATTGGACGGAACTGATTTGTGGTTACTTGTTCAAAGAGCACATATAATAAAACCCTTCACTTATTGTCCTGAAACTGTACTTTACACCATACGAAATAGAACGATTCAACTATCTTTCCATGGATCAAGTGTGTCATATTCTTCTTGTGTAAGCAAGGAGTGACTCCACTTCCATGATATACCTCACAGGCGAAAGAGAAACTCGGCATGAAGCTTTCGGTGCCATCTCAAGCAGGAAGACTGGATTCAACTCAATAAAATGCTTGGTAACGACAACAATAGTGCAGACAACAAGCATGTGTTGCAATGTTTCTGCCCAAATAAAAGACATTCCTTAAATATAATTATATAATTCATCCTCGACTGAAAAAAAATAACATCAAGCGTGGTACATCTGTAACTGTGGCTTTTGGTTTTGGTTAATAACCAACCACATAGGAAACCTAACCGCCCGTTTCTGTTATACATAGTACTTCCTATGGCTTTCCGGGCCCCCGCCCACAGGATGTGCCTGGCCGCAGGGCTCAGTTCTTATTGTATTAAAGAAAACAACGAGGGCTATGTCTCCCCCATGTAAAACAAACCAGCCCGTTACTGCAATGGAACACGGGACAAAAGTATGATAACGTAATGTACATTAGGGATCGCCATCAATCAACCCTCGACCAATCGGGGGGCTAATTAATTTCCATATTATACGAACATGGTCTGCAACACATTTGTTGTTGTTGTTGTTGTTGTTGTTGCCTATAGTCACCTATGCAGTTGCTCACATACAGTGGATACAAAAGTGTGGCCATTTCTTCTCTTCAAAATAGATGTAATATATGGGTCATATTACTGCATGGAGATATTGGGATATGGATATTAATAGAAATGCAGCCACATGTAACAGAAAACCAAGGGCTGTAACTAAACGAAAAAATGTAAATACCACTTATAGTTCCGGTAGAGTTAGAGGAATGCTTTGTTGTCTGCATTCACATTTTTATATCTAGAGATGAGTTTCTAATTTAAATAAATATGATTCTTGCTAAGACCTTCTGAAAAGTAATTCACCCTTCGCTTTACTTGAGCCTGATCTGGGTCAATTTCTCTCTTAGAGAGTACTACAAAATGCAACTTTTATCTGTTTCTCACAATTTCACCTCCACGTCCACTTTCTTGGATTCAAAGAGCACACAAGTTAAATCCAAACACAAACACAACACTAGAGTTGGCACTGTAATTATTGCTTGCTCTGTATCCTCAGAACTTTTAAAAAGTCAAACTTTGAAACTAGCTTGGGGCATCCATGGTGCAAATGTAAATGCCTCCCCTATGCCGCCTGTGAACTTCCTATTAACAATACTTTGAGTGAGTAAACATATGCTGCAGTAACAGCAGCTTCAAAGCTGAAAATGTATACAAAAATAGTGCCCTTGCGCAAATGTCTTTAACACAAATAATGAGTAAGGCCAAATGTACAACTATCAAATTGAAATAAGAATAAGTCAACTTCAAGCAAGGTAGCAATCGGTTGGTCATGACACCATTGGCCCATTAATATTCAGTTTAAGATTAAGATTTAATCTTAATTATTGCCACTCAATACAAGTTGAAAGTTGATGTGTTAATTGTGTAATGAACCAATTAACGTACAAACTGTTCAGCACTTTACTAAATGTTTCTTGATTTTATTAAAGCACATACTGTACATCTCTGAAGCAGGCAGATGTGCTGACGAGAGACAAATAGAGCCCAAACTTTTGCAATATGCGAAAAACAAAAAAAAAAATTGTAAAAATTAAATAAAACACATCACAAAAACACAGACGCAGACGATGCAAAGGTACTGCACTCACTTAATTCAAATTGTGCAAGCAATATCCAGCTATTTCAATTGATAGTTTGTTAAGTGCAAGTTATGCAATGTTAATTCAAAATAAAATAATGTCAGCACCATGCTCTACCTACTGAGCCACACAGAACCACTAAACAGAATTTAAAACTGGTTAAAAATATAAAAGAATATATCGGTAGTGAACAATAAAGTGGAGACACAAATGCAAAGTCACTTAATAGGGCGTTGGGCCACCATGTGTGTGCACAATGGCATAGAGTCTACCACCATCTGGAATTCTTTAGGAGCAATATGACACTATATGAACTCTTGTACAAGAGAGTAAATCAACTCGTGCTTTGTTGACAGCAGTGGAAAACGCTGTCTCAGCCATCATTCCAGAACATTTCAGACTGTTCCAGAAATGCTTGATTGGGTACAAATCTGGTGACTGAGAAGGCCATGACATATGGATAACATTAGTGTCATGCTCCTCAAACCATTGGGCGACTACTCGTGCTCTGTAGACAGGGGAATTGTCATCATTACAGACACCCCTCTTGCACCCAGACCATGTGTGTGTGTTTATGTGGAAATGGATAAATTGTTCAACACCACCCCCTTTTTTAAATTTATGTGGCTCATCATGACAATAGGAATGAAAAATTGACTCCCCAAACAGAATATTTTTTCTGTAGTTCCTCGTGAGGGAAAAGAGGGTTTTTTCTGTGATGGTGAAAATGTGATCAAAAGCAGCGTTGTGCCGCATGACTGCCCTTCGAGGCCTTCATCGGCTGCCACAAACCACATCCCGGCCCAGGGGCTCAGACACTCTCCTGAAAGAGCAAGTGCCCAGGGGCAAGCAATCGGAGAGAACTGAGCAGAGACACCACCGCGTATGCAAAGGGACACTTTTTGAGGACTTTTAGCATTCTCTTTGTAGGCCTACATGTGCCAAGAAAGTAAAAGCAAATACTAGTGCAGTGATAGCTGTGCCTATTGTTTCGCCTTGTTCACTAGAATGCAAACATTTTGCTAAACAGTAGGTGTGCCGGCACTGTGTTGTATCTGGTCTGAGAGGGGACTGAAAATAACATGGATAAGGGAAAACAAACAGAACCAGAGTGGAGATAAACACCTCTGTTTGTTAAAATAACATTTCTGTGGGAGAGGTTCAAATTCGGGGAGCAAGTCGCTGCCAACACTCCTCTTTGATATGTGACTAATTGTTTTCTTTTCCCTTTTTGCGCCCTTGAAGTTACTTAAGAAGTAACTCTCTCCTACCACGCACTCCTACCCTCAAGGTATTTCAGCCACATTGTTAAAACAATGTTAAGCTATTATTTCTGAATGCTGTTGTTAATGCAGTGTTCATCAATGATAACGTTAAGAAAGTTGAACATGAGAATTAGGTTCAAGAAAAATTACATCATAAACCTTTAAACAAATAAAGTTCGCTGTATTCCCCCCATGACAATAAAATACGATTGTTTAAACATAATCTTGAGTCGCACACAGTATGTTAAGTCATTGTTTTCATTCTTTGGTGGGTGTAAAAACAATGAAAAAGAAGAGAAAACAGGGGGGCGGGGGGGCGCAGTCTGAGTTACACCATTTTTCATCCTCATCTGCGCTGAATTAAGAGAATGCTTGTTTGTCTTATCAGGTTTCCTTGGGCGTTATTGTATCTGTTACAGCTTCAATGGGGATATTTTACAGTGCTCTTTGTCCATTCCTAACAAGAACCTGATGAAGATCAGGAGGCAAATAAGGCTAGAAATGAGATATTTTAGATGTCGATGCAAATAAGTGTTAGACCCTTGCATTTCAGCAACATGATTTTATACACACACACACACACACACACATACATATACACATATGTATTTTTCCTATTAGTATTATAATTACTAGTATTAGTATTGTTATTAGTATGAGTATTAACTCCTAATAGAGCATATTAGTTAATCGATATGCTTATTCCTGCATCTCCTTTTTGATTGTGTTCATCCTGCTTGGTATTACCTGTCTGTTATCCTGCTTTTTGCACATAAGAGTCTCACATACGTCTCAGCCTTTACACATTATCCCTTTAAACTGCTGGATGTTTACTGGAGAAATTCAGGTTAAGTGTGCCTCGCTCAATGGTACGAGACCAATCCTGCACCTTGAAATCAAACCTGCCTTCCTTTCTCTTTCATTTTACATTTACATTTTAGACAATTAGCAGACACTCTTATCCAGAATGACTTACAATGAGTGCATTTAAAATGGCGAGAGCAATCACAACTAGAGCAGGAGATCTCTCCATTTCCGGAAGAAAAATGTTGATGGAACATGCTGAAGAACACATGACGAATTTGCCATGTCCAGAACGGAAACTAGTACAACAGCTGCAGGTACAGGCAGAAATGTTTCCCTGATAGTGCATTCAATACTTTAAATGCGAGAATAGCTGCCCCGTGACTTGAAAGAACTACAAAAAGGTTGAGTATTCAGTTCATAGCCCAGTTCCGTTCAACAAGGCCTTTTAACTGATCATCACAATTTTCTGTCATGGAGAACATTGGCGTTCTTTTTCTCAAACAAATTCATTATTTACACCCCTCTGAATATGCAGCAGAGTAAATCCTTGCTCATGCCACAGTGACCACAACTCCACTTAGGACCAGACAAATCTGCTGCTTTCTAAAATGCTCAGTAAGCACATATTATCCACATCTTATTAAACCCTGTATGAGCAGAGCTGCACAAATAGGCCGTACAAGCAGCCGGGCGCTTTGCATTGAAACTGAATCACATCGAAGCTGGTTTTACACCATGCTCTGTCATATAAATGCATTACATATATGTGAATATACGCATACTCCCTGCTGTTAGAATGCTGATGATCAATGGACCTATTTCCTTAATTAATGGAGATTCACCTAAACAAGGTGCCTCTGTGCAAAGATTCTGATTCTCCTTATTGTTGCTGTTGTTTCAAAACCGAGGAGAGCCTTTCATCTTGAAGATAATGTACGCAAATAGATTCGAATGTGGACATGACCATGCAGAGGTCAGGGAAATCCTATTCTAAAATATATGCAGCAAACGGAATGGAAGACCTTAAGATGGTATTGCAAAAACAGACGTTTATACTCAGAGAGCTCTGTGTACCGAAGAGGACAATTTCATTTAAAAAACACTTAGGAGAAATCCTTTTTGAAATGCACCCAAAATGAACACAGAGGCGCAATACAGCAAACAAAGGCTTGGGAGCACAAATTAAGACAATAAACAAACTCAAGCTGTTATGGGATTAGTTGTAAATGCTGGGAACATGAAAATGAAGATTTATCTTCAATTTTATTGTTAGGAACCCCACTAACCGAAAGCGTTGTGAACATTCCAAGGTAAAAAAACGAAAACAACACAGCCACAGAAATGAAGTGAATCAGCAAAAAACACATGGTCATTCATTGCTGTTATACACGGGAAAAACATCAATGTTTTCATGGAAAAAATGGTTTAAGATTTGTGAGAAATAGATAAATTCATAATTTGCAGCCATTTGCAGGAGAGGCCTCCTCAGTATGTCTTAGCCTTGCCTCAGTTACTTGATCCGAGGAGAGGAAGACAACCACACTCCTCCTTGCACTAATACATATAGACAAGCTCCCTTTTCATTCCCACCACAGCAAGTTTACAGTTCTACCATTCTGCGTTTATCGACCTGTTTACTTATTCATCACTTAATCTATTTATGCGCATTAAACATCGCAATGGTTGAAAAGAATTCAAAACAATTTGATTTTTTTCAAAGAAGCAAAAACAAGAGAAGAGAGGACATTTTGCTTCCCAAATCCCACCCGAAGTTCCTGCCTCCCCCTGTGATTTAGACGAGTTTGTCTGAACTTGTTGTTTCAATAAACCTGTCGATGTTTCACGTTATGTGGTTCCACCGATCCATACTATCGGATCCATCATTAATCAGCCCGTGGCAGCAAAATAATTAAGCCATTGTTTATAGTGGAGTGCCGAGTGGAGGAACGCTGGAGGGGGGCTGCTCGGGCCAGAAAGTGTTTAGTCGGCAATCGAACGGCCAGTCCTATCCTCACTCAATTTGATTAGAGAGGCTGTGGTATAAAACAGAGGGGAAATAATTAGGAGGTTTGTACAGGCATAAAAATAAACAAACCGCTTGATGAGGTATCGCGGTCGTGTGGTCTTGACCATCACAAGCAACGGTCGCTCCACACAGCGCCTATGTTGACCGTAGCACAGAACCGTTAAGTAAACCCCCTTCACACGTGCGCGCGCACACACAAACGCGTACTATCTTACTGCCATGACAGTCAAGTTGTGTTTTTAATTGTCAAAGAACTAACGAAGAGCCCGTCAGATTTGACTTCTGATTATAAACACGGCCATCGGCGATGTGACGTACAATCAGATGCATCGTTGCACGGGCCTCTTGTTGTGCCCTGTTGTGCAGTTTTTTCACAAGTGCAATTTGACTGCAGGCTGCAATGTGGAGAGGCAGGCGAGTGGATGTGCATTTGCATGAAAGAGCAGCCAAATTCCTCCAGTGTGCAGCATTTGGCCTTTTCTGGGAAAATGGGAAGGGCACACCTTATTAGAATAAATTTGCCATAAAGGCAGCTATTCGGATTAACTTCCCTTTGGAAAAATGTCAAAGGGTGACAAAGAAAGTATTAGTTTTGTGCTAATAATCTCCTCTCTGCTTCATACACTGGTAATTGGCAATGGCACTGATTACACTCTCTCTCTCTCTCTCTCTTAATAGCAAAGTAATATATTTTTTGGCAGATTTGGGTAATTAAAGCATAGCTCTTCTTGTCAGTGCTAAAGGAGGAGCCACTTTTCATCCTTTGAAACAGAAATAAAAAGAAATGTGGAGACTGGAAGTATTTGGTAACATGTTCTCTCCCTTTGTGCCTTTCTACGGTTAACATGGTCTGCAGAGCTAACCTTTTTTTGCCAACATCAAACTGCAGGCTGGCCAAAACCTTGGCCTCTCTCCACTGTGCTGTATGCTACAAGCCGTTTAGCCCGCAGTTGTTCACGCCAAAGATACCGATCAGACCTTCAGTCCTAAGCGATGCATGGTTGATACAATGAAATCTTGTGAAGGTGATCGATGGGTAAAACATGATGTTTTCTGACACAGCACTACATAGGTTTCCATTCAGTGAGGAACATGCCATGAATCACATCACTAAATTACTCTACATACCCCTATACTTTATAAATACACCTCACATTGTTAACACACATTACTAAAGCACATACTAATGCACTGTATACTTGTTTAAAACACAAACAATGCCTTCTGCCATTACTTTGTAATATTTTCTTATGAGTCTAATACCAAACAGGCTCATGTTCTTCTTTACAACGAGCAGGAGTACAAACAAGGCTTTGTTAATCCCTGCGTAGCATTTGTTGAATCCATAAAGAAAACTGAGGCACAGATTGTGTGCTGAACAATGTGACCTTTCTGTCGTAGGGATATTTTTAAAGCGCCTCGAATAGAGCGAAATGAAGTCTTAAAAACGAAGACTTGTTTTATGGGAAATGTTATTTATTTATCACAATAAATATAGAATGCTCGTCACAACGGGTCCAGAAACCTCGGTCGTTCCTGGAGTTTCCTCCATGGGGTACTGGGGGGAAGAGGGAACGGCTTGCCCTTCAATTATTCAGACGCTGCACTTGGCAGAACTGTTCCTCCCAAGCTTTAAGACAAGTGAAAACACCACCATTTCAGTCACAACCGGCTGAAACAACACAAAATGACAGGAAGTGCTTTAAAAATGGCCTCGATGTTTACTGGAGGAGACACTGGCAGAAAGCACAATATACTGTATATACAGTGTATAAAAAGAGGACTGCAGTCCAGAAATGTATGTTTGCCTCTTTCTTGTTCTTACACCTCTAGGATTAATCTGCTGTGAAAGCTGTGCCTCCTGTTACATTTATGCGTGTAAACTGCAGTGTGCGAGTCTTTCCACAAGCTGCCTGAACATAGCGAGGGAGAGAGAGAGAGAGAGAGAGAGAGCGAGAGAGAGGGACAGAATTAGAGGGGCAGTTCGTAAGAGAGAGAGGGGGAAGAGAGCTACAGAAAGAGAGAGAGAATCAGAGGGACAATTTGTAAGAGAGAGGGGGAGAGCTACCGAAAGAGAGAGAGAAAGAGAGAGAACCGGAGGGACAGTTTGAGAGATGGAGACAGTAAGCTGGAGAATGAGAGAGAGAGAGAGAGAGAGAGAGAAGAGAGAGAGGGACAGCAAGCACGAGTGAGAGAGAGAGAGCGAGCGAGATGGAGGACCGGGCCCTGATAGAACACTTCACACTGAGCCGAGATCAGCTCTGCTGGTCCCAGGCCTCGGGGAGTGGATCAGGGCCAGGTTATACTCCCTCTGACATCTGTCTCTGTGTGCAGCAGCACCTCCCCGCTCCGGCCCGGCCCGGGCCATGCATCACCTGCGACCGCTCCGCCCGGAGCCCCGCCGCGCTGCACCGTTCAGCAGAATTTCACCGCAGAGTGCTGAAGCAGGAAACGGCGATGGTTTACTGGAGACGGCTCTCTGGAAGAGCTTTCTGCAGATATTTCATCATAAAAAAAAGAGAAAAGAGAAAAGAAAAAGAAAAAAACCCACCCTGCTATTTCCTGAAAGACTCCAAACAAATATCTCAGTAATAGGGGCGGATTCTTTTGGGAGATGGCATTGTTGTTGTTGTCCGCGGTCCTAGGGGAGGGCGATACCCTTACACGCAATCACGACTGCTGCTGCAGTGTTGACCTGCTGCCTGTAGCCCAAGAAGGCACGGCGGAAACGGATATGCAGTAGATCGCAGTGGAAACGAGAATCCACAGAGCAGATTATCACGCGCTCCAGAAGGGGACTAAATCCACTGTTAACCTCTCGACACGGGAGGCGACTCTGACGTGACGCTCTTACACCTTTTCCGCTGTGGCGCTCGAACGGCAGAAAAGGTGAGAGCGAAATCTTTTTTGCCCGTGCAGAAAATAAAACAATTAAACCGGTGATCTGAGGACTCTGCAGCTGTGGCGCTGCGTGAATATTGCTGCATGCAGCACGCACCGTGGGTCCACTTCCCCTAATGCACAGTAGCACACAGGCAGAATAATCTACGGGGGATATAAAATATAAACAGAAGGTATGCACTGTGTATGTAAAAGGTTTTCGAGTTAATCCACTGCTGCGCAAATGCACTGCACAATGCAACTGCAAGGCTCGAACCTGGTAAAGAGGAAAAGATGGGGAAATGAGTTTTGAACAGGGCAGGCGGGGTTGGGGGTGGGGGCTCTTTGCATGGACAGGAAGGGACCTGCAGGAGGGGTGTTCCTCCTATTATTACTGAAGGGATACAGCTGCAGTCTAGTGGAGAGGATGGGGGGGGAAGGAGGGAGGGAGAAGGATGGAAGAGGGGGTGGTACTGGACAGGGTTTTAATGATATCCCAGCAGAACCCTCTGTGTGGTGAGCAAGCCAACGGCACAGTCAGGATCCATATGGGGGAGATCTCCTATTTTGGTGTTACATTTTTACATTTTACATTTTAAGCATTTAGCAGACGCTCTTATCCAGAGCAACTTACAAGATGTGCATTAATACAAGGTAAGAACAATCATAGTGTTCGCGAAGTCTCACTCTCCCGTCACTACCTTAATCCACGCACGCGCGCACACGCACGCACGCACGCACGCACGCACGCACGCAGAGAGTCCCCTTTTCAATTTGCTGGCCCTTATCTTTCACACGAGAGAGGAGACAGCCTCGGAATAGGAATTAAACCGGATGACAGAACTGCCTGCAGGAAAGTAGCGGTGGGAGAGTGAGGCCTCATGATCTTAGAAATAGGAGGAGCTATCATGTGTTATCGGTGACTCTGATTGGAGCATCATAGCGCTTTCTGAGTAAAGTTATCTGATTGGTTAAAACAAGTTAATTGGCGACAGCACATTCTCAAACCTGAACCTGAAGGGCCACAGGCCAACAGGTTTTTCAGCTGTCTTTAAATCAATGACAATGTTGAGAACGGCTAGCCAATGGTCAGTTGAATTAGCTGGTTAAGTGCCTGGCTAAAATGAAAACCTACAGGCTCTGGGTTGAGCTGTTTTGCTGAATGCTGGCCCATAAGTCAGGATAAACTTCGATCTTACTCACAGAAATTCTACAGTGCAAAATTAATCCTCCTCGTATCCCATGTGTAAATCTGTACTCTTTAAAAATGTAAGTGTGTGTCAAATGTGGTGATTTTTTACATCAGTATGACCCAAATTAATTCATTTTCGGCCATGTTTAACTGTGTCTGAGTCCAGACCGACTAGAGCGCTTTTACACTTGTCAAGGGTCTGGTCTTCAGTGCCTCCGTACAATCCTACGAATACCAGTGCTTACGAAAAGCGCACTCATACAGTACAATAGTACAAAAAAACACAGGAAGATTGACTACAGGGCATGTGAATATTGGCCCGTTATGAAACGAGAGGGCTGTGAAATGTGCGATGTGTTTCACGTCCTCGCTCTGTTTGCCGCTGTCAGTTCCAAGGCTTGGAATGTCTGTCAAGATAGCGACGAACACAACAAACTCGCCCCCGCGGAGCCTCCGCTATTACCGACGGACCTATCTGCAGATAATATTTAACCGGGCTGACATACCCGAATTCATAAACCGCACGAGAGAAGAAGAATAACACAGAATTTTTTGGAAAAATAAATTCTACGAGCACACACAGCAGGTTTTCTAAAAAAATCTTCTTTTTTTTACACAAACAGGATTTGTTATGAAGAGTAAATAAACAAAAACAAGAGACAGGAAACGGCGAGAGCCGCCGCACGGACGCACAGAAACCCATGTCAACGAGGGGCCGGGGCGAGGGACTGCGCATCATAAATGTGCTGATAAGCCACTAATCAGGAGGCTCTGATTACAGGCCTAGATGTGGGATGCCATTTCCGCTCCCACTGCATCTGCAGTCCGCACCAAGGGCAAACGGGAGTTCCAGTAACACATGCACGCGAGCATGCACGTACACACACACACACACGCGATCATCAGAATGCATGCGTTTATTAAGAACAAGAAGCACACATTTCTACAGCATTTGCTCAAAATCTGGCTGACGCCAACATTTCCTTCGTAAGTTCCTGAGAAAAAAAACTGTGCGCATCTAGAAATGGAAAACATCTGATGTACGTTTGAAAGATTTGGCTGACATAAACTAATTTCCAAGCAGTTCCAGGCAGCGAATCGGCTTGCAATGAGTCTGCAATGTAAAAAAACAAAAAAAAGCTCCTCGCAATGTGTTATTGAATTTGTAGAGAATACTGTACAAATATTTTGAAAATATCGCTAATGTTAGATCACAACACTTGGCGCGAGAGTTGTGGATCGATAGCATTTCGTTGTGTGTGTTTTTTAAAGGAACGCATTCCTGTGAAAATTACTGAGACTGACAAATTTCGAGGAGCCAGACGGTCACCACTCTGCCGTTTAAGCTTATTGTTACACAGTCAAACCAAATCAATGGTTGTGCCATCACTGGTGTAGCAAGTACAAAAAAAGCTGTATTAAAACTGCTTTCTAAAGTGTTTCCCTTGTTTGCCTATCTCGCCTCTTCCCTTGAGAAACTTGGCATCCATGAAACGATGGGAAAGCACGAGGGAGGAGGGGGCTCTCTCTAAATGAAGTGCTTTCTGAAGGGGGTGTGGCCAGGGGGCAGGAGTATCTCTGCAGAAGGATCTGTGCCCAGCAGGAAGAGGAGGAGTTAGGAGGGTAACAGCTGGTCCCCAGAGTTTGCACACACCATCTGAGTCTCTCAAAAATATTCCCTCGCTCCCCACCGGCCTCACCTCGACATCACTCCACCGCCCTTCCGCACAGTCCCCGGGAGGAGCGTGAATCTGCAGCAGGCATGAGGCGAAGAGGACTTTCCAATGAAAGGTTGAAACGTCTACTTACACTTCTGTGGACTGATTACATGTATCAAACACAATAGTTAATTTGTTCAAAAACAAAATGCACTGGAGTAACGTCACATATGTTTACCAAACTCCACGTGTTGCATCATAATCCAGCGATGGTGCCATGCAAGTCTTTTTCTGTGTAATATCTGCACACGCATGCTAAAGTAAACACACTATACTGTGTGCACACTATTGCACAAACAGGCCTTTGTTGCAGTCTGTGCGGCTAATTAAATATCGGCACAGCAAAGGATACGTTTGCTTACTATCCGTGTGTCAGGTCTGGCAAAATGACTGGTGGAGCAAGGCAGGTCCAACACACGGCTGTTAAGCGAGACTAAGCCAGCGACAGACATGAGAAACTCCATGAAAAACAAAAAGCTCCCTGCCTGGGATTCCTCACCAAGCCCGAGAGAGCGGCCGGCCTCCAACTCACCCACAAAACAAGATGGCCGCCCGTGTTCCCTAGTCCCATCGATCTGTTGGGCTCATCGAGAATCCAGAAGAGAGAACAGCTTCAAGAGGCAGAAACCCGAGACGGCAACGTGGTGCTCACAAAACGAAACGGGAGAGATCTGAAAAATTATGAATGTACAAGCTCCAATAAATTAAGCTGACATTTGTGACCTTTCTAATGGCCATGTGAATTCTATTTCAAGACAACCTTCGTGGCCACCCTGCCGTGATGAATGCACCATGTAAAAAAACCTCTTTATGATGAAAAATTGCCATATTTGTCCACTTTGATTAATTAAACGGGGAAAAAAATCACTTTCTGAAAGGGCGCAGATGCAAGAATTCTAGTTTGTTCACTCTATGTCATCGAGGATGTGCCACTGAAAAAAAGAGAGACGGGATAAACAGGGAAGGTACACACTTCTTTCTTGAAAATGACCTCCGGGGAAAAACATAGACTCCATTTCCTCTTTTACTCACTCCATGTGTTCATTGTGTTTCTAATATTTCTCTCTTCACTTCCACCTCCTCTCAGCTTTTGTGAATACAGGACTTCTCTGTCAAATAGCAGAGGGATTGCAGGGGAGGTAAACCAAATAATGATACTGAAAGTAGAACACCCTGAGTAGGTGAGGCTGGGCTGGGGTGAGAGTAAAGGCCTCTACATGCTTCTACATAACTTGTGCGACTTCACGGTTCGTGCATTGCAACAATGTCGCAAGCACTTTGCAATATACACGCCTGCAAAGGCTATGCGCAGCCTATGCAACATGGTGTCCTTACACTTCTGTACTGAACAAGGTCGATAACGTTTTCATGAAAGCAGGGAAACTCCTGTACCTTCAAACTTCTTCAGCCAATCTTTCCTGAAGCGGGTTCATTTTATACCGTGTCGAACAAATGATGCTAGCTATCTATATCATTAGCTACTAGCTCGTAGATTTTTGTGCTGGGTACACGACACCCTCTGAAACCCCCTCTGCGTAGGTCACAAAGGTCGCGTTGATGTTGCAGAGCCCTGGTTGTGTTGCTGTCGGGTTGTTGTCTTTCCTGGGCTGAGGCTGAGGTGAGGGTGAGGGTTGGGGAGGGGGTCAATGGAGGTGTGTCCACTGACTCCGAGGTGGGAGGGTGACAGTGTCAACTGAGATAAACAAGGACAATCACAGAGTCACTGAGAAATACCAGACGGAACCACTCAACGTCTGCCACAGTCCATGTGATGCAATGGGAACCAAGCGTCCCAAGGGCCATTTTGGCTCTATAAATGCACTGAGCCACCATAAATCCACATATTAGGGAAGGGGAAGAGGAACGGGTAACACACTTAAACTGTTATAAAGCAGAATAAAACAAACGGCGCCAACAGCACCATCACGAGGAACGGAAGATTGTGCCTGGTAGCATGCAGCATATGGGAAAGAGCAGGCTCATCCATTTCTCCCACCGGCCATGTCTTTTAATCATCAACAACAGGCCAAGCCTCGAACAACAGCGTCAGAACTGCCAAAAACGCAAGCGCAACCTTTGAGAAATTCTAAGAATAGGTAACAATGGCGCCGCCGCTCAGAGCCACTGATCGCGGTGACTGATGGCCGACATTATCCAAACAGAGCGTCGTTATCTGGGAGCTCGTCTGTTTCCTCTCCGCGGCCTGCCAGCTTTGGCTGCAGGGGTAATGAGGCGATCCTCAAACACGGTCACATGAACGGCTGCTTTTTCCCCCTCAAACTCGCAAGCTACGGCACAACTTTCCTTCCATCAAAAAAAAAAAGTAGTGTGTGTTTGGGTGATGGTCATAGTGAGAATGCTTGCTTGCAGCTGTGTTAACTACACCAGTAAGTGAATGAACGTTTAGCAGGACAAATACATTGTATTATAATCAGAAAGTATGCAACAACAAAAAAACGACAATGTGTAAAATGGACAATGATGTGTGACAGTGAATCATTTTGTCTCTCGACACGTATTTATCGGAAATCTGATTTAAAAAATTGGTATTGAACACATTAGAAGAGGAGAATAATTCATTCAGTAAAGAAAGAGAGAGACCGTTACTGTATCTGCAGATCTGTTACTGCACAACACGATAAAGAATAAGCCACGCTAAGCCTCCTGCTGAAACCCACCAAGAGCCAAGATGGTCTGAATGAAGATGACTTTGATAAAAACGTCCCCCGGTCCGACTCCTACAATTGTGCGTAAAACCATTACATCACTCCATGACATCATTGTGAAATCATGTCACCACATACACACTCGCTGTCCCGAGGACAGATTTATGCTGTGTTTGACGCATGCACTGTGTGCTGTTTATAATGTATACAATAACCAAGGCCATGTGTGTACGGTCTCGTACAGCTATTCAGATATCACAATGCGGGCTTACACCCACAATAATGCTCTCACACCCTCCCCCCCCCCTCCCTTGTACATTTAAAAATAGAATCAAGAATCGAGAGGAAGGCTTGGATGAAAGTCAACACAACCCCGCACAGCGAATATGAGATTCAGGAGGGGCCCTGCGCGTCCATTACACTGCGCCGCCCTGAAAGTGAATAATTACAGCAGAATGCACTGCACAGCAAAACCGTCCATTCAGCAGATTATACTGTGTGGCCGTCACCGAACCGTCCTGGCCGCGCTGCGCTCCAGCAGAATAATATGACAAGAGGCATTTACTGCAGCCTCAATTGAAATGAAGTGCTTTGCAAGCGGGCGAGGATGACAGTGCCCGCACAATGGACGGTGCGGGCAGAGTCGGCTGAGCTCGGCCCCCTCGGTAGGAGCAGGGGAATCCCCAGGACACCAGAAAAGCGGGCGTTTTTCTCCCCAGACTCTCCGCTTCTCATTTATCAGTCCCTTCCCACGGTACCGCTGGACACTGAATCATCCCAAGATGATGAAGTTCCACGGATAACAGGATAAAACATAAAAGACGCACGTATTTGTGTGTGTGTGCATGTGCGTGTGTGTGTGTGTGTGTGTGTGTGTGAATGCATGTGCCCATATGTATATCTGTGTGTGTGTGTGTATGTGTGTGTCTTGCGTATGTGTGTGTACGCATGTGTGTGTGTGCGCATGTGTGTATGTTTCATGTATGTGTGTGTGTGTGCCTGCATGTGTGCCTGCATGTGTGCACGCGTGTGTGTGTGTGTGTGTGTGTGTATTTAAAAAAGGTTTTCTGAACTCTGCAAGGGGGCTGAAACTACCTCAGGAGAAGTTCAGGACTGCTGCTGGTGGGAAATAAACATAATTGCGAGAAACAAATTGAATTACATCCCATTTGAGGCTGCTCGTGAGGTAGTGTGCGGTAGATTTGATTGATGGGCGTGGGCACGAGGGGAGGGGAATATGATTAAACGCAAAGGGGCCAGTAACAGCCGTCTGATGATGTCAAAGACGGCCGCCCAGATCTGCCACGTCTGCGCTTTGGTGGAAAAAAAGGGCCCCCGAAATCTAATCAAATTAGACCGGGGCTGTCAATGCAGAGTCCACTTCGACCCTGTACGAGAGCGCTCGATGTGCACAAACAGTGGGCGGGTGATATGTCCGCTAACGATCTGATCCACCGAGCATGTGCGGAGGGCACGCAAACAAGGCCTATGTGTCATTCAAGACAAAAAGTGACAGCGTGCAATACTCCCTGATCTGTTGGGGGGTCTCTACGCGTAGAGAAGCTTTGATCGCTCTTAACCGAGGAAACTGTTTAGGGTGAAGCGACTGGAAACCGCATCCCCGGCTACCCCGCAGGCATTCTGGAAGCCAGCGTTAGAACTTTCTCAATTCCACTACGTCAAAAAAAGGACTTGCCAGTGTCGTGATTGGGCCTACAGATACCGACCGAGAACTACAAACTGGGAGAAAGGATAAAATTAGGGTTTAATATTGGTATAAAAAAAACAACAACCCTCATACAATATTCCTATTGGTGTAATTTGTATACCAATAGATGTCCCTCAAAAGGAGGCCACACCTCAAATGAGTGGGTAACTGCTTCTTACTGAGATAAAAAGAAAAAAAAGTGTGAGGCAAATTAACACCACCATCAAACGGTATTTACCCCACAAAAAAACCCAACAACCCCTAATCCCCCTGCCTGCCACTGGCGGGGCGAAGCCTCATCAACTTTGGTGTCCAGCGTCGGGCTCCCCTTTATACTGTCCCGCCGGTCAATTCTCCCAGCTAATGCCCCGCACAAGGGCTCCTAATGCCCCGTGATTACGGACTGCTGTTTTAGCACATTTCGTCCCTCGGAGCGAGAGAAAGGACCCGAGCGGGGCCGTCCGGCGGCTCTGCGGTCAAAGGAACAGCCTGATGAACTCAGCAGTAAAATCTCTCCCCAAAAAGCCACTTTAAGCCAGAGGAAACAGAGAGGTGGGGTGATGGTGGTGGTGGGAGGGGGGGGGAGAAGCTACACACCACTTTCTGATGGAGCCGCACATGCACAGCCCGCAAAATGCACGCGCGGCAGTGGACCGCAGATGCGTGCCCAGATGCAGGGGCAGAGGGCACACAGACGTACCGCAGACAGGGGCGTAGACACAGCGAGGATCGCTTTTCATGACTGAGAGCTGTAATAATTGGAACCACTCGCACCAGCTGAGTGTAAACGGGCTCCCTGTCCTATGCGAAAGAGGATCGCTTTCGGCATGCTGTTGAGATTAGTGACGGGTTTGCCGATTTTGGTCCAGATCGGCTTGGGGGCAAAAGATAACCCTGGAGCCAGCTTGTGAACCTTACATAAAACAACTGACTTGTTTGAACATATTATAGTAAATGTAGTAGATAGCAGTATGATTAGTAGATATAGTAAGCTTGTGGCTGTGTTCCAACAAATCAAAAAGCAAATTAAATATTGAAATACACTTCTAAGTACAGTAAAAAGTGAAATCATGATTTAAAAAAAGCAACACTGGTTCTGCTTATAAGACAGTGCTTGGGGAATATGCATATTTCATACTTTTACTTTGATCTCATTGGCCGCGCTTCAGCGAATTTCACTTCAATAGTATTCAGCCAGATTTTTTTATTGGTTCCTTCTGTCTTCCCGCAGAGCAGACCCCCCCGTTTGCACGGTGACGCCACCTACAGCGAGGTTGAAGGGCTACCTCCCGAGAGAAGCCGGCTTCGGTGCTCCAAACAGCTGGCGCTGTGTGTATCGGGTTCGACCCGGCCCGGACTCGACCGTGCAAACAACCTCCATGACAACGGGTGTACGAAACGCGATACGTCACTGCCGGGAGAACGTGCTTAATGCGCAAATTGTGGAAGGAGAGAACAGTGAGCGGGGGTGGGGGGGGAGCCGGAGACACGCTTACTGGCGGCACCCTCCTAGCCCCCCCACTGCGCCGTACCGCACCGCACTGCACACTCAAACACAGGCACCGTGGCCCTTTGCCATATTCAAATAAGACAGCAGCGATCTCTGCATTGCCACGTCACGCCTGAATCTGAGGATTCGCAGAATCGGGTAAGCAACGCGGTCACTGCGAAAGGGTGTTAAAGGGAGGATGCCGGATAAGAAGGACTTTAGAAAGGGCACGCTAATGCATGGAAATATATTTTTACCACCATCCAGCGGGCTGTCTTCCTGCATTGTGTGTGCAAATGCACGTGCACGGAGGGCTCAGGGGGAGGTCACATGACGCAATGGTGTTTTTGGCTTGCCGATGATGTTTTTCAGGAGACTGGCCGTGAGTCATGACTGTGGCTGTGAGTCATGTGAGTCGTGACAGCGTGGAAGCGCTGGTCACTCCCTGCCTCGCCCTAGGGCCTGTTGACCACAGACCCGAGAAATTCTCTCTGAATAAATCTGTCCTTTTCGTACACCGCTCACGTGTCAATATGCACGTGCCCTTGCGTGCCCTGTGTAGCACAGGCACACGCACGTAAACACACACATGCACACACATACACATACGCACACACACATACAGTTGCAAACTTGGCAACTGTAGTTTAAAAATATAGTGTTTGTAGTGTTTAAACCCATGTGTAAATTGATGAAAAATGCACTGTCTAAAAACCATTCCTGGTTCACAGAAAGTTTATATAGGCCTATATACACAGTAAGCAATTATAAAATTACATCAAACTATTATTTGAATTTGAAGAAAATTTAACTTGTTTAGCTTATCAGCCTGTCAATGCCGATGAGCAAAGACCGAATTAGTTGTGTACTTATTTAATGATTTTCTGGACTCTTAACCACAGATCATTTCCTCTGGCCAAGGGCAGGGGTTCATGTTTCCTTGTGCTTGCTTCCGGTTTTATCTTTCACCATTTATGTTCAGGGAAGGAACGCGTCACTTTCTATATGTAGATACGGGAGAATAACTGACCCTCGAGGGAATGTTTATTGTGCAAGGAATGTAGCCCCAAGGTAAACCAAATCTATTAAATTGTCCAAAATGCCCTTCAAACAAATTTGCATCTTGTGGATTAACGAGAAAATAATCAAATTCAAACCTTTAAACAGCCTTTAAACTTGTCTTTTTGCATTTTTACATTTTAGGCATTTAGCAGATGCTCTTATCCAGAGCGACTTACACGGTTTACATTTACATCTTTACATACAATCATACATTTTCTTTACATACAGCTGGATATTTACTGAAGCAATTCAGGTTAAGTATCTTGCTCAAGGTAAATAACTTGCTCCACCTGGGAATTTAACCAGCAACCTCTGAGTTACAAACCCAGTTCCTGAACCATTATACTACACTGCCGCCCATTTTGCAATGGTGTACAGTCTAAATTTGTTTAACATAATGGATTAATTTGCGTGATCATAGTGTAGTGGCTGTTGCATTAAAGTGGACATACTCTACAGATTTTGAGTGTCTGGGGTGGGGTTCAACTGATTCATGATATCTCAATCACTGGTTTGTGATCCCACTTTACTTATGAATATGTCCATAAGTGTGAACCTGCCCATTAGTTTAAATGACTACAGTGTATGAACAATTGACATATATATCAACAATATTGATGTACACTACCGGTCAAAAGTTTTAGAACACCCCCATTTTCTAGTTTTTACTGAAATGTAACTAGTACAATTCCAGTGAATAACCTGAAATGGTACAAAGGTAAGTGGTAAACTGCCAGAGGAAAAAAAAAAAAAAAAAAAACGTTTAGGTTACCAAAAACTGAAAAATAATGTATCTTTTTTGTATCTGGGAATACAATACGATTTTACTGGACTTCTAAATTATTTTATTTAATGCTTTATGTTTTTTAATGACATAAAGTAAACCAAATGTAAAATTTATGTAAGAGCTAATTACTTCTTGGCTCACTTTTTTCATTAGATGCTTATATAAGCTACTGTACGATAGCCTGAGAATTATATTTTCCAAGGATATGAATTAATGTTGCACAAAATAAGTATTTTTCAACAGCCCAGAGGAAGAAGTGATGAATATTTTAATAAGATCAGAAACGTAAAGCCCTTTTGTTCCCAAGCCTTTCCAAAAACATTCATTAAATGTGTCCATATCCTGTTCCTTCAGTGTACATATTTGCACTGGATACTTTAAAAAAGTAAAGCAACCTTAAACAACCCAAACAAGTTGGGTGAAGTTCAGTCTAAGCACTTCCTAATTTTTCACAAAATGTTCAGACACTGAAAACAATCCGAAGCTGTCGTGCAGCTCCACAGATTTTTTTGTCTTGAGCACTAGCAGAGTTCTGCCCTCCCACCTCCAAAGATGCAAATCAAAGACTTTAAGGGGGGGGGAGTTGGGTATGCAGACAAACCAAGAGCAAAGAAAACTCCACCTGACATCTATGAAGACCAGGCTCTAATTCAGATGACACTGTCGCTGATCGGAGCGCGGGTATTGATTTTAAAAACAGGCGGATCTAAAATTAGAGCCCCCACCCTCACACCATGGAGCGGGGCAGGGCACTGGTAAACCAATCTGGATCCTCGAGGAAATCTTGGGTGACAGCCCCCCTGCAGACAATCAGGCGAAAATATCCAGCCCAGCCCTCTATACTCCCTCTGATAAGAGAAACATTCCACAGCACATTCCTGGCTTTTTCCACAGCGCGGACCCTTAACTTCAACAGACTGTGAGGAACGCTTAAACACACACACACACAGACTCGTCACCCCTGTGTTGCAGCAGCGGAAATGAAAAACAAAAAAGAAAACACAGGCCCCATCATTCCTCCCCCCAGGGACTATCCCCCCCCCGGGGGAACAGCACACCTGCAACGCTGCAAAAAATATATACAGTATGTACTGAGAATGAGCAGTAAAAACACAGCATGTATACCAGTGGTAGTTGAGTGTGAGTTAAGAGGCAGGGGAAAACATATGGAGTAACAGTAACAGTTCTGCATTCACAACCAAGGCAAGGTAGAGGATTACCAAAGCTGTCCAAGAGGGCTAGTCATCGGGGAATGTCTTTTTTTCCTTCTTTAATACAAGAAACACCAAGGATCAATGCGATTGCTAATTCACAGATGGTCGGATAGGGTGACGGCAGATTAATGAACTGTATTAATTAGCCTGTCCTTTCATGCGAGCCCTGGGACCCGCTCAAGCCTCGGTCCAAATGATTTTACATCTTTCAGATCTGGTGCACCTGCTTGTCCTGCGCTTTAAATGGAACTCTAATTCCAGTCCAAAGAGCCCGTTCCCGCCCACCAGCGATTCAATCGCGGCCTCGTGACAGCTCTTCCTCCTTTTGTAATGTTCGGCATCGTGTCCCTCTCCATCTCCATCTCCCCCGTCCGCCCCTCCATCAATGCACCCCCACGTTTTCCCTTTCATTCCACACCCTTGAGATACCGTATCTCCAAACCAACAATATCGCAGACACTCAAAACCAAAGGTTTTAGCGCCTGGAGGGGTTTCCTTTTGATTGTGAGCGGTGACGTGAATATTGTGTGGATTCTGGGACTCCCACTGGCCAAGGGGAAGAAGGCAGAGGGAAGGGGAGAAGAAGACAGGGAGAGGGGTAGAGCAAGGGAAGGGGCATGGGAGAAAGAGAGAGAGGGGGAGAATGTGTGTGTGTGTGTGTGTGTGACAGAGAGGAAGAGAAAGAGAAGGATAGAAAAACAAATCAGCTGGGGGCTGATTTACCGCACTGCGCAAAAGCCAAGCAGCGCCATAAATCTCCACCACTTCTCAATTCTTCTGGAAATCAATTTGGTTAATTCCTACTAGGCTTATTTATGGGAGCGGCGTTTTAAAAAGAAAGCCCATCACCCCCCACGATGGTCTAACAGAGCAAACAGTGGCGAGGTGGCTACTACACCCAACATCCGGGGGAGACTGAAGAATGGAGTTTGAGCGGGCCTCCTCCGTTAGGCAGGGCAAATGTAGAACTGACTGGTGTGTTTACAACTAGTGCCCTCCTATCTGTCACTGGGAAAAATGTGCGGAATTGTTGCCGCCGTCACTCACGGGAGTCAGGCCCGCCAGCGTCTGGCTGTATCTCCTCCTCTCTTAAAAATACATAGGCCTACAAATGATGACATGAATTAATTATATTTGCACGGGCCACGTGATCAAAGCAAATACGCCGTTCGACTGCTGTGATACAACGCGCCTTCACCAATCGTTTTATCGCAGGCGTCGTTTTCCAGCATATTGTCTAATATTTAGATTCACCAGTGGCTAAGAGACGCCCAGCCAATTGGCCTGTTCACCTCTGAGAAGTCCGCGACAAAACAGATCTACCGGGCAGAGAAGAGTTATGTCGCGCAGAGACAGGAATACTGGAGTGCATTTCAGACATGAACACAAGACAAAGAGTGTTCCTGGGGCTAGTCTCCTGCCAGCCCAGCCAACACAGAGCCAGAGGACTCTGAGACGACCTGCACACTACTGTTTCGCCTCAGGAGTGGACTGATGTCTGAGCCCCGTAACACACACACACACACACACACTTTATTAAAAGAAAACAAGACTTCAGGAGTGCAGGAAAATGTACAGTTAATCCACAGCCGCAAGCTGCTCGCGAAATATTTGTGGGAGCGCTCGCGAAAAGAAAGACAGAGAGAAAAATCGCAGCCGCAATATTCCCGTTGTCCCCCTGCTGATAAATGATGCAAAATACAACCTTTCCAGTTCAGGACCGAACCCCCCGTCTCTTCACCCCCAGCAGTGCAGAGCAATGCGAAAAAGGCTGAAACAAGCTCGACTGTTCTTTAAGCTTAAGGGTAAAAGAAGACATAAAACAGTTGGAGGTGAACAAGGAGCACTTCCGGGAGCCTCAAGAACTCCTGGCTGGCCGCATTGTTAACGCCGCTCTGCATCTCACACAAGTGCAAAACGGGCTTGGCGGAAAAGCAGCCAGGGGACCCGGTTTCAACGCATAGTATGTAGTAGTTCTCCTCCTCTATCAAAGCAGTAATCACGGAGGGGGCAGGCAGCCAGGCCAGTGAAACTAAGAACGGCACATTAAAAGGCAAACGCGCTCATTTCAGATCTCGTCTCCCAGTGGGACAATTCTCGCGGGCTGCATAAGAAATACCGGCACATAAAGTCTCGTTAATGAAGAGCGCCCACATTATTTATTTATAAGAGAAATTACAGGACGGCCTAAGTGCATGTGCTGTTAATTAAACACATCATCCTCACTGATGCGGAGACTTAACTAATCTAACTGAAAGCCTTTCTTCTTGCTGCCATGAGAGGACCTGGTAAAATACAATACACGTTACCAATTCAACTCCACATCCTGGGCGCGTGCTCTTTAACGTAAAATCATTTGTCGCATCATGCTGCAACACAATACAATTCTATCCAGGATTTATTCTAAATACGAAATTGTCTTAAATTCATCTAGAAATACAGTCGACAACTGATATTTTCACGCTGTCTGATTGAGGCTGTTTCGCAAATGTTACGCAATTAACGAGACTATGCACATAATAACATGTAACAGAAGAAAGTGAAGCCAATGGGATTAAAACAAGGCCAGCTGTACACTGTGAAATAATACAGAGTAAGCAATTACCCAATTAGCAGTTACTTAGCTGTACACGAGGGGAGGAGGAGTCGCGTGCATCATCAGAGATATTAAACTGAGCTGACCAGCATGGGGATATTGTTGCAAAGCATGAGAAAACTGTTAAGCAAATTAATTAAATAGATCAAAAATGTTTACAACTAGAAAATAAATCATAGAAAATTAGCAGCTAAATTGGAAATGCAGCAGAGCATTCAACACCTGACACATTTGCTGGAGTGACTACCATCTTATTTACAAGAGTCTCTCTCTCTCTCACGCTCTCTTTATCTCTCTCGCACGCTCTCTCTCTTGCAGGATGTCAACATTTAATCCAGGCTAATCAGATGACTTCTTCCCCCTCTATAATGCCCCTCTCCTTCTCTCTGGCTCTCGGACGGGGGGAGCGCGCTCTTCCCCCAGCGCAGTCCCGCCTCTGTAGTCTACAGCAGCGGCACCAGAGAGGATCTCTTACTTATAACTCCCCTCTGTTCCGCAGAGCCACCAGGCTGTTTGGCAAAGAGAGCCCCGTGGCGATCGCTGGAACGTCAATTTCAGTTAATTAATTCTCCTGGCATCTGCTCTGCCCAAGCAATTACTGTGCGAACCAAGCACACCGCAGAAGAAGCTGCAACGGTCTGCCCGTGAACACCATTACAGATGCAGTGCTTTCCTCCTTATTTTTTTGCGGGGGGTTTTTGTATTTTTTTGTGCATATTTTATGTCTTGTTTGGGCAATGGAATAATCAATATCCAATGGCTGCACGCTTGACAGGAAGCATCATAAATATGTCCCAACTCCGCACTACTTGGTTTCGCCCATTGTAACCTTCCCACACACCTCCCCAGGTGAGGGAAAAAACTCCCCAAAAAACTGCGACGAAGCAAGCTTTGCTATATCGTTCATTTTCCAGATTTCTGCACATCCTTACCGCTTTCAACGAAGCAAGGCAGCAATTACGTGTGACAAAATGTATGGTTTAATTTCCCCCCCCGTTTTGGATGGTGACTTTGCCGATGGCAGCATGCCGTAACCGTCCGCTCACTGTTCCCGCTACCTCCTAGGAGGCGCGTTTTAATTTACAAGTTGTAAAACTCTGCCCTCTGCAGGATTTCAGCAACAAATTATCCGGCCTGACACTGATTGTTTTCCCTCCCTGGTTATCAAATATGAGACACGGCTTTCAGCTCCGATACCACTGAGCGCAAAATTGAACCGAGTGAAAATACAGCTTACAAGACAAGAGAGCGCTGTACTGAACAGGAAAAACCTACAGCCGGGAATACAATTACCACCTACTAGAGAGTCAGACACAATATAAACAGAGGAGTTGCCCTGCTTTATACACTGTATGCACCCATAAAACATTAAAAAATATGAATGTACTAAAGTATATGTGCATAACTTTAATTTGACCCTCTTTGTTTAATATCTAAGTGCATTAAATACATCAATATAAAATAAATTCAGTAAACTGACGTTAATTCCCTGTAAAAGTAATGGACTATATATAATTATGTGCATGTACGTGTAGTGTGTGAGCATAAACAAGGGTGGATAAGGGTCTGAATAAATGAGAGTTACCACGGAAGGGCCTTCCACAATGCCACAATGCCACTACAGCGTAGTAACTCTACAGAACCTGACAGCTCCTGGAGCGTCCGCACAGCAGCACACGCGCAGTACAGGAGAGCACTCTCACGCGCATGCAAGCACACGCATATATACATATACATATACACGTGCCCACACGCACGCACATGCATACATACACACATACACACACACAGCACAGAACAGCTCTCTCACAAACACACACATGCAAATGTGCATGCACACACACACACACACACACACACACACACGCACATGGGAACACTCTCACAGACACACACGTGCACATGTGCACACACACACACACACACACATGGCACATGGGAACACTCTCACAGACACACACGTGCACACAAAACACACACACACACACACAAAACACACACACAGACTGCAGGGAGTACAGGGAGTTATTGTTCCTTTGACATTTTATCCTCAGCTAGTTTCATCGGACCTGCTAGCTGAAATGGAATTACAAATCAAGACATTTTGGAGCAGTGTTGTTTTGGAGGTTGTAGGAGTTTTGAAGACATGGATAAATTATGTGGTTATGGTCTTGTAGGAGTTGCATAGTCATATTCATGTAACCCCCCACCAGGAGCCTGTAAGGAAAAGCTAAAATTATGAAAGTAATTTTTTTTTGTAATGATTAACTACTTTGTGTGTGTGTGTCTCTGTGTGTGTTTGTGAATGTAACTGGGAAGAGAAGGGTCTGGCCCTTCCCTTGACTTAAGTGACATAGGGTTCCTTCACCTCAACGACACGATGCTGTGATGCTAAACCAACGTACAACCAGCCTAGTAAAACCCTCGACAAGCCCACGTAACCAAATCAAAAATATCTGACCGCAAACAATAATGACATCTGCAATATAGCAAACATATTAATGTGATTTTGTGATTATTTCATATGCTACAAATCTATTGACGTTTGAGAGCAGTTTCTCTCTGCATGTTGACCCTTGCTGCACTGACCCCAGGTCAGTCACTTGGTTTGAATCACCGGCTCACTCCCCCATCTCATCATGCATGCAAAATGGTCAGTCCCGCAAAGAGCAAGTCAGGCCAAAGAGAGAAAGAAAGAGAGAAAAAGAAAGAAAGAAAGAAAGAAAGAGAGAGAGAGAGAGAGAGAGAGAGAGAGAGAGAGAGAGAGAGAGAGAGAGAGAGAGAGAGAGGAGGGATGTGATGCTAAACGCTCGGACCGCTGACGGAAACCCAGCCCTCTTCACACCAGTGGAGAGGCAGCTGTGAAGAGCAGGTCCCAGGAAGCTCCTGGCTGTGCAGGCCACTTTCCACAACCGCTCGCCTCTGGTCATCCACCCTGGTGGCCTGCCCTTTCTTTTCTGCAGCTGCGACGCTCTGAAGGGAATGATTAACAGTGCTCTCAACTGCTGGAAGATTTTCTGGAATTTCAAGGAGTTTCAAGAAGGTATTCCAAGCACACACACACACACACACTCATGTACACACAGGCACAAAGAAGAGGACACATTCAAACACATGCACACACACACAGAAGCGCTCACACATATAAAAACAGGTGCAGAAACACTCACACACATAAACATACACATACATGCATACACACATTCACAAGATCTTTGGATGCTAAACTTGAGCGGAGCCGTATAAAATTGGAACGAAAACACGTGCGAATGGCGTGTATCCTGAAAAGCGCCATCGGGGCAGAACATCCTCTCCACAGGTCGCCCACTGAAATAGAACGCTTGATCCTAATGGAACTCAGTGGCGACCACGTCCCGTGACGAATTCATTCCGAGTACCCAGAGCCTGAGAACGCATTGGGGGGGGGGGGGGGTCCCAGCCTCCATCTCCGGCGCCTTCGGCACAGGAGCGCCCGTTACGTCAGCGCACGCCGGGGCCACGTGGGGCCTCTCTGTCCCCTTTCTCACTTCATTTCCCTCAAAAGGACAAAAAAGCAGCCTGTCGGGGCTTCACTGACATCCCCCGGAGGTGGGTTTCTCTACAACGTTTTGGATTTCCTGTACCCAGTTCAAACTAATGAACAAATCAGAAGAGGCATCAGAAACTCATGGGTCAACTAAGGGACATTTTCCTGCAACGTTGGCAGAACGTTGTACACGCAGCAACCATATTTGTGGTAAATGAATAGAGTCTGAGAGAGAGGTTATTACATATAAAGTGGTGATTATATTTGTATTTCGTAGAGTAGGTGTGGTTCTTCTACAGTTCTCTTCCCACTGGGGAGTTTTTGCCTTGTGTTTTTCTTTTCTTGTTTTTTGGGGGTTTAGGCCCGCAAACAAAAATCATATTTTTGTGTTTTCATGTGATTTTCGGTTTTCTGTATACTTCCTTTGTGACAGTGCTCTGTAAAAAGTGCTATAGAAATAAAATTGAACTGAACTGATACTGTCGTGATAACCTTCCACCCTCATGTTAAGACTCTGCTTTTGAGTGATTTTTTTCCCTCCCGCAATCTGAATTCCAGTTTCAAAAGATAAGATATTTTATGTTTATCAGGTGGGACAAAACCTTGGACCAAAAAAAATCCTTACATCACACATCACATGGTTTCATACTAAATGTGCTACATCTTCACCTAATTAACATACATCTAAGTAACTTCTGTGATTTTACTGATTGAGACAGTAGAAGCATCATTTGGCAGCCAAAGTATTACTGGGAAAGCCAGGCTGCGTGTGCATCTAAAAGTCTGCTGAATTAAATGGACAATTTGCTTCTCAGCTCCGGGCTCCTCTGCATTCTGACTGAGCGCAGTGCACTGGAGAGCTTATCTGCCAAACACACCGAGCACAATGTATTCTCTCTTCATAAAATCTACCCTGACACCGCTTTTCTTCTCCTGCAGTAAAGCCAAAGAGATAAACTCAAGTGGCTCACATCATTCAAATGAAGCGTCCTTAAACGGTCAATTTAGAAATGCATCAAAATACAAAAAACTGCAAAATACATTATTCTTGTACCCTAATTTCAAGACTTGAACCCCAAAAAAAAAAACCCATTAGAAGCAGATTTGGAGAATGTCGCTCGAACTCATTTGAATCTGTCACTCAATCTAATAATACATCTCACCTCAGGGAACTTGAGTTACAGTATCACAGCAACAAAAGGATTCACCAACAAAGTTTATTCTATTTGAAAGTAAAAAGGAAAAAACCTGCACTGAGAAATCCTTTCAAACATCAAAATAGTATCAGATTTTTTTTGTTCAAGATTTTGACCACTGGCAAGAATTTCACACTACTCAAAATGAAAGTCATGTAAAGCAAGTTCCCCTTATCAGAGGGCATAATGTCAAAGACACATTTTGTCACCAGGACAAACACAGCTCTCCACACTGTCAGTCAGCCCATTCTAATCATTGTAATTATTACTTCAATGATCAATGCACAGCATCACTGCAAAGCTGTATTTATAGTTAGTTAGGTCAGTGCTGTCAAAGCCCTCTCCCCACACAAACATACTCTCACACTATGTATGCGTGTGTGTGCCAATGCAAGCTCAAATACACACACACACACACACACACACACACACACACACAGACACACAATCTTTCTCACACACACACACACACACACACACACACAATCTCACACACAATCTCTCTCTCTCTCTACAGGCACACACACACACACACACTCAGACACACAGTTTCTCACACACACAAACACACAATCTCTCTCTCTCACACACACACACACACACACACACAGAATTGCCCCTGAAGAGTGAAGAGGAGAGGGGGGTAGGCTGAGGGTGAGTGAGAGGAGAGGGGGGTAGGCTGAGGGTGAGTGAGAGGAGAGGGGGTAGGCTGAGGGTGAGTGAGAGAGAGAGGGGGTAGGCTGAGGGTGAGTGAGAGGAGAGGGGGTAGGCTGAGGGTGAGTGAAGAGGATGGGGGTAGGCTGAGGGTGAGTGAAGAGGAGGGGGGGCTGAGAGGGTGAGTGAAGAGGAGAGGGGGGGGGTAGGCTGAGGGTGAGTGAGAGGAGAGGGGGGTAGGCTGAGGGTGAGTGAAGAGGAGAGGGGGTAGGCTGAGGGTGAGTGAAGAGGAGAGGGGGTAGGCTGAGGGTGAGTGAAGAGGAGGGGGTAGGCTGAGGGTGAGTGAAGAGGAGGGGGGTAGGCTGAGGGTGAGTGAAGAGGAGAGGGGGTAGGCTGAGGGTGAGTGAAGAGGAGAGAGGGGGGTAGGCTGAGGGTGAGTGAAGAGGAGAGGGGGTAGGCTGAGGGTGAGTGAAGAGGAGAGGGGGTAGGCTGAGGGTGAGTGAGAGGAGAGGGGGTAGGCTGAGGGTGAGTGAAGAGGAGAGGGGGTAGGCTGAGGGTGAGTGAAGAGGAGGGGGGGTAGGCTGAGGGTGAGTGAGCTGAACTCCACCTAATAAGATCCTTCTGAGTAAATGTCCATCCCTCCCCCGTTTCTCCTGAGAGAAGTGCTGACCTGGAGACTCTTTAATGAGACTGATCAATACCTTATTGAAGACAGCTAAGACAGGGAGAGAGAGGGGCACTGCACAAGCAAGCACACACACACATGCACACACACACACACACAATCTCAAATACACAAAGACACACACACACGCACACGCACACACACACACAATCATACACATACACGCAATCTCAAATACACAAAGACACACACACACGCATGCACACGCACACGCACACACACACAATTTTAAATACAGAAAGACACACGCATGCACACTCACACACACAGATACAATCATACACACACACACACTCAATCTCAAATACACACACACACACACACACACACAATCTCAAATACACATGCGCGCATACGCACACACACATGCAATCTCAAATATACACACACACACACACACACAATCTCAAATACAAATGCGCGCACACACACATGCAATCTCAAATATACAGACACACACACACACACACATACACACACAATCTCAAATACACAAAGGCACACACACACAGGCACACATGCACATACACACAGATGATCAAACAAACACACACAGGCCATGAACTTCTTTGTACACGTACGTGCATTGAAATAAAAAAACGAATATATTTTTAATTTTGCTCTCAGTATTGTATGGTGCTTCTGGGGAAAACAATATTTGTACAAACTTTATTGACTTTTCTTATCTCATCTGTGATCATATTTATGAAATAGGATAACTGCGGAAAGGTACAACTGCCTTACCATACCACTGACTGCTGCATTCGTTCATCTCCTGTTTCATATTTGACTGTAGAGATGCCATTTCTCATTGCCATTACATGTAAAACTGATATTTATGAACTCCATTAAGTGCAAAGGCGTAACACAGACCCAACTCATTTAGCTGCATCTTCAAAATATTGATATGGGTAATTAACATAACAGCAGTAAGAGCATTAAAAGAGTGCTAAGCTTAGTGCCTTAGCCAGAGTCTGCATGAGCACAGGCCGGAATAGGCAGAGTCCATCTGGTGTTTGTGTGTTGCTGTTCAGTGTGTGGGCAAGGTTCAGTGCAGTGTCAATGCAGGAAATATACACTACACATGGTCTGGCATTTGAGAACCTGTGTAGTCATTTTACCACTCGAATACGTTGTGTTCTTGAATTTTAATTATAATAATTTGTGCAAAATTACAGAATAATTATTGAATCAAATTGTGCTTTCAATAAACATAATTTATATCAGATCAGAGGGCGGCAAGAGGATGCAAACGATGACAGGACGTGGGGTTGGCTTTGTCATTTCCCTTCGAAACAGGCCAAGCCTCGCAAACATATAACGGTGTCAACTCCACAGGCTGAGCCAAACGGTTACTGCAGGAGCACGCATCCGTGGTGAAGGTGAAAAGTTCCCAGGAATTCCCCCATTTCATGTTTAATAGAGTTTTGATGTACCTGTTTGTGTCTTCATTTCAACAGTAGCGATGCACTCAAGTCAGTTTGAGTTTGAGATGCCAGAGAGAGAGAGAGACAGAGAGAGAGAGAGAGAGGTGGAGAGATATACAAATTAAGTGTTTTACCCTCAATCTTTAATCACAAAACGTGTTTGCAAAATGGAGCGGCGTGCTCGCCGAACGCCAAACAGACACATTAGGCGCACGGCGGTGAAGCGGCTGGCCCTACGGCAGCCCACGGCAGTGTTAGAGCTCACCGCATGCAGCAGATCGCGGACACGTGACAGGCCGCGACATGGTGGCGGTGACTGTACCTCTGGACACGTGAGACCGGCGGGGTCTCACGTGTCCAGAGCGCCTCACCTCACGGGTGTGGGGCCCCAACGCGCTCTGGTCAAACCCCCCCTCGGGCCCCACCGCGCTCCTGAGCGCGTAAATCGCTGTTGATAAAAGCGTGGGCCTGGGGTTCATTAATAATACATTCGACGGGACTCCTTCCAGGCAAACAAAAGGCTTTCCAGGGCATTTTAGCCAAGCATCTAACTCTTTATTTATTCATTAGCTTTCACATTCTTTAATCATTTTGTCATTGATCCACAGCTGACCTCAACAAGCCAAGCCTCTCCAAATTAAGTGTGATGTAAAGCAGGAAGTTATGGTTCAATTTTATTGATGATGAGGGGCTCTCACACTGACTATTAGGAAAATACCCATTTTAATCTAACGTATATATACGTATATATATATACTGATAGAAGCAGTCTGAATGTTAAATTGAAAGACAAAGGGATACACACACACACACACACACACACACACACACACACACACACACACACACACACACACACACACACACACACACACACACACACACACACACACACACACACAAACACACACACACACACACGCACGCACACACATGTGGTTTCGTATTTACTCGGTAAGATTGTTTCATGTTGTTGATACCTTTGTCTGGTGTTGTATTTAACAAGGTATGTCTTGCTATATTACCAGATATATTACCAAAAATAAAAGCAAATACCATCAAAAATAACTCACTGATGATGTATTAGCTGAACAAAACTTTCCAGTAGCTAAAATAGTTAATGAGCAAAATAACCAGTTTTAGGTGCTGAAATGTAGGTATATTACATGCATATTCCTTATTATTAATGTTAGTAAATATAGCAAGCTAAATATAATATTGCAGACAATTTAGCCATGTTTTAAAATAGGCTTTGACAGTATCTGTACACTGTGTGCTAACACCACTCTCTATGCAACAAAACTCGCTAGCTAAGCGAGTTTATTTTAGAAGCAACCTCAACTAGCTATAGCCAGGTACAGCAGCTTTCTAGCAAGAGTTAACAAGGGTCCAACTGCAAAATGACACAACAAACCTGTATTCTGAACCCAGACCAGCCCTCTGAGGTGACATGGGGGTGAATCCTCATTCAATGCGGTTTCTGTTTTAGCACTGTGCGAACTGGACCGAGGCAGGTCATCCCGGTTTCTGCGTGCTGGTGTGAAAGCCCCAATTTGTCCCCAATCTCCTCTGTACTGAGCCTGGGATCGCCGGCCCCTGAATTGGGTCGACAGTTCTGGGCCAGGGTCCATGTAATCCACAAGTGTAAACTCCCTACATTAATTAGGACAGATTGTTCGTAATAATCAGTTCACGGTGAGTGCCGGAACGAGACACCTGGAAGTTTTCGCCTGAGAGACAGTAACGCAGTAAACAGAAAAAGACAAAAATCTAATTCTAACCCCCCTCAGCGAGGGCTCTCTTTCAGACACATCACAACGAATACAACTGATCCTCTCAAAACTGGCACCGTCCCCAAAAGCGTTTTTAAATTGTTATTTTACACGGAGAGAATGGGCCCGTCGAAGACACTTTGAGGCCATTGTAAAATCGTTTGCGTTTTATTGCAAGAAAAACACATAAACCTGAGGCTCACAGAAGATGGAATTGAGATGAATTTGAACTTTGTCCCTGTCGCTCCTCTGTAGTGGTGATCTCTTTTTGCAAGACAACAAAGCCTTAATAAAGGGTGTAAACTGTGAAAGAGCCCTATTAAAATGGACGAACATGAATATTCATTTGACCCGATGCTAGTCAGCCGCCCAGAGGGTCTGCCACGGTTAATAACCACACAGCGGATGGAGTACGATCACACGGGCTACCTCTACAGGAGAGAAGCTGAGAGCCTTTTACTGCATCAGCATGATTTATATCAGAATTACATCCTGTCTGCAGACAATTAAGTGCTCAATCATTCATTCATCGCTTTAATGATCATTTGGGCTATTTATCACATGAATTGAGTCTGTGTGTGTGTGTGTGTGTACGTTAAATTATATGTTCAAAATATATGTGTGTGTTTATATACAGTATATATATATATATATATATATATACTGTAAATATATGGTATTGATTGAAACATTTGAATTAAACATGACTATTCAGGCGTAATCTGCTGCTCTCAGAGTTCTGCTGTGCACACAATGCAGTCTGTGGTGCATGTTTGGCATGAACTCGCGCGGAGTACACACTCCAGCAGATCCTCTCTCAGCCACTGCAGCTGGAGTGCACCTTGCACCGCCTGCAGCAGAACCGCACGGCAACCCCCGCACGCCACACACCTCCCTCAAACAGTGCCACCCCCCCGCCCCACACACACACACACACACACACACACACACACACACACACACAATGGCTAATGAATATGCAGAGTGTTTTAATCGCCTGTGGTCCCACTGGCCACAAGTGCAGCTGCAGCGCTTTCGGAATGCTAAACAGAGTACAAAATGCTTACACTGGTGTTATGCCTGCGGGGGAGGGAGGGAGGGGTGGGAGGGGGGCGGGAGGGAGGGGGGGTGGCGGGGGGGAGGGAAGGGGGAGGGGGCGCTTTCATCCACTGAGGACTGCTGGCCAGAAACCACATTTTAGGAGGGAAGGTTAGGGGGGAGCGGGGGAATCAGAGCAGGCAAACCGTATGCAGAGCGGATCCATAAAACCGAATTACGGGTCGGGACTTTGAGGCGCGGCGTCAATGGCGGGTCCCGGCAGGGTCATTCTTTAACCCAGCGGTAAGCAATCCGGAGCTCATAAAGAGCGATCACGATCGCAGTCCCGCTCTCGCGCCACCTGTCTCTCTCTCTGATAGCCGCGGAAAAATCGAAAGCCTCCCCTCAATAAACCGACAGAAATTTAGCAGCCGTGTAGCATTAAGAGACAAACCAGAGAGCGGGAGGTTTACCTGAAATACGGGGCAATTAGGGGTCAGTAGCAGTCTCAGCTGACCAACTGCACCTCTCTAACGCTCCGCCTGGCTTCTCCGTGACTTCTCTACCACAAAATGTTCTCGACAATTACAGGGAGAGCTGAGACAGGGGAAACAAAACTGCGTTTAAAAAAAGCGATCATTTTCCTTAGCAGTGCTTTAGGGTGTGGGTTCAGTTAAACCGCAGTACTTCTGCAGCGGCTAAATTCAAGTGACAGCTAGTTACTTCAAGCAATGTCACACAACATTGTCGTCCCCTTCAGGCACAACATTCAAGAGAAGCATATAATAACACAAAATGACAATGACTTGGAACTCAGTGAAGTGAAATAACAGAGTTTCATATTGTTCCACACCCGTGACATTGTGACTGTCCTTAGCTGGTAAATGAAGGGAGGAGCGAGAGAGAGAGAAATAGAAAGAGAGAGAATGAGAGAGAGTACAAATATGTTTTAGTTATGTTTATTACTTAAATATCACTTTAATACAGAATACTATTTTGTATTTTACTGTGTTTGTTTGTTTATGTAATGCTTTGGCAATATATTCAAACATGTCATGCTAACATAAAGCATTTTGAATGTAATTGAATTGAGTGCGAGAGAAAGAGATAGACAGAGGGTGTACTACTGTAGGTAGGATGAAGGAAAAGAGGTGTACATTTAAGGAGATGTTATAAAAGAGCCACGCAGAGATGAGAGGAAGGTGAGAAAGAGGTGAGAAAGCAGTGGAGGAAGAAAGCAAAGACCGCGATCCCATGAGAGAGGCCTCCTTCCAATATTAGGTTGATTGACAGCTGGCTCCAAAGCTTGTCATGTGCTTGTGTGCCCTGAAATCATGCAGGATCTCTCCTCTCAATATCTCTCTACCTTTCTGTTCTTTTCTGCCTCACCACCTCTCTCTCTTTCTCTCTGTTCATTGTACTGTTGCTTATCCATCTTCTCTGTCTGTCTCTTTTTTTCACTCTGTCACCCTCTTTTATCCATCTGTCTTACATTTTCTTACTTTTTCTACCACCATATTTCTCTCTCTCTCTCTCTCCTCTCTCCAAATCCACTCCCTCCACTCTCTCTCTCTCTCCCTTTTTCGCTCTCTCTCTTTCTCTCACACACACGACACACTTTTGATATGGGTTAATAATGAATTATTTAGTAAAATCTTTAACACATACAACCAATCAAAAAGTCTGAATAAAGGGGATGTCAAAAGTCGCTCTCTCACTCCCCCCCCCCCTGTGGCTTCGTGGTGCAAAGCGTCTGCTTCCTCCGTTGCTGGCACAGAAACTTTATCAAAGCTCTCTGAGAACAAGCGCATTGCCCGTCAACACAGATAGCAGAGCAGGCTCCCGGCCAAAACGCTAAGGCTCCGGAGAGAGAGGGTCCCTTTTAAATCAGCCACCAAAGAGCTCTCCCTCCTCCCGCTCGAGAACACGTGACCACAAGAGAGGCGCTAAAAGCTCTGGAATAATAACCCAAGCCGTCGCCCGTTTAAGATGAATCTCTTTGGCCTTCTTCTCTACTCAGTCAAGGAACACGACGCTCCCTGCTTTCCCCAGCGCACGGAGCGCCCGGCTGCCAAACGGGCCAGACGTTCGTGTTCATTGGAGCACAAGCTACCAAAAGAACACAGGTAGAGACATGCACAATGTTTTCTGACTGAATGAGGAGAGAGCCGGGGCCCACTGGACGAAACCTCAACAATGGCTGCAGGTGTACAATAGGACACTACCTTCAGACAGAGTCAAAGCTCAACAAAACGGTGAATCGTTCATTTCGTAACCCACAGACAACTATTGTATCGTCATACATTAGAAGTATTGTTGAAGTTTCTGATCCTTTGTATTTTAATTAATTTTCATCGTCTGCAGAGGTGTGAAATCGATTCTCTGCGTCTAGAATACGGATTCACCTGCTCTCGATTTTTTGTTACAGTGTACTGCATCAGTGTTTCGAATGGCGGATTGAAGTTGAGCAAAAGAAAAAAGTCAATCAACACGCATTCACATTACATTACTTATTTGCTTAGCAGATACTCTTATCTACATTTTTTTTTATTATAGAAGCAATTTTTGTACATATTTTTCTATTTTTTAAGCATATATTTTAATCCTTTTTTGTGCAGCTGTATATTTCAGGTTACAAGCCTTGGTCAAAGGTTCAACAGCAGTGCCCAAACGGGGAATAAAACCTGCAGCCTACTGGTTATAAACAAAGCTCCTTAACACCAGACCACACGTATGCAACCAAAAGCCCCCATCAGCATCTACAGTGTCATCACTCACTATAAAGCAGACCATCACACTCCTGCAGCTGTGTCCGCGTTTGGGCACGTCAGCAACTCCCCCCCCCTCTCTCTGCCCCCTCCCCCCCGCCCCCCACCTCTCTCCGCCCCCCCCCCTCAGATGAAGGAGCCCGTCCAGCATCCCTAATGCAATCTTCTGGATATAATGCACACGCTAACCGAGGGAGCGTTCAATTTATTTCTTTTGGTTTTTCATTATCAATTTATGCATCTCTTTTTTCTCTTTTTTTTGCATATGGAGAATATTACAGACGAGCGCATCAGTCAAAGTCACGGAGCTGCCGTCATCTCTCCAGGCCCCTTCGCGCTCTCTCTGCATTCATCCTTCAATATCGGGCGCAGGGTATTGGCCTCGTCACTTATTCCGTTTCATCATTTTATTGCCGTGGTATCAGAAGTTAGTCAGCTGTAAAAAAACAGGCACTGCGGCGCAAATCATTCTCTCCCGGGCCCACTTGCGAACCTCTACATCTTGATGACATGAAAATATCTGAATAGAAAGAGGCTCAGGCTTTTAGTGACACCCTGGGAAGTTTGAAACGGGCACGTCTCAGATGAACATTTCACATTTCTGGGTTTGTGTGGCTTACCCTTCGCCTCGGGGGGATTTATAGTCGTAGGGGAACGAGGCTTCGTCAATCCCAAAATGGGAGGAGCCATCATGTGCTATCGGTGACTCATTTGGCTTGTAATTGGACTTTTTCGCGCGGGGCAGTGAATTTCGGCACGCTGTCCTTCGTTCTTTATGTGGTTCGTTGACCTTCATTCTCCGATCCCTGTTCTTTTATTTATTTTTTCTATTATTGAACAAAAAAGCAAGCCGTGCTTCATCCGAAGCTTGAGCGCCCCTCAGGTTTCCGCAGCAGTGCAGATGATTATTTTGCCCCCTGCATTCCACGCGGTGCTACAGGAGAAAGCTAGCGCTAATCAGAGGAGAACGTAGCACACTGACAACGACTGGTAACCTGTGGGCCCCTGGTGCATCATCGCGAGGAACTCATGCAGCAGTAATCCAAGGAACCCTGGCAAACTTAAACCCACCCTGCCCCTGGTCGGGCCAATCGTGTCCTTCCACTGCAGACTCCTGGTTATGACACAGCCAATATATGACACTACCCCCATGGACAATTCACACCTCCACCTCATCCCCCCACAACCACCCCTAATGGTCTGCTGGAGTCTTGGACTCATAGCCTACCACCCCTTGGCATAACTGATTACTGCACTAGCCACTTTACCCTTGTACTTATTTACATTTACATTACATTTTAGGCATTTAGCAGACGCTCTTATCCAGAGCGACTTACACAGTTTACATTTCTTTACATACAATCCATTTATACAGCTGGATATTTTACTGAAGCAATTCAGGTTAAGTACCTTGCTCAAGGGTACAACAGCAGTGCCCCACCTGGGAATGGAACCTGCAGCCTCTGACTTACAAACCCAGCTCCGTAACCATTACACTACACTGCCAGCCTATAATATGTAATATGTAATATTTTGTAATATGTACCTATTGTATTTGCACCTATGTTTTGTATTTTAGCGGCACGGTGGTGCAGTGGATAGCACTGTCGCCTCACAGCAAGAAGGTCTCGGGTTCGAATCCAGGCCGGGGGCCTTTCTGTGCGGAGTTTGCATGTTCTCCCCATGTCCGCGTGGGTTTCCTCCGGGTACTCCGGTTTCTTCCCACAGTCCAAAGACATGCACGTTAGGCTAATTGGAGAGTCTAAATTGCCCGTAGGTATGAGTGTGTGAGTGAATGGTGTGTGTGCCCTGCGATGGATTGGCGACCTGTCCAGGGTGTATTCCTGCCTCTCGCCCGGAACGCATGCTGGGATAGGCTCCAGCCCCCGCGACCCTGACCAGGAATAAGCGGCTTAGATAATGGATGGATGGATGGATGTTTTGTATTTTGCACTATATGGTGGGAAAGAGTTGGGGTAAGAATTCAAATGTACTAGTACTTGCTGCAGATAGCAAATACAACTCTTGAATCTCTAATCTTATAGTTGTATAGGTGTGGACCAGCACATATAGGGCCCAGCCTGTGCACATGGTGAACATCTTTACAGACTGAAGGCATTCTAGAGCTCCCAACACTGGTGATTAATAACAACATGTTGATGAGCTAGGTGAGGAGGGTCAGCCCTCAACCCTGGCTCAGGCCGCGGCCGAATCACCCAGCCTGGGTCACTGCGTGCTCCTTGGCAGCTGTGCTCAGCTCCGTGGGATCGACACTCGACCAAACACACGGGCGTACCGCGAACGCCGCCTCTAAAGTTGAGCGATAAATGACCTCCTCGTAGGCGGAATTCAGATGGCCCCCCGCGGAGATGAGATTGGGCTCCCCGCGGGAGTAACGAGCACCCATTCAGACATACGGCCCCTTAATTACCACATCCCGTCCAAGGAAAAGTGACATCAGACATGAAGCGAAATCTTCTTTCCGTCCAGGCTTGTTGGCTGCTGGGGAGGGCGAGCGCCAAACACAGAACATGCCTGTGTCAGAATGCATCACTAATAAGTGGGAAATGCACATGGGCGCCAGGAAGATAGTTTTTTGGTCAAAGGTAATCCAGGTTTTTTTGCTTCCATGCCTGAGGAAATCGTGTCCGTTTTTAACACTGAGCATTAGGCCACTGGCTCAAACCTGGATGTCAAAACACCTGGATGTCAACCCTTCGTATTAAGTGGAGAGTTGGCATTCATAAGCTGGTGCCGTTTTTGTGTGTTTTGTGCCGCACACACACACCTTTCCCACTTCACTTCTCTCTCTGTTCCCATCAGAAATGGCAACAGAAACGGAGCTGCTTTCAGGCTACTGCAGGTTCTCTGGGTTTTTGTGGGTTTTAGGGCTTAATTTAATCCATTTACAGATTTAATTTGACAGATTATTGTCTTCCATTTATTTTTCTTTTGACAAAAAGGACAATCTGTATGGCACATGTGGAATGATTGATGGTTGCAGTCGATGCTGTTTTGTGTTCTGCGTTTGCGCATGTTGACTTGAAAAGTTAGTATGTTTGCTTGCTATTATGTACAGCGTAGAAATGTTAGGATAGGGTGGGGCAATTAGATTTGTCCATCTGCTAATCACATATTTCCTCTCACTCCTCCACTTCGGCCTGTTCATTCTCTTAGATTATTATTAATACAGGCATTTAGCAGACGCTCTTATCCAGAGAGACTTACACAGTTTACATTTCTTTACATACAATCCATTTATACAGCTGGACATTTTTACTGAAGCAATTCAGGTGAAGTACCTTGCTCAAGGGCACAATGGCAGTGTCCCACCTGGGGACTGAACCTGCAACCTTAGCATTACAAGCCCAGTTCCCTAACCATCATACCACCATTATACTACACACACTTGTCTCTCACCAGACAAGAGCCACAAAACTAGCGGCTGTTTCAGTGAGCTGCAATTCGTTCTCTCCTTACCTTTGAAACATATAAACATTCTTTATACTTTCTGTGTTACTTGCTAGAAAATGTTTTATTGATCTGGGATCGCCAAGCTCGTAATGTTATGTAAGTTCAGGTAAAAACAAACAGCCACTTGGCTCATTTATTTAACGCAAGTGTGGCACAGTGCAATCAGAATTAGTTTTGGGTCATATTGCAAGGCCCCCTGTCAGACTGTGTAAAGCTTCCCTGGGACCAATATGGAAAATAACAAGGAAAAAGCTGACAGTGATTTTCAGGACAGAACTTCCTGTCCTCTAGAACCACCTCTGCTTGTAGTTCAAGGACAGGGGCCAAGCTGTTTTTATTCCCTAGCGCCTTTAAACACTTCTGAAAAGCTACTAAAAAACATTACATAATGAAGGTCATTCTGCACTGCACTGCCCCCAAGTATAGTATAATAAAAAATCTTCAAGTCAATGATATAAATAGCTGTAGATGATTATCTGACACAGCACACCACAGCAATTCCAACAGGGTGCCGACCGATGAACAGCTGCCTCTGCGACCGATGACACCTCTCAATCAAACTGAAGTGTGCACTCGTCAAAGTGTGCACTGACTGAAGTGCGCACTAACCTGGCCCTTTCACGTTCGGCTCACCCACCGATCCAGCAGAGAAAGCTCAGGCTTACATTCACTCTGTCTCACATGCTACAGCACCAACCACAGCTTGTGCAAGTATGCCCTATTTTCCTTCACAAGTCTGAGGCCTTCAGACCATTGTTTATGGATATAAATAAGTACACACAGACTGTAATGCGATCACGCATTCGCACGTTGCTGCAATACTGTGGGGGCTCTTACGAGACGGCAGCGCGGTCGTATTTGTCTCACTCACGTTGGAGTCGAGCAGGTCGAGGCTGTCCAGGCTCTTGCTCCGGTGAATGCGGCCCTTGATCCGGCGCAGCGACGGCCTGCCCTGGCTCAGGCTCAGGCTCACGGAAGAGGCAGCAGTAGAAGAGGCATCAGATCTGGGAGTTATCCTGAGGCCCAGACGAAACAGGAGAAAAAACACACACACACGAGACTTTGTCAGGGCGTCTGCGATGGCTCACGGAATCGAGACGTGTCATCAAAGCGGCAGAGCTCGTGGGCACAGTTGAGCGCTAAAGAGAAAGTACAAATGCTTTTCCTGTTTCTCAAAAGGACAATCTTCCCCCCACGGACCGAGTGGCATTCGATGCGAGTGTGCATAATTGGGTGTAATGTCACCCAGCCCGCCTCGGGACAGGCTAGGTAGAGAAAATCTGCTTTTGCTGTTTTATTCAGTCACTGTTGCCATTGTGACACACAGTGTTATGCATCGGAGTGAGGACTTAAGGCCACAGAATCGGAGATGGTGCAGGTTCGAGTCAGAGGGGGGAGAGGCCCCCCTTTTCTTGGCTACACTGCTGTTCTCTCAACAACACTGTTCACTGCTGAAGCCAGACTGTTCTCCTCGCTGCTGTTTGTCAGATTGAGATGGTGGATGCAGATAGGGCCTTTTTCTATGCAAGGATACAAAGAATGTCCACACAAAGATATACATGGGAATGCATGCTGAGATATTCCCTGGCCCTTTCTCAACTGGAGGAAAAAGTTCTGCTGCAATAGCTGCCATATATGGTCAATGCTCTGGATCACGCGCGCACACACACACACACACACACACACACACACACACACACACACACACACACACACACACACACACACACACACACACACACACACACACACACACACACACACACACACACACACGCATACACACACAACACATGCCAAGATATTCCCTTGCCCTTTCTCCAAACACTGACAACTGGGGGGAAAAGGCTGTTATAAGCTAAATCTGCCATAAGTGGTCAATGCCCTGGAACACACACTCACACACACTCACACACACACACACACACACACACACACACACACAGAATGTTCTGTCCCTCCATCCCGCCTGTTGTGTGGCCCAGTACTCTCCACCTGACCACAGAGCAGGCCCCGGTTGGTGAGGATTTACACTAAACCCAGCTGCAATCAATCTGGGAGAGCTTGTGCCACCGCAAGTCACACTCTGACCGCAAATCAGTGGTCTTACACACAGCTGAAAGGAGCGGGGATTCCATTCACATATCAAATGGCAGATTAAAATGCCCTTTGGGGTTTGCTACTAGATTAGAGACAACCAGTATAGTAATTCAATTCAAATGAATGAATGAATTGTAATATTACTGTCTCTCTGTTGTAACTGAGTGTGTCAGATGAGTGTGGGAAATAAGTCATGTATTTGTGCATGTATGTGCACAAAATGAGACACTATTTGAATAAATAACAGATATTTTTACAGATAGTGGACATTAATACGTGCTTAAATTCTTTCATAGTCACTACAATTGTTTGCAATGTGTTTGCTCAGAACCAAGTTTATGTACCTACTTTTTTGAGAAACAGCTCACTAGGTGATGTTACTGAATTTTACATGAGAAGATGGTCCATAATAAACATTGTCTTTTTTGGGAACTAATGGGACCAGAAACTCACAGAGGGCCACCTGAACCAGACAGAGTGATTTAATAACACCAGACAGATTGAGATTAAACAAAAAAAATACTGAAGGATGCGTTTTACTGTAGTCTTTGAAACGATGTGCCCAGCTTAAAAACAGTAAAAATCTCATGACAGCCAATTCATTCAATATAACACATGGATTTCAACAACTTATATATTTTGAATTGTAATGCAGATATAAGATTTCTCATTTTCTGTGTGTACATATCTCCACACTCCTAGCCTGGGTTGTGTTCATGATAAACAAAACCAAATATCGTTCAAATGGGGCTGTTGGAAAATATGATAATTGTCAGTTCTGCTTGTCCTACAGCTATGGAACTGTAATACATGCTAATTTGTTTGATTGACCTAAAATATTGCTTTGAAGCACCATCTTTTTAACGATTATAAGAAAATTCTACATCGCTGTGTAGCCTACAAAAGCCAGCATTAATAACAGCATTCCCTCAAATAAAAATAGCACTATACATGAACATCTCAGTTCTTATATAAATGTACATTTTGTACATGGCAGCACATGCTAGAACAGATTCATAATTCCATAAGTCTATGTAGCCAGGAGCCTATTATATTCATGCAAATTGAGGTTATTGTACAGAACATTTGTGTTCAATGAAACAAAAATCATGTTTTGAGGAGTTATTATCATAATTTCCCTGTTTCGTCTAATGCCTCACTAGACGTGAAGGCATGAAGTTGAGTATCAAAATATTGTTTTTTAATAGAAACATGAGCAGAGATACGTAGAGACATGTCTGATAAATAAACATTCCAGAGGGGGTTTCTGAAGCTTAAAAAGGACTACGTATAAAAAATTTAGATTAGAATTAGAATGAACGGAAACACAACCAGTGCTAGTTTCAAGCCCTGCTAAATGGACCACCTCTCTAGATAACAGTAGTGCTAAAAATGGGACTCTGGTCTCGAAAATGCTTTAGTTTGATATCTAACCATATTCTTGTCTCTACAGTAACCATACACATTTGCATCATGTATAAGGTAGACATCTGCATAGCGCAAAGAATACACTTTCATGTTTAGACCATTTCCAAATTTCAAATGCAACTGTAACTTATCACATGCCACCTACCACATCATACCATATGTAATGATGTCCAAATCATCATTGTTATTACCAGATTGTAATAGAGGCACCGGATACAGAGAATATTTTCAAAACAGAAAATAGGAAGTAGGGTAGCATTTAATTTACAACTTTGATACTATTTTGTTGCTACTTTGTTACAATTTTTTCTGTGTGATGAGGAGGGTGGCAATTTCCAAAACCCCAGAATGGAGGACACTTCAGGCAGCGGCAATTTAACATGTAATTATATGACCAATTTAAAACCATAACCTATACAGACTAACTGAGATAAAAAATGTGTACTCACAATAGCTGGATGGTCTACTTTTGGCACTGAACACTCTACGATAGCACTTTTGTGTGACTTGCCACTCGTGCCCACAGTGTGCGTAAGAACGTCGTATTAAAGCGTGGTATTTGTTTACATTTATTAGACCAATGACACAGCCGATTCGTTATTTGACAAATACATAAACCGATAAGAAGCACGTTCGAATCTTCAAAGGTGATTTCATGAAGAATTTCGTGTTTTTCTAGTCTACATTTCAAAAGGTGGACAAATGGGCATCTGGCAGAGGGTCGTGGCGGACAGAGGACAGAGCGCTTGAAAAATGGACTGTCCGGCATAAGGCCGGTTGTATGGCCACCCTAGTGATGAGCCACATACTCTGAGGGAAGATCAAATAATTGGAACTTAACATTGAAATATTGCTGTGTTTTTACAACACCAGTACCCCTCCATTCTGCACTGCAAAGTAAAGTGCAACTGAACATGGAGTGCCCATGATAAAATGTGATAAAATAAAAGCTCTTCCATCGGCCCGTTTCGAACCCGCTATATTAACGCATATGACTCAGTTAACTAGGAGAAAGCACAGGAGCTCAAACTATATTAAGCACAAATGGACGTGCTTTGCTGCGTTAAGTCTTCAGCGGGAGGTTCGCTGCTGCGCTCTGTGGGACGATCCAGTGCGATTAGCGGAAGCAGCGAGGGTCCGGCTGAATCAGCAGCGGTCCCGGGCGTGGCTCCGGTACGTGACGAGCAGGCTTGTGATCCCCGCTGCTTCTGGGGGCACAATCGGTCACGCTGGCGGTCACGTCCAGGCAGTAGCCGGCGAGTGGGCCTGTGAAGTCTGAAAGGCTGGGGAAACGCAACATGTCCACCGTCCATCCACTGCAGTGTCTTCTCCTCCAGGCCCAATGCTGAGTCCAGCTCGGAGGTGTGATGTTGGTCGCTGGTGGAGGGTACATGCTGAGCGGTATGGTCTCGGGCCTTTGGCATCATGTGGTCAGTCGTCAACAACGCAAAGGGCATGAGACCAGGTTGCCTCCAAAAAATTTCTAACTAATGATGTCCACATACTAGGGGGCAGGCTTCCCAGAACCCCCCCAAAAGAATATACAGATATATGCCAAAATAAAGGCAACACTTGTATTAATGAGGGATCTGGGGGCGCGGGGGGGTTTATGCAGATCCCTGTAGCAAACTCCATTTTGAGGAAAACTGGAACACAAACTCACTTTTGAAGTTTAATGGTCGGCCATATTATCAACCTGGGGCCATATGTACAAAGATTCTAAGAGTAGGAGTGCTGGTCTAGGATCAGTTTTGCCTTTTAGCTCATAATGGATATGGTTAGGATATGGACAGGGGAAACCTGATCCTAGATCAGCACTCCTACTCTTAGAATCATGTACATACGGCTCCAGGTCTCATGCATTTCACATTGATAGGTTGACGACTGACCATAGTGAGGCCAGGCTGCTCTGATTGGCGAGGTTCGTCGAGCTCTCCGCTCCCACTCAGGACTCGTCTCCACAGAGTGTTTATTTTTATTGATTTATTGATTTAATTTAACCTTTATTTAACCAGGCAAGCCATTAAGAACAAATTCTTATTTACAATGGCGGCCTGGTGTGGGAGCAGGAGCAGGGCCGCGCACCGCAGTGTGGCCCGAGATTAAACTGCAGCGCTTTCGCCAGCGCGGGGAAGCTCTGAAAAACGCTGGCTCCATCGGCGGCCTGCGCGTAAAGCCCTGTAATACGAGACGATGGGGCGAGCGGCAGACAGACGCGCTGATTAGGCGGGCGTGACAGATGGATTGAGAGATTAGACAAACAGACACGTATCCACTTAACTCCCGGTGCCGTGGCCATGCCGGTGCCTCGAGCACATCTGCAGAGAGACGGAACGCGGAACGCAGACGCAAACAGGAACCGGTGGTTTTTCTCTAGTCTGTACTACGGGCGTCAAGAGCCAAAATGAATCCGTATCTAAACTTGGGCAAGCTGTGAAACATCGCACTTAAAAAAAAAAAAAAAAAACTGAAAAGAAACAGCGTTTAAAGGTTGTAATGGGCTGTACATTTTATCACACCACGTTAATGCAGTGAGCAGGGAGGGGCGGATTTGTTGAAGGTGCTGGGGGGGGGGGAGAACAGCTGCTCAGCGGTGTGAGGTGTGAGGTGTGGAGCGTGAGGAGACGCACACCATGGACTCAGCACAGCTAATGTCCTGGGCTGAAGGCCCGGTGCAAAAAGCTCAGCTTGGGTGTGAGCTGAGACTCCTGCAGCGCCCGCCATTTTTCCTCCTCTTTTCTCTCTAAAGGACTGCTGAACAGAAGCACAATCGCCTATTCACTTTAACGGACCCTGCTACATACGCCAGAGTTTGGGAGCTGGCCAGCGGCGACATCGTGAGGAACGGACCTTTTGTTCTGTTGGCCAACTCCTTCTGCTTCTTGCACGGTGTGGTGACTGAGTCCAACCTGTCTGAATCCAGCAGATGTCAAGGAAAAGCACATTGCTCTGAATCACAGCTTTTTATGGCCTCTTTTCCTTCATCGTCCTTTTTTTCCTCATGTGGTCATAAATATATTTCATAAATATTGACTGAAATTGAATTTGAAAGATCATGTGCTGCAATATGTGCATGCATGTAGATGTAGAGGTAGTCGCCAAAAAGGTGGAAACACTTGGGTAAACAAGGGACAAAGCATATTGAAAGCGGGTATTTCCACACAGAAGCTGTTCCTGAATTAATTAAGGCATTAACATCCCAGCATGCTCTGGGTCATATACAACAATGGCCAGGCCTGGTTGCCCATCATCTCTAAATCAATTGATTGCTCATTTAAATTTAGGGCAGGGCAGGCAGTTTCATCAAGAATTGTCAGTCAAGAACTCTACAATGCAGGATACCATAGTTGTATCATATTTTTGTTTCCACTTTTTTGGCCACAGCCTATAGATCTAGTCAAATGAGAGCAGAAGAGAGAGACAGTGTGAGAGGACTGGGCTGTGATGTTGCAACAGCCCTCCCTGCCTCCCGGAAGTCACTTCACAACTTGTGCTATAAACAGCTGGACTGGGCCTTTGGGGACAGGACATAGGGATTTCACCTCAACTGGGAGCTAATGCAGAACAAACAGTACCAGGAACCTCACAAAAGGGGAAAGGTAGTCTGCTAGTGTAGTTTTAGCCCAGTAATTCTCTTATCGTTTGGCAACAGTGTAAAGACAGAGGCTCTCTGTGCTTTGATTCCATTTTCATCCTGTAACATCCTTCAGTTCATCACCTCAGTTCCTTTATGTTCCATTCAGATTGTCCTGTTTCTCTCAGATGTGAAATTGCATTGTGATGTGGTGGATGACCGAGTTGGATGTTGCTCTTTGCCACCCCCTCCGGCTTTGATCTCCTTCACCTCATTAATCTGGTCACAATTGACCTGGCCTACAAGGACCCCCCGCCCCCTTCCTATAGTGGCTAAGCCCACTCGACCTGTGACCTCAGGGAAAGGCATGGGAGGGCAAGGCAAGCGACAGTGAGTAAACCCAGTGTAATCTGCTCCGTTTAGCGCCATAAACCAACTCAAAGGAGATTACAACGGCTTTGGCAGAGTGAGACCATGTGGGTTTCAAATGGATAGAAACGTAAATACACTGTTAGATATATATATATATATATATGACAAGACATGGAGAGGCACATAACACTCGCACAATACTTTTTTTTGCACACATCACCACTCCACAAGCCTGTGATGGTGTTGTGTTTCATCCAGGGACACAAGGTGGAGAACGCAATTAAAACGAAGATGACCGGATAAAAGGCATCTTCTCCAGCCAGCTGGCCCCTTTCCCGTTTCTTAAAAACAGGCACTGGGGCCTGGCGCCTTCTGATAACACCGCGCAGGCAGTGTGCCCCGTCTGCCATTTTGGTACCATTTTGGTGACATTACACTTCCTTCCACTCTTTATGGGGGTGGGGGGGGGGGAGCTCATGCATCATTAAACACAGGGACAACAACTCAAAAGCATGCTGTGGTGAACGCAGGCATCTGGATACGTAACTCAAGAGGGCGGAAACAGACACAAACACTTCCATTGTGCCAGCGACAAACAAACAGGAAATTGCAGATGACCTTTGGGCAGGTTAAATGGAAGAGATAACGTAATCCAACCGCCCAACCCTGCCCCTCAGCATTGCCATCCTCCAACCGGTGGAATAAGGCCCTTTTCTAAATCTGGGTAAGGACCTGGTGGGCCACTTCTGGGCTCTTAAGGGTAGAAATGTCAAACTAATGTTCCAGAATAAGAGCCCCCTCTCTCACTTTGGCTTTTACGAATATCACCTGGAGAGGGCAGGCTACATTCGAACCTTCCCCTCTTCCTGCATGTCACATGCCATTGCCTGCCCCTGAGCACACTAACGCTATGACAGAGATGATCTCACACCTCTCGAGGATATTAATCAGGATGAAAATAAACATATGCGTATGCATTTAAGGGGAAGAGACACGCTTCTCAACCACTGGGCCAGCCACTGATTGCTCATTGATTTTAGTATTTACCCTGACGTTTGACAAGATCGTAATCCTTTTATCCTTATTAGATTTCCGAGGCAATCAGCTTCCACTGATTCCCTAATACACCGGTTTACGATCGAGCCAAGACTATTGTTTTCCCAGCAAACCAGCGCGCCGTATATCTGAAATATGACGCTGGCACAGAGGCTCGTGGTTTCCCGAGCACCGCGAAGCTGTCCACAGTCGGCGCCTCATGCTCGTAAATATTATGACATGTACTCATACACGTTTCAATCTCTACAGTAGAGGCTGGAGGTAAACATGAAATGAAACATGCATGGAAAGCACGTGCACGTAGACATAAAGGCACACGAAGAGTTGATAGAAGAAATAGATGAATTAGGCATGAAATGTACTGCACTGCACATCCCCTAACCCTAACATTGACATAGAGACATAGATCAAGACAGATATAAAAAGAGAGAGATGGGGGGTGGGTATACTGATGAACGGGTTTACCCTCAACAGTATAAAGAGGAACGATGTACTTCAGTCTTTCGTCATACGAAACAAAACTGTAAACGAATAAAAACAGAAGAAGAAGGTTTTTCATGCTGCATTTTTATTCATATCAATTTCCGAGAAATACAGGGTGTTCTGAAGGATCATTTTGAATACATGCACATATACACATAAGTAGGCTACATATGCCATAGAATCATTAAGGGTCTACTGTACAGCGATCATTAATGCAACAATATCAAATATAAACAGAAAAAAACAAAAATAATAATATGTCGCGTTATGACATCAAACTACACATCCATTCTTTCAAAAAGTATCAAACTTTTCTGCTTTATCAGGTCGTACAGTGGCAAGTCGTTGGCATGAATCGTATCGTATACAGACGGGGTAATTTCACGTGCTGTAGCTCGTGCGATATTTGTATAATTCGAGCACTATAACACTGTAGCCTAACATATTCAGGATACTGTTCCGTTAACTGTGCGATACCTGCGCCGGCTCTCCGTTCTCCGCTCTCCGCACACTGACACACACACACATGCTCAGACAAGCGAACACACAGTTCCTCCTGCATACAGACCTCACCACAATCAGCTGAATTAAAATAATTGCAACATGAAGCAGAAATCAGACCGAGCCGGCTTCCGCAATGGCAGTCACCCCCCAGAATATGCCACAAAGAGAGCCCCCGCTATCCTGCGCGAGTTAGAAGCTAAAGCTAATTGTTCGGCTCCAGCCGGAGCAATAATGGCTGTGCGCTTCCTCTCTCCTGTCATTAGATTTGACTGCACTGTACAATCTACGTGTTCCTCATCTCCCTTTTCACCCCCCTTCTGCATCGCACGGTCACCCGCACTGAAATTTATACTCACCACATCCGTCTCTTAGGAGGCAGGCAATCCTCTTTGTTTGAGGCGGTCACTCCCAAAGCCAACTGCATGACAGTAATGTATTTCTGATATTTCATTTTGTCCACCGCTACTGCTAATCCAAGCCACCAACAGACCAGCATCTGTGACCATGTAATTTCTATTCCACGGCACCCGCCTCGGCTGCGTCTTCCTCGCTCAGCATCACAACGCCATTTCCAGTGCTGAAGAATTGACAGCGAAAACACTCCCCAAGGAGCTCAACAAAAGGCACCATGCCGCTGCGACCCATGTCTGCGATGATGACACTCTAATCTCATTAGCGCTCGGAATAGATCGCTAATCCGTTCGATTTTAGTCAGGACCTCAACATTGTTCCCTTCCGCTCGCGGCACTTTTTTGTTAAAAAAAAAAAAAAAAAAAACTCTCGCAAAAAAGACGCTGCAGCACCCAAACGTCCCTGCGTGAGGTAGGAGAGAGAGCGAGAGAGAGCGTGTGCGTATGTGTGTGAGAGAGACAGAGAGAGAGAGAGAGAGAGAGAGAGAGAGAGTGTGTGTGTGTGTGTGTGTGTGTGTGTGGAGGCAGAGAGAAATAAAGCGAGAAAGAGAGGGGGGTAGGAGGCTAATGAACGAATGTCAGTATTTTTGTATCAATTTGATTTGGGGGAAGTAGCTTCATACATAGGCTGGTACAATATTGTAATCATGTAATATTATTGACATATATATACATATTTGCAAATACATTCATTGCGAGTATTAAATGAGAGATGGGAAAAGAATGAAGATGAATTCATAAGTAGCCTATAAGCTTCCAGAGAGAGAGAGAGGGAGGGCGAGAAAGATAGACCGAGAGCGGTGGAAGAGAGGCAGGACGTGTGAAAAGTGAAGAAGGAGACCGAGAGAGGAGAAATTATGTGTAAATCTATTAAGTCTACAGTGGAGAGTGTACAGACTTCCACGTCTCACCAAAATCAACATGTTGACACAGTGGCCCCCCTTACCTCCCCCGAAAGCGTATTGCATAATTAGACATGAGCAAAGGGTCCCGAAAACAAATAGAGATCGTGTCTTCTGCATGCATAATGCAGTCTCACTGCTGCCGGAGGGCTGTTCCTTTTCCCCCCTACCTTGCATGTTAATTTGCACCTTATGCATTTTAATATCAATAACAGCCATAAAGTAGGATAAGGCCTGAATGGATAAGGTCTCCGTATTTTTCAAATCAACATTTTAACAACACATACTATTGCTTGTGGTAGTACTTATTAATAATCACGCACAACTTCCCCACTGACAGTTTGGCTCACGCGCATATTTTCACCCTTGACAGTGAAGGCCTGGTCGCAGGCCATGTCTGCAGGGTCCAGTATCCAGCCTTAAACTTTGAACCCCAAAGACGAGTCACAGATTACCACTGATCGGGAATGTGAAAGCAGATTGTGATCTTAGTAAGCCAATTACATCAAAGCACTGGATCCATTTCTTAATGCATCCCTTATTTAAAAAATAGTCGGTATACGATAAAATATGGAATCAAAAATATGAAGAATGCATACATTTTATAATATATTATTGACAATATTTTACAAAATTAAGTATGTAATTCGATACAGTATATTACATTAGATGCATACAATTGCATACAGAATTAGACCTAAATGACATACTGTATTGTAGGAAAGTGGTCATATAATTTTTGGTGTATGTGTAGCAATATATTCCATAATGTTTCCTTTTAATATTTTAACATACAGGATACTACCTTTACATTTATATGAATGTATTTTCAGTAGCATTTCCCTTACAGTATGGTACTGTAGCTGGTACTATGGAACAGAACAAAACTGAATTGCAGTTACAATAACATTTTCTGTTTAAGGGACTAATTCATTAGTCATGTAAATAGCTATGTCCAGAATGCCCTCTCTGATTTGACAGAATTATGAATTATATTATCCCTTCCATCAAACATCGATGCACTAGCAAGCACACACCCAAACAAACACACACACACACACACACACACACTACGATAGGCTGACTCAGGTGAGCAATGGGGGCCAGTGGTGTCAGGCTCATAACAAACTGCTGTGGCCCCAACTTGCACTACTGGGTAGGCCAGCGGGGGGAGCCCTGGGGCTAAAGCTCATCGTCGATTCAAAGCGCAAGGTCAATGGAACGAAATGTACATAGTAGGATCTACCCCCTTCTCCCCAGGTAAAACTCCAGAAATATGTTCACACTCCACAGCGTGACAGAGTAAAGCACAGCCGCTGAGATGAAAAACAACAACAGAGCCCTTTGGACATGTAGGACGTACATTGATGTAAGCAAATAATACAAGATCTGCGACGAAATTTGCACTCTGGAGTAATGAATGCACTGATATTGGATTAGCCATACGTGAGGGTTTCCCATGGGAGCGGCACCCACCCAAACGTGTTGATTATTCCGTAAATTGCTCCATGCCCTTGCCACGATTAATCTCAAGGCAAGATTCATTATGTGGTTTTGGAGCATAGTCCAACGCAGAAACTACACACACGTTTGGGTACACAAATGTACACAAGCAAACCACAAACACACACACACACACACACGCTGGCTGTGTATATTAGTAAGTCTGTCAGAGAGGAAACACTAAAGCAGCGTGATATAGTGTATCCGATGTTACTGCAGTCACAATAGTACATTCAGGATCCCACTGCAACTCAACACTCCTCTGCGGCACTTCAATTTCACATTGGCATCTCTTCCATCTCCACGATAACGCTTATCAGCTGCCAAACATCTCTGTTCTGTTTTCCCACAACGGAATATATCCATATCCATATATATATATGTTCTTGTATGGGGCTCAAATATTCATACCCTGCAGTATATACATATTAGAAATGCATACATTTACATATGTAATTAGGGCAGAAATAAATGGTTCCACTTCCCCCAGCCCTCAAACTCTCCAACTATCTCTGCCGTTTTGCTGTGTTCAGACTCTGAACTCCTGGGCTTTTCGCAGTCTGATCAGAAAAAAAAACGAGCAAAAAAACAGCATCGACAGGACTTTCTGCCTGGTCCCCGAGGATGCTGGGAAAGCGAGGCCTGGACGCGAGCCCTGAAAGCGAGTGTGGCTGTGACTGCGTGATTTATTACCTTCGCACTGAAAAAAAAAAAAAAAAAAAGGAGGAGAGAAACGGAGGAGAAAGCCCTCCGCGCGAGCGAGGTACTGCGCCAGGGGCGAGCACTCCTCCACTCCCGTCGCAGTGTTCCCGCCACGCGCTGCGAGATCCCGGACCCAGCCAAGTCAGCTGAGACTGCAGTTGCCCAACTCAGGCCACTTCCTACCTTTGAAAGACCTTTGTTGATGACGGCACAAAAGCGGCTGTGGGAAAGTGCTGTATACAGTGTTACTGACGCGTGTGCGAACATTTAGGCCAATCTATATCTCTCGCTGTGGGACACCCCATCAACCCCAAATCATTCGCAAAGACATTTTGCAGTATGGCGTCCGTCATGAAGTCCGTCACCAAGGATCGTCTCTGAGATACTTGACCTGCTTCCAAAGCTTCGAGCTTCCAGGTACGAATGAGCCACATGGAAAATGTACCATTTCACCGTAAGGGCAAATATAAACTCCAGCACCGCAAAGGCCATATCCATCACCTCTAAATTGAGAAAAAACAATATAGCAGGTTCACATTACATTTACATTTGACATTTTAAGCATTTAGCAGACGCTCTTATCCAGAGCGACTCACAAGAGGTTCACATTATGAATCCGCACTGCAGGTCTCAAAAGCACTTTGCGCACACACTGAGGATGCACTTCCTGTGCTCTACAAGGCTACGCTGGCAGGAGAGGTAAGGCACCGCAGCCAGTGTGCTGTTTAAGTGGGATGTTAGGTAATGTCTTCATCTCACCTCATACCTTAACAGCTTAATAGCTCTTGTCTCGCTGCTCATCTGGGCAAGTTGGAGTGCATGGCATCTCTTCTGACGCATTACTTAAGAGCAACACCTTACTGAGCCTTTGTGGATTAAAACGCAACCCATTTCACAATCCGAACGTGCTTCTTCACTGGGGGTCGGGTGGGTGGGGAAGGTCCTTCTCATTATGTTTGTGAGCGCAAGTCTGAAATAGTTATTCTATTGTAGTCTGAAGGAGTGTGAGCGAAGGCCTATTGTCACGGAGTGGAGTTCCAGCGACAGTCAGGTCTCGCCCCTCGTTTGCGGTGCAGACAAATAGGCAGTGGGCCCCATTTCACTGAAACGGAGGAGAAAAGACTCAACGGGAGCCTTCAGCTGTCCGCGCGAGTGAGCGTAATCACTACAACCGTCACTCAGATCCAAAGGAAGCAACTGGATAGCCGGGATCGCTATCGACCCGGGCGCTGGACTTCAGTCATGCCAATACACCTCCATTAAGCCCTGATGTAGTGCTGTCGGTGGACATCAGAGAAGTCACACGCGTCAGGAGCCTTTTAAAATGGGATATGGGGGTAGGATAATAGAGAACACAGTGTTATGTACTTACATCAACTCCCCCACCGACCTCCGAACATGACCATCGTCAGTGAAGGGCAGGCCTCGCGCTATAGCACAAGTACTGCTGGTGCATTTGAACTCCGGATCGGAAACGCACACAGCTGCCACCACACCTGACTGAGCATTAAGGCGGCATGCTCACCTCTAGCGATACGACAGCTTGTGAGCGATCTAGATCTGCATGCACATGAGTCACTGGGCACACGAACAGAGTCACAGGCTTTCTTTTTTCATTTTTAATTTCAACCAGGAGATGCCACTGGGAAGCGCGACGTGCCAAAGTACAGGCCATCCCGGCTTTGATCCTCACATCTGAGATGGAGGGAGCAGAGAGGTGCTGTTTGAACACGCCGCGGCTCGATCTCCCCTCAGCTCCGAGGTCTGCAGTGCTGCAACGTCTCAAACGGGGGTCAGGCCCGAGCGTGATGGCTTGATCTGCCAACAAACCGCGGGTCCGCTTGATGTCAGCCCGGGGGCCCTGATCAATTGAGAGCGTCAGCGAATCAAAGGCCTTCCGCCGTGTGCTGGACTTAATCCCTGCAGTGAGGGTCTGGTCAGGGCCAAGCGAGGGGCAAGAGAGCTCCTGCCTCTTTAACTGCGGCACTCTTTAAAACAGCCCACCAGCAGGCCGGACGGCCGGCCATTCATCTCTTAGTGTGAAGCATTGAGCTCTCCGCTTGTTTATGCTTTATGCTCTCTCAGAGAGAACGGGGAGGCTGTGTGTGTGTGTGTGTGTGTGTGTGTGTGTGTGTGTGTGTGTGTGTGTGTGTGTGTGTGTGTGTGTGTGTGTGTGTGTCGTGTGTCTGAGTGTGTGTGTGTGTGCATGTGTGTATGTGTGTGTGTGAGTGCACCGGCATATGCACGCAGGCACATGTGCATACAGTACATGCATGTGCGCATGCATGTGTGTCTGTGTGTGTGTTGTAAATCTGTGTGTTTAAAATTAGACAATGTTTGATTGTATTATTATTATTATTATTATTATTATTCAAATACTGTACTCGAATACTTAGATCTCTGTCCAAATGTTTGTTAATCATAATATGAGGAAAACAATGAAGAAAATTCCAGTTTTATTCTTCCTAACCAATACAACATTCATGATGGACAGCATAAGAACCGTAATAATCAAATAAACCATTAGTATTCATTTTCTTGCCTGATAGTGTTAGTGAACGCAGATCTCTTTGCAATTAATCATTACACAGAAAGAACTGGAGCTGCGGAGAAAAAGTGAAGAGCCACACAATGTGTAACTGTTCAGTTATTTGAAATGCACATTCCTAGTGTGCGCATGCTTGTGTTGTGAGTGTGAACGTGTGCTGGCACATTGGCGCATGTGTGTCTGGTGTGCAGGTGTGCATGTGCATGAGAGTGCGTGCATGTGTGTGCGTGTGCATGTGCATGACAGCATGTGCGTGTGTACATGGGCACGGGCAGACACATGCGCCCGTTTCTACTGGACTGCACAGATCGCATCTGGAGGGCACCGGTGCTGGCACTGGTGAAGGTCAGCCCCTGAAGCTGGCAGCGAGGGCAGAGCAAGCTGGAAACGGCACTGAAGCAGAAAGGGGCCCTCGCCGCCACCCTGCTCATGGCGTCCGCACTGGGACGGAATGCTGCCGGGGCGTGTGAGGGCAAGCCGCTAGCTCAGCCAGGCGAGATCGTCAGACAGCCCCGTGTTTGGAGGGAGAGGTGAGGAGGAGCCGGCTGGATGCCCTGGGAGCCACACTGTGAGAGCACACGGGGTGCTGACACACTCTGCATCATTAACGCCGCTCTAGCGTAAAGAGCATACGGCATAATATTCTCTGCAAACAGAGACTCAGCATTAACAGACGGCCTCTGAGCACACGGAATCCGCTGCCACGGTGCAGTGCTGGATGCGGTCACCATTTAATGTGTACCTACACACTATGAAGGGTTCCCATTCATCCAGGACAGCGTCTATTATATAACGTTACAGTGTCAGGGAACTGTAAAATGTTTCAGGGTTCATTAGATCAGAAGCAAGGTGCACAAGTGTTGCGCAAACTATATTTTTGTGACTCAATCAATTAAGTCTAAATTGCCACCCAAAAAAACTGCTTTACTCAATGGCAAAAGCAGATACATTCTGAAAACCCATGAGTTATTCTGGTGCAGTATGGTAGAATATTTGACATTAGGTAGTAGCAAGATTAGTAGTAGAAAAATGCCTTCAATTGTTAAGTTATAGGATTTAAGGTTAAATATTCATTAGTAATAAAACACCAACTGAAAGCCATAAAATATGATATGAAATGTCCTTAACCCTTAGATGCACAATGCCCTGAGGCCCTTGGTGTTTTTGGATATCTACTCAACAAATGCATTTGACCATTTGAAATATCATATATTTCACAATAATGATGTTCTGAACACTCAGGAATGGGAAATGTATGATTACCTTTTTTACTCCTTGAGATAATGTTTTAGTTTTACTACCCCAAGTTTCCACAATGGGGCCCTCATTTGCCCCCTGTTCATTTACTATTGGAGTTCCATTGGTATCGTTGAACCTTATCTTGTTATTGTTAGGAATTCATTTACTGTGCGCAGTTCATCGAATGAAAACATTAGTACAAGACCTTTTGACACAAAATCAGGTGGGTGGGTAGGTAGCTAGGTATTAGATACATGTTTTATGGACTGATAAATGAATGAACCATTCCTAAACTGAGCTACTACAAATTGAAAAATGTTCTTCTTTACGCGGCCTGTCTGCATGGCAAAGCATAATGCTAAAAAGTATATTACATGTAATTAATTTATTGTGTTCTCACTTAATACCACGTTTTACCACATCATGTTGTCCTTGTTAAACTGAAAATGAATCAAAAAACACTTTCACTATGCAATGGCAACAAATAAAAAAATCTATAGCACTTGAAATGTTGATTATTTTTCTCACTTTACATTATTGATTTTAAATTGACCTGTTTTACCAAAAGTATTTCTAGATATTTATCTAATTTGAATGTATATTAAATATTATAATATAGCAATTTCTATATTTTCTTCATATTACATTGTGATTAAACCTGGGTTAAAATGTGACAAATAAATTCATTCAAACATTAAAATCCTCCTGTATGGTCCAATGCTAATTAAATAATTGGATTAAGTACTGGGATAAAGATTTCATGCATTTTTAAAGGATAAAGAACCGTGTTCTGGTAAAGGGTGTCTGAGGCTCCCATTGTGGAGTATGCTCCATATAGCTTGTGCATCTAAGGGTTAATGGGCCTGTTTTGAAATAAGCACACACTATGATGTCAGAAGCCGAGGTGGGTGCTATCCAGTTGCGATGGTTGAATTGTAAAGTGCTTTGAAATCCATGAAAGATGCTATATAAATATTATCTACAGTATGATAATTATGGTTATTAATATTATTATTATTAGTAGTAGTATTAGATATAGTATTACTAGCAGTACTAGTAGTACTACTAGTGCTATTTTGGGGGGCTTTTTGTGTGGTATCTTCAAAGGTGACTCTGTTCTCTTTCCATCTCAGCCAGCCAGTGGGTCTCCTCACAACAGGGCACGCCATCCCATGCAAACAAAGGTAAATCACTTTGCGAGGTCAATATGTTGTTTTTCCTCTTTTAGCAAGATCACTGTTCAGCGGTTCTCCATCTTGCTCGCCCCTGTGCCCTGGGACAAAGGCCAAGAGCCAACAGATGGCAAAGTTTTTATCCTTTTCTTTGAGAAAGAAAACTGCAAGCGTCAGTTCCTCCAAACGAGTGAGCAAATTGCAGAAACATAAATGGAATCGATCGCACCAATTCAGGAGACTTTAGTCACCTTTTATAATATCGTAAATGATGTCATCAAGCGGCAGGATTTTTCTCCAAATTTGTGGAAATGATGTTCTCCCTGCCCCTGTGCTGTCTGCACCCATTTAAGCAAGATGGCCCTGAATGCGGAGGATTGAGGGCAGTGCAAAGGGAAACTAGCTTCATGGGAGCAATCAGCACCCAATCAGTGAAAGGATTTCAACCAGCCCTCCCTGATGCCTTAATGTAACCAGAATCCACAAAAACGGGGCCCAGATTCTCACCAAGAATAGCATAAATCCCAGACAGCCCATGTATTAAAAGATCCACAGAGTGGTTTCATATTAACCCATGGGTCACCCCCCCAACTCCCTTTTTTTAGGTTAAAGAAGGCTCCTAAATCCCTGCTTTCAGCTAGGCCCCCTCTATCCTCCCCCGAGTAGTTGAGAATGACATGGACACAAATAGAATGTCATACGAACTAATAATGGACCTTTCAAACATAGCGAATAATAACTGTATTGTCAGGCATGGTTGCGTGCGATCAAAGCCTTTCCGGTAATTCAAGGAAAAACAACCTTCATTAGTGGCCTGTTGATTCAATCAGAATGGTCTCCGGACCTTTTAATGAGTTGTTTGTTTTTATTTGCCCCCTACTACTTCCTTTCAGCCTCTATCAGTTCATTCCTCCTCCTCTTCCTCTTGGCTGTGCCTGGTACAGTAATGGGGACTGGCATTTCCCTTTTTTGCCCTTCACGTTTAGTACACCCCTGACACCGTCCCTTCTTCCTGTCCAACATCGCCAATGACGTCCAGTGCTACAGGAGGTAAAGACCTGAGTCTGTATTGGGTGCAATTTAGCAATCTGCACAAAGCGTAACCTGTTCTTGTTTGCATTGTTTTAGGTTGTCACACGCCACGTGACAATCCCTGGACGGGAACAGAGCAGTCTGAAGACGGAGTGGATTATTTGGTCCATGGACCGGATTATTATTATGTTTGTGGGAGAGCAGGTTAAAATAAAACAAACACAAACACAAAGTCTTCACCCTACTTGCCGCGAAGCTTTCGGGCAAAAACAACGAACTAAAATAACAAACTAAAATAATCCAAATTTAACGAACGCCCGCCTCCTCCGAGGGGGTAATTTCCTTTCGGGGAACACACAACAAACACAGAAAACCAGCGGCTTTCCACACCGCCTTCATACATCCACATTTTACACACATCACCCTTACGGGACAGGGTAGAACTCTACGCACTCTACGTGTTGTCCAGAAACACTCTCGACTGCCCGAGTGCGAGTTCTCTTCCAATCACACCGAGGGAGAGAGGCGGACACTCTTAGTGCGCTCTCTCTCCCTCTTTCCCACACACACAGGAGGCACTCTACTCAGTCACTTTCGACAAACGCACACAGAACTCAACATAGATTCCACACAGACTCCGCCTCCCAGCAGCTTGGATTATAGACATGCGCCACCATGCCCGACAGAGTCACATCAAACACCAACACTCCACAATAATACACAATACACGCTCATGCGTACTCACACACACGAATGACCAGACAAAGACTAACTGAATACACACACATGAATGACATGACAAAGACTAACTCTCAACAATATGCGCGCACACACATGAATGACATGACACGGCTAACTGATTCCCCACTTGCCCCACCTGCTCTTAAATAGGCTTACTTTCGGCCTCCCGCGTGGCCCAGTGGTTACAACATTCGATGGGTTCAATTCCCCGTCTCGCCAGAGTCGGCTCTGGCCGGGAGCGCCACCAGGGGCGGCGATTGGCTGTCCGCCCCAGGGAGGGGGGAGGGAAGCCGACAAGACATTCGCTGTGCATATGAGTGGCCCTGTAGTACCGGGTTACGGTCGACACTTGGCGAGTCGCAGGACTACGGCAGCGAAATCACATTACTAGGGGGGGGGATTGACATAGAAATAGTGGGTCTTATTGGCTACCAAATTGGGAGAAAATAAATTGGATAAAAATTAGAAACAAAAATTATTAAAAATAAATAAATAAATAGGCTTACTTTCTGCCTGGCTCAGGTGGGACTCATGAGGCAATCACTGGTCCAACATTCACACACCTAATCACAAAACACCAACCAACTGACAGACCACACCCACTCACATTCTCACACACAAACAGGTAAGTGAATAATCACTTATCAATTAAATCAATGATGGCCTTTGGAGCAACCTTCCGGGCGACAGTTCACTCTCACACCCTGTGAGAGTGCCAAACCTGCCCCCGGAAAGTCTCCCTGCTCCAAAGGCCTCCACAACATGTAAAAACAAAGGCAACCCTGCCACTCCCATGTGGCCGAGACCAACGCCCTCCACATAGGTGTTGTTCAGAAGGGTATATTTTTGCTGTTTTGGCACAGCCATTCTCAAGCAGAGCCCATGACATTTTCCAGATTTCAATACCTTCTGTGTCATGTTTTAATGTGCAAAACTAATGTAGAGACCTTTACACAACCCTGTCAGCATACCCTTTCGGGTATTTTGTCCAACCAAAATATGCGCTTTTGGGCCTTGGCATTGAATATTTAATTCCACTGGCACTGGTATTGCTGTTGCAAACTACTGCATTCATTTGTCATGACACATGAACATCATGCTAGAACTGTGTATTGTAAAATACCAAGTTTATCTGTGTATCCCAAGTTCTTAGTTCTTACTTTGTGGGAAGCAAAGTTGTTTTGTAGAGGAAGAATTGAAGGTGACCTTACCCGAGCCCAGCTTAGCAGCGTGTGTCATAAACATGTTGCATTTGGTAAGTAATGTTTTGTTACAGGTGACTGCTTCGCCCGCAGCCACAAATGACACCCAGGAAGGCTTTTAATCAAACATTTAAAAAAAATCTGGCATCTGAATCTTAAAGTGAAACTATGCAGTGTTCCTCTGGGCATTGGCTTAGTTAAGGTGGTAAAGGTAGCTCGGTGCGATTGTTGACCCCAGTTAGTATCATTATAGTGCATATTATGGTACACTATAATGTACAGTATATATATATATATAATCTATTGTATATATTATTACAGTTTCTTATATATATAATCTATTGTATATATTATTAAAGTTTCTTGATCTCTCCTTTGTCCTACCATTTTGGATTGAACAATTGTGCTTTTTTCCTCATGTCACTGCTTTCTCAGGCACGCACACCTATAATACACTCGGGAGTGACTATTCACACCAAGTCACAAGCCATTCTGCATGAGAGCTACTGCCCATCTCAGGGAAAGTACATTATGACAGTAACTGGCAACCTGCAGGTGCCTGGTTAGTCACCAGGGGGCGTCGTTGCAGTGGAAGCCCTTGGAACCCTTACAAGGATGCTTGTGTCACACCTCCTCAGACTCTCGACCACAGTCGTCAGCTAATTATTCAGCCCACACTGCAATTACAGATGCCTAGAGTCATTCATAGTTTTTTAAAATGTTTCATACATTTACATACATGGTGAAAAACAATAAATAACCTAATAATAAATAATCAAAATTGTTCTAAACATTATACAGTACACGTGGGGAAAAGGTGACATTTTAAGTTAAATGTGGGGGGAAATGAATGTCCCATTTGATACCCCATAGAGGCATATTAAATTTATTTAAATTTATTACGGTAAACTACATGCTCCTTTCATGTTAACTGCAGTGTCACATGTCAGCCAGCAGGGACATCACTCGTGTATATTTTACATTTTACATTTTAGCAGACGCTCTTATCCAGAGCGACTTACAGTTTGCATTTCTTTACATACAATCCATTTATACAGCTGGATATTTTACTGAAACAATTCAGGTTAAGTACCTTGCTCAGGGGTACAACGGCAGTGTCTCCACCTGGGAATCGAACCTGCAACCTTTGCGTTACAAGCCCAGTTGCTTAACCATTATCCTAACACTGCCGCCATCGTGTACCACAATGAGTGCAAATCACTTCCTGATTTCTTACTTAAGCAGGCCTCTGTAATAAAACCTTCAGGAAACGCTGTAGTGATTCCTCCAAAGTGGAACGAAAAGTGATTTTGTGCGTGCACTCGCACATTCACCCTTCTCCAAGCACATTGCATACGGCACACAAGCACATTACGGCTCTCTATATTCTGTCTCGTGGCGTTAGACATGAACGTCTGAAATATTTAGCGTGTTAAGTGCTTTGCCGTATGTGTCTTTCACAGGTATTCACAGGCATCTGATGGTGAGCTGTATATGTTGAGACTACATGTCTCACCTACAACATACAATGACCTATTGGGCCTGCTTGGCGTAAAACAGAAAGCAGTAAAACGTGGGGAGGGGATAGGCGCTGAAAGCTACGATCAATAAAGTTAAGGTATTGTATATTGTATAAGAAGTGAACATGTCAATAAACTACTGAAGACAATTGGACTCTGGGCTATATGTGAAATTGATTTGCTCCATGATGCAGCTAATTAAAAAACCTATAAATGTGATATTGCTGGGAATTGAAAAATATTAAGATGACATTGACACTGAGCACTTGCAAACCTTAACTGTGATTCACAGCAACTGCCAGGCTCTTGCCTTTGCTTCTGTGCGCTCAGAAGCTCAGGAGCTACAGCATTATCAGTCTCATCTTGCACAGGTCATCCTGCACTGGTTCAGCAGAAAAGAACCAGGCCTCAGAACAAGCACAATCAGCCTCTAAGATCACCAAAAAAAGTGTAGGCTTCCTTTTTTAAACATTTTTATTTAATTTTGTTTCAGATTTTATCCAATTTTCTTTCAATTTGGTAGCCAATTACAACCGCTATTTTCAAGTCAAATCCCCCCTCATAATGTGAGTTCGCTGCCATAGCCCTGTGATCGGTAGCCCCCCCCGAGTGGCACTCCCGACCATAGCCGACTCTGGGGCGGCCGGTGGGATCAAACCCCAGTCGCCGTGGTCAGTGTCGGACGTTGTAACCACTGGACCACGCGGAAGGCCTGGTGCAACCTTCCTTAACCGCGGTGTTCTGTTTGCTGACATTCACAAGGGATTAAGACCGCGACGAACGGCAGGTAAAAGCAGTGCATAAGAACAGTTTTGTGTAGGCTTAGGCGGAGTTACGCGACAGACCCAATCATCGTACGGTTCACGCACAGGCACGCACTCAAACATACGGGCAGACGGGCCCAACACACATGCATGCAGCTCACGTGCAAGCACACGGGAAAAAACAACGTCTCGAGGCATCAACTGGCCTACTTATGCTGGGATACAAATGAATAAGCAAATAAAGTGTCCGGTTGGCTCACGTGGTATTTACCAGCGTTTCGTAAACTCTGTTTTCTTCACTGCTCATGCCACAGACATGCCCCTTACCGGCATTCAGCTCCAACACTGACTGTGCCCTGAAGGCAAAGGTCAAGCTGGCTGTTCTCAACACCTATACGGCCACGTACACGAGCAGGGAGCAACAAAGACAGAGAGCGGGCAGTCTCATAAGCGCAAAAGCTGGCCACCCGCCATTGCCTTCCAGGGGATCACCGCCATGAGCCTACGAGTAACCTGCAGCATTATTTATGAAGTGCGCGATACGAAGTGGGAAACGTCCAATAGCCAAATATCCCACTTACATTCTGTGTGTTTCTTTCTGTGCCATCATGTTCATCCTGCAGCCTCCGCTTCCATGAAGGCCATGCGTGTGCGTGTATGTGTGTGTGTGTGTGTGTGCAGGTGCGTGTGCGTGTGTGTGTGTGTGTCTTAACCTCGCTCTTCTCTCCAACTTCTGGGTCATACTGGTGGGGGCTGCATTGCTGTCAGACACAAAAGATGCTTTCTTAATGGTCTGGGAAGCAATCCACACTGCCATCCCTTTTCACCAAATGCCCTGGGTGCATCCTACACACGCACACGCGCACGCACACACACGCACACACGCACACACACACACCCCCCAAGGGATATATGTTTGTCCTATATAATATAATATATGCTACTTAGCAGATGTTTTTATCCAAAGCGACTTACAGTAGTGAATGCATACATTTTTCAGTATATGTGGTCCCAGTGGGAAATGAACCCACAACCTAAGCATTGCCAACGCCATGCTCTCCCTACTGAGCCACACAGAACCATTGTCCTACGAAATGCCATCAATGCCAACACAATGTAGAGCAGCCTGACAAGGAATCCGTGCTCCAAAGGCACGTCAAAAACAACTACATTTTATACAGCACCTGCCCAGTGACGTTAAGGTTTCCCTCTAATAAATCAGGCACAGCATAATTAAATTTTCTTATATTCCTATTTCTAATCAAATCTGTGCCTAGTTGGGAATTTGATTTAGGTAGACCTAGCATATCACAGTAACACTCCTAGGTCTATGGTCAGAACTGACAGTTGATAAGGTTTTGCAACCGTGTCTCTTTTCACTTGTATTTTTTCTTCTCCACATAGCTCTGTCACACAATACCAGTCAGCAAAAAGGAAAATGCTTAAAATGTAAATGATCCTTCCACGGCCAATGGGGGCAGTGCAAGGGCATTTGGACAGCAGGGGGCAGCAGTGAGTTAGCTCTACTTTGACAGCAGCAGTGGGTTGTTCCATATACAGAGCAAGGAAGATAAGGGAATAAAATGCCATATGTCAGATGTATAGATGTCAGAGTCTCTAGATGAAAAAGGGAGAGGGATAGAAAATAAGGGGAATCTCCACAGGCACCTGGTCCAGTAAACTCCTCAATGATCCATGTCCTTCCCAATCAAAAAACCCACTGTGTCTACTGTCAGTGTGGAGCAATTACAAGGAAATGGCAGAAAGCCAACTATGTGTATGAATTATAATAATATTATTATTGTGATATAAATGGATGACTATCTGACACTTGTGATTGGTCCACATTGACAACGTGCAGTGCTTTTCAAACACGGTGCGAAAAGACCCAAAAAAGGAGCAATAGAAACAATAAAAGAAACATACACATGAGGGCATTTACAGAAGGAAGAGAATAGTATGACCTTCCTTACAGACTAAAGGTTTCTGAGAGGAGAGCGTCTGCTTCATCATTCATATTTTTTTCCCCAAGCTCAGAAAGATGTGGCTGTTCATTGCACTGAATACTGTATACAATACTGTATATCTATCTTACACTCTGTCTTGTTCCTAAAATGCCTGTTTGTTTCAGCTATAAAAAATAATATTGCTACTTTTACACAGAACAAGTTTTGTATTCACAAGACACACACACACACCGATTGTATATTCAAGGACATATTTTTGGAATAAGTGGCGGTTTTAAAAGTAGGACATTTATTTATGGAGTGATGATTTCGGTTGCCAATACGACTTGTGGGACGGAGAAAGCAGGTTGATGTTTGCCATTTCAAACACGGGGAGCCGAAATAAAGAACAATAAAGCGTATCAGGACATTCGGCGAATGGCCTTAATCCCAAAACCCGCTGCGATGAAAGGAACTCCTTTGATGTTGGTTCGCTCAGTTGCAGTGAAAGGACAACAACAATTTCTGAGAATAAAACATTTCCATTTTAAACAGCTCGGAAAGATGCACGCGCAACGTTCTTTGAAAGAAACAGAGGAATATACTGTACAAACCGACGAGCGGCAGCCATGAGGTTTGTCAAATTTGTGTTGCAAAAAAGCTCAAAGTTCCAGACAGCAGGTGTCATTTCCTGTCACAACTAATTTAGGGGCAAATGGATACCCATACAGCTGGTCTTCTGTGAACCGTGGAAGACAAATACTTTCTGGCAGAAATGAGACAGGGGTAAGACGGGCATTAGACGGAAATGAGGCAGACACTAAACAGAAACATCCAGGAAAAGCAGACTGACTGACTGATGAGATAAGCACATATATGTTTGTGTGTGTGTGCGTGTGGGGGTGCATGTTACAGTTCCCAATAACAATACTAAGACTAAATTACAGTTTACATTTACAATTTACACTTACAAAGCAGGTCAAGGGCACAATATATTGGTATTGATATATTATTGCAATGAATAATAATAATAATTATTAATTGCAATAATTTATAGCCTGTGAGGTGATTAATTCACAAAAGCAAGCATCAAAATCCTTGGCAAAACCTTGGTTCAAATATATTTTTTCCACATATGTTGACAGAGATGGCATCCATCTTACTTCATGTTTCATCTTCAACACAAAGGCTATTTCAAAACCAATATGCACTATTCCCATCAGCCTGTTTATGCATCATGGGGCAATATTTATACCTCCAGTCCTGTTGTTCCTGTGTCCTGTTTCGCCCCCAATTCCCGGTTCCACCACCCGTCCCTGACCTTCAGTGAGTGCTGTGCTGCGGCCTCTTGCCGATGGTCAAGAAATCTCACCCACGGTGTGGCCAGATGCTTTAGAATTTCACCCAAACACACTTACGCCACAGACGCCTCCAAACCTCGACCCGTGTCACGGTTTTGTCATTCCACTGTCATTCTGCTTAATCTAATATTGCAGACAAGAATTTCCCTAACCTTAATATTCACATACGGACATAAATAGTATTGAAATAAATAGTCCAAAACCTCTACTAGTACAGTGTTCATAAAGTAAGATCATTCCTATTTAATAAAGAACTGAATACCTACATATTATATCAATTAACTGTTGATATAATATCGATTTATTTTTTTATTTTTTTATTTAAAACTCACTCACTTCTCGCAAGGCCATGTTGAAGACAACACTTTTGGAGGGGGAACTTAAAAATAGCACTTCTTCAAGGTTGTTATCTTTACAAATATATTGATACCAGAGGTCTATGGAGAAATCATACAGTGAAATAAGTGTAAACAATAAATTGAACATTTTTCAGGTAAAAAATAAGATTAAACAGAGGTCAAAGAATTTCATAAATTAATTTTCTTTTTTGAGACTTTCACCCATACAGTGATGTAAAATTCTACCCTTGGCCCTAAATCACTTCAAAGTTATTATGTTTTGCATCTTCTGTTCTGCTTTTTTTCGTATTTTATTATTTTCTCCATGCTTCACGTCAGTTTCCCCGTCTGTCCGTGCTCCTTGTTATTCGGTAAACCACTCCTTTGTTGCCTTTGTTGTTGCACTATTCGGGTGATTTCGGCTATACGGGTTTCTGCCTTATTTCCTATCTCGTTTACTTCCTTCTTTCTTTCTTTCTATCATATTAGTTACATATTAGTTATGTGTATATAGTACTAACCAACTAATCTCCTAATGTTAGGGATTTTGATTACTTTACTAACATTTACTAATGACTATGTTCTTGCATTTCCATCTACTGCTATCATTCTCTCCTATCGCATTGTCTGCACGTGTTTTCTATCTATGCGCTCCTCCCCTTCGAACTGTGCACGTGTCTACCTGCTCTACCAGGTCGTCTATGTGTTTCCCAGTCCGCATCTTTTGTCTCCCCTTGTTATTGTATTAGTGATCCTAATCGTTCTCACCTGTGTTCTTGCCCTTTTCCCCTCCCAGTCACATCTGATTCCTCCTGTCATCTTCCCCGTTTGTATTTAAGTTCCTTGTTGACATTTTTCCTATGTCAGAACGTTGATCAATATGTGCTGTAAGCTAGAGTTTGTTGTGATTTCCGAGACACTCCTTCTGTTTGACTCCGAGTTTTTGCCTTCTGGTTTTGTTTGTTTGCTTATCTGCTTATCTGCTTATTTGGTTTTGATCTTTTGACTACTCTTTTTGGATTCCGTTTTTGTACCTTATCTGACTGACTACCGGCTTTGAATTTTGCTTGATCAATAAACGTTCCTTCCCTGCCTTATCCTGGTCTGCGCCTGGGTCCTTGTTCAGTCCCTCACAAAAGTAGAATGCTCTTGCAGGTCATCTTAAATCTGAACAGAGATACATAACCTATTGATTGAGTCACTTGTTCAATGCACAGAACTGTGTAGTCTTTGCAGTCTGAGACTGTTTTGGTCACAAAGGCTCCTGGAGAGCATGAGCACAACTGGCACAAACTGAATCTTAGATAATACTGATCAACCAGCAATTGAAGGCTTAGAAATGAAAACATGGATCAAATGCACCAAGGCTTCATACATGGGTCTCACGAGGCAGAGGTGAAAGAGAGCAGGCAGCCATGCCACAATAAAAAAATAGATACCCATTGTCACTGAGCAAAGTGGGTCTGGAACAAAAGCAGACAATCTTGGCTGGGCCAGAAAGTCGCTATAAGAGGATTAGCCTACATTACTTAGACCTCCGCAGACAGTTGGCTTTGTTCCCAAACTTTTGAGAAAATTAATTTTGCTTGCTTTTATGCATTTGTTTTGAATTGTTTTTACATTTTGAACCAGGACGCTCACACACTTGTATGTGTAACCACACTTACACACATGTTTTCAATAATTATCCGGTCATTTAATAATATAATTAACAATCCACGAGTCAGTGAATCAGACAGCCATAGTTTTACAATAGCCAATCTAGCAAAATGACAAAAATCGCATGCGTCAAAAATGCGCAAGCTTCATCTGAGTAGCTATTCTTGTCTCGGTGAATTTGCCAGCCAAATGAACACAATATACTGGGTTTCAGAAATGGCAATGTGGCCACTGCTAAATCCCAATCAATACAACAGAATTAATGTAGGCTACCGCACACAGCTGGTCCTAAGGTAGGATTTCGCTTAAGGCGAGACCATATCGATAACGTATTGTTATTGGTAAGAGAGCTGCTATATCTATATTCGTGTGTCAGATAATTTTCTAAACGAACGTTCTCCTTCCATTTGAGACAAGAAAAAGAAAAGCACTCACAAATAAAATACGTTCGTTAAATGGTGAACGTATAGATTAGCCAGCTAACTAGCTACTTCTGCCCCAACTAAAGATGCTCTAACGTTAATGTTCTACGCGGTGCAGTAGCCTACGCTGTTGAAGTTTTGTTCGCTTTGGTCTTTGTTCAATGGACTCAAATGCGTAGCTAGCTAGCCAGCTGGCTTCGGTAGCTGCTATAGCTTGCTGGTGTACAAATACACAGGTTACCTGAAGTTCGTCTATTGTGTGTTGATAGAAATTAGAAATCTGTATAATCCTTTTAATGTAGGCTATATCTATCTTTGTAGTAGTCAAATGTATTTTGCCATCTCTTCAATAAAGAGAAAAAACTTTACAATTAACAATTGTTTGAATGCATTCACGTGCAACTAATGAGTCTCCCTGTTTTGGTAAAACCACCCTCTGCCTCATTCCTGTTGCCAAGTGATAATGGCATTAATTAAATTATTGAGTGGCAGTGGGTGGCAGTGTGGATTCGTATTTAAGGTCCTTAGCCTGTAACTCAAAGGCTTAAGGCTTGGATCCCAGGTGAGGCACTGTGATTGTACCTTTGAGCCTGTACTTAGCCTGATGTTGCTCTAGTAAATATCCAGTTGTACAAATGGGTAGTATGTAAATGTGAACTGTCAGTCACCCTGGGCAAGGATAACTGTTAAGTCTATACATAATGTAATGCAATAAAGTACTGTGTTCATGACAATAAACTATAATGATGTGGCCAAAAACAGATTTTTGCATTCTTTAAAGATATCCGTATTCAAAAGTCATGGTAGTCGAATTGTTCAAAGGTGGATCCTATTGAATGAACTTAATGTGACAAAGTAATGTATTGAAGATATTGAATTAGACATGCTCTTTGGGATTTTGCAGCAAGTTTTCCCACAGTTCTTTGCTGCACAAGGACCACAGCACATAAATTATAATTTGTTAATGCATAAATAATGAAACAATCATTTAGCTCTTAATGGATTTATATATAGGTCTTCGTGTCCCCATGTACTGAACTTTAACCCAGATAGGATATCATTGTGTTGGAGGCAGATTGTGATAGGCCTGTTTGCACTTTGCAGGCAAGAGCCATTACTACCACTAGGGGGCAGTACTTTCTCAATTTAGACCAATTTAGAATCAAGCAAGAATATTTTTTTATGTTGTTCATTTTAGTTTTCCAGGTAATAATAAAAGGCTATTATTTATAATGATGTATATCAAGGTATCTGTATTATTGTTATATTGAGCACCCGATTAAGCACCCAATTTATTCACTTTAATTTTGACAGACATTAATGTTTATTTGTTAAGAAGAAATTAAGTGCTTAGATTGACAGACCATAACATTTATGTTGTCATTTTCAAAGTACATCGTGGCCTCTTTGTATGCTACTTTCGGACTCCTTCATTCATACTGGAAATGCTCTTCTTTTCCTCCTGCGATTGCTTTCTGATAAGTGCTATACATCCCGGTAAATGGGTCGCCACCACCATCACAGTTTGTTGCTTTCTTAAACAATGAGTATCATATTTGTGGGTAAACAGTCGGGGTACAATGTTTCTAAATTTAAAAGCTGAGAAATGGGTTCGTGTCACGTTCCTGCCGATCATTGATGTCCGGGAAGGACTGGAATGCATGGCTAAACAGCTCGGTCTAAAAGCGCAGTGATAGTGACTTCAACGTTACGTTGGTTGTTGCGCAACGGCTAATCCATGCGACGTTGTCAATTTAGCTGCGGATTCATAAAACTCATCGAATGAAGAAAGAGACTCAAAATGAGTGAACAGTTGCTAAATCGCACTCGTTGGAATTCGCGGAGGAATACTTCATCGGAAGGGAGGCCCACGCAGAAGCATAAAGTCACTGGCATGTCGAAATATAATGTTATGATAAAATTTAGCGCCGCAAATAGGCAAAGATGACACAACTCGTATTGAGCTGGGTGGTGGCCAATTACAGCCTTATTAAGGGGTGGAGACTTCTTGCTGTGTGGTAATGATTGCCTGTGGTTTGGGAGATTGAGGATGGGGTTTAATCCAGATCCTCTCTGAATCCACTCCCCACTTGCTCCCTGCAAAGGAGACTTGCAAAGAAATTAAAAAGTGTTCCAATTGGGTATTTGATCATGACCAGTGGTAGTCTATGCTCACTATCCATGAAATTGCAACTCAGAGCAGCAGTGAATGCTGGGTTAGTACTTGCGTGATGTACTGATGGAGCCTTATCACAACCTTGATAATGAGATGAGGACAACACCAAATAAAAACTGCAAGGCCTTTATAGAATTACTGTAAGTGACATCAAATATTACACTCTCACCTGCAAACACTTTTTAAAAACCTTAAATCAACTAACGATGAAAGTCCACTTCAGTGACAAAGCATGGATGTGCTTATTTCACGAGAGCAAAAATAAAAGGTGGATGTCGAAGCTATTGGGGCCAGTTGTACTCTTACAGTCTTACAGCACTTACCCTGACCGGCAGAATTAAAGACACAAAGTAGGTCACCAAACCCACAGTAAATTACACAGCAGTGAATGGATGCAAAATGAACACTTTCTGGTCATGCTGTGTAGCAGTTGATAAGCAGGTTACCAGACTCCCTAATGTGTCAGCTCCCCTCTGCCCACGTTTGTTAGTGAAGCAGCTGCAGGAGAGAAAACCAATGAGGTCAAGGAAAAGCCACCTCTTCACTTGTCGTGGGTTGGCTATGACATCCAAATCCTGCATCATAGCCACAAAATTCCCTTTTACCTCCCATGGTTTTGTCTGAGGAACCTTATTAGGTCACCTTCACCAGCCATGCTGATACTTTTACTAGTGAGTCATTGTGAATCGTGTGTCGTCGCTATATGCCATCGTTTTTCTACAGCTGATTTTTACAGCTTGTCCAATACATAGACTTTTTCATGATTTAATCTGATAAAAGTGTTTTCATTCCTGAAAATGCTTGATAGTGACAGTAACGTGGCAGGGAGAGTCAGACAATGTCAGGTAGAGCATTTTGCTCTGTAAGGGAACACTACATCAGTTTACTACTTTATGAAGTTCACTTGGGTTGCCAGACCTGTTCTTGCCGAAGCACTCAACAGGGCCCTGCTAGTTAAATAATAATAATAATACATCATATTTCTATAGCGCTTTTCTAAATACTCAGACGCTTTACAAACACAGGATAACATTTTTTTAAATTTATTATTAGATATGTATATAAAAAGATACAAGTAAGTAAGTAAGTAGTTGTTCACTACTGACAGCATGGAGCTGCCAGTCAAAGTGAGGTGAAAATTCCCATGCTACTTACTATGGCCAAGTGGTCAAGGTTCAAAGGTCAATCACCTCAAACTAGACTACTACCACCCAGATATGTGAGGAGCATCATCACGTCATGTTACAACAGTCTCAGTGCTTACTTACTGGCATTTTAGTTGGGAAATTTCATCGCTTTAGTCAGGCAGTCATCATCACGTCACCACACCTGCAATAAATGACATAGCGTGGAATTTGTGGAGCCAAAATGAATACTTACCAGGCTCACTAGTCAATGTTTTAGTGGTTGATATGCAGACTGTCAGAGTGGCCAGTGTCAGTTCTCTATGGGCAGTGTCTGGTCATAAATTAGTTACATGATGGCGAACCAGTGCGCTTGTGGGAAAAAGCCATCTATTCATTGGCCGGAGAAAACAGCAGGTTGAAGTACAACACACAAATTGTGCCCCATAACCACAATAATCCCTTTTTACTAACTCCATGCCCACAGACATGTCCCAGGAACTTGGGAGTTTGTCTGTGTGCAGGCCACACTGGAAATCTTGGCATCCATCCATTCCTTTCTGAGACACATATCACACACTGTAAATGCAAACAAGAGCAGTATACTGTAAACACAAACATATATATTATATAGTTTAAATGCAATCGCAAGCGGTATACTGCAAACACAGACACATACTGTAGTACAGTATAGAGTCAATGCAAATACACATTGTATGCATTGGTCTGATTTGTCTTGTTTCTCTTTGCAGTATATCACAGCTTAATCAGAAATGACATCACAGTGGGCAGCTCAATGTTTATGATTGTCTTAAGTGGTTGACAGGAAATCCATGTGTAACTTGAGATGACGAATATTCTGAAGAAATACAAGCCCTACACCAAGGGCGTAACCACATATGAAATATTGTGTGATATGAATAGTTTTAAATGTACAAATTATTGGGAAGGACAGATATGACTGTTTTGAATATTGGGGAGGGACATGTCCACCCCCTGTCCCCGCAATTTCGTTACGCCTACACCCTACACTAGGTTTGTGTTGTATTGCTCACACAGAACACAGGTATACCAAGACAACTCTCTATTAAACTTTGTCTACTGTGTAGAGTCTACTATTCACTACACATTAGACTGCTTTGAATACAATACGCAATATGCTAGTGTGTAAACTACAAGATGGAACAGTACCTAAATATACACTATATGGCCAAAAGTCAGTAGACACCCCTACTAATTATTGAGTTCAGGTGTTTCAGCCACACCCATTGCCAACAGGTGCATAAAATCCAGCACATAGCCATGCAATCTCCACAGACAAACATTTAGAATTCAGAATGATTCCTAAAGAACTCAGTGACTTTAAACGCGGCACTGTCATAGGATGCCACCTTTGCCACAAGTCAGTTCGTGAAATTTCTGCCCTACTAGATGTGCCCCGGTCAACTGTATGTGCTATTATTGTGAAGTAGAAGCGCCTAGGAGCAACAACAGCTCGGCCACGAAGTGGTAGACCACGCAAACTCACAGAGCGGGGCCGACTAGTGCAGAAGAACTGTGCGTCGGGAGCTTCATGGAATGGGTTTCCATGGCCGAACAGCTGCACACAAGCCTCACATCACCATGCGCAATGCCAAGCATCGGCTGGAGTGGTGTAAAGCACGCCGCAACTGGACTCTGGAGCAGTGGAAACATGTTCTTTGGAGTGATGAATCACGCTTCACTATCTGGCAGTCTGATGGATGAATCTGGGTTTGGCGGATGCAAGGAGAATGCTACCTTACAGAATGCATAGTGCCTACTGTAAAGTTTGGTGGAGGAGGGATAATGGTCTGGGGCTGTTTCTCAGCGTTTGGGATAGGCCCCTTAGTTCCAGTGAAGGGTATTCTTAATGCTGCAGGATACGAAGACATCTTAGCCAATTGGGCGCTTTCAACTTTGTGGCAACAGTTTGGGGAAGGCCCTTTGCTGTTCCAGCATGACTGTGCCCCTGTGCACAAAGCGAGGTCCATAAAGACATGGTTAGACGAGTTTGGTGTGGAGGAACTCGATTGGCCTGCACAAAGCCCTGACCTCAACCCCATTGAACACCTTTGGGAGGAATTAGAACGCCGAATGCGAGCCAGGCCTTCTCGTCCAATATCAGTGCCTGACCTCACAGATGCTCTTTTGGCTGAATGGGCACAAATTCCCACAGACACACTCCAAAATCTTGTGGAAAGCCTTCACTTTCAGCTGTCATAGCCGCAAAGGGGGGTCCAACTCCATATTAATGCCCATGGTTTTAGAATGGGATGTCCAACAAGCTCATATAGGTGAGATGGTCAGGTGTCCACTGACCTTTGGCCATATAGTGTATATCCCTCATACCAAACCAACACCTTATTTAAGTTCTGCTACTGTGAGGAATAGCATCCACAGAAAAAATATTCCACTAATCCACTAATTGCAAAATCATTTTGGAAAGGAGGCGGAAACCCCACCTTCGAATTTACCCTAATACCTTACTTATCACTGATTGCACAAAACTGTCTAGTTCCTTACATGTGAACAAGGCAGTGAGAATACCTGTAGGTCTGTGATGCAGGTTATGGTGTAGCATAGCCCATACAGAATATTGGTATACCTACACAATCTAGCATTATATTTTGTTTTCAGACCATCAAAATGACCTATTATTTTTTCCACATTCCATTTTCCAAAACAGGCTAATCTCTTTCTTAATGGCCCATACTGTGAATGTTCTGGCAGGCACCACAGAGGCTACCGTAAGCAAGTCAGATAGAAGCAACAAGAATCGGTCCGGAGAATATCCGCCAAATTAATTATACTTTCTGTATATTGTTCCTCTACCACACCAGAGGAAAGGCACTCTCTGGGTAAAGGCAATTATTTATTGACGTCTGTCTCACAGTCTACTGTGCAGAACCTGCTGCACACTACATAGAAGATGGTATTGAATATGATACGTTGGTGGGTAAACAATCAACTAATCCACCCGGTACATAATTATTTTGGAATAACAGTGGAAAATTCCCCTCCAAAGTGCATCGCAATGCCTTGCTTATTATTTATTGCGCAAAAGCATAGAGAAGCAGAAGTGCAAGCGTAGCAGTGGCTATAGGAAAGGAGTGTGAGGAAACGGATGGAGAAGACGAGCAGGCTTAAGTGTGTGTGGGCAGGCTGTCGGGTTTATAGCCTCAGGGTCAGAGTGAGCTGGACAGGAACCTAGGGAGTCACGGACAGAGGGGGCCTGAGTCACCCGAGGGCGTGCAATGAGGACGGTGACTGGACTAGGGGTGTTGTGCAAGGGGACTGATGACCATTAATGCTATTATTACTAATACGTATTTGAGAAGGAGGAAGTGCTGTGACGGGCAGAAATTTAAGAAGACCAGGTAGGAAGAAGACGACTAATAAAAATGAATCAGAGTGGGGGAAAAAAAGAATGATATTGTCGGGATAGTTTGCTGTACGCATGGATATCCTCAAATGAGACATCCAGCCCCTCTGTATTTAGCTCCATTGGTGAAATAACCAATAAGGGTATTGTTGTAACTGAATTCACACAACTGTAAAGCTGAGTAAAATACTCTGTCATAAGATTCAGGCGTATTACGATGTGACCCTCCGCATCATAGAAACATCACATGGAAAGGCCTTTGGTTGTTAACTAATTTGAATTTTTTTTTATTCACAGAGTGTCTGGTGAATATTTCTGTGGCCTCATGATGACGTTAAAATTCCTATATTACCTTTATTGCAGTTTTCTTTTAACGGATATCTATCGCCAAACATGATTAAATTGCATGAAGACAATATCTAATGTCACTGAGTGCCGTGTAATTAGTTGTTCCTGTTGACCTGAACTGGTAATGCTCGTCACTCGTGACTTTCAGTTACCTTCTCTCTGTGATAGATGTACAGCACCCATGTGTCAGGACACATTTTATGGCCCTTTCCAGGAAAACAGCACGTGGCCTGTTTTGGTCTCTGGAGGACTTAAAATGCTAAGATAAGTTTGACCGCAGGGGAAACAGAGCACAGAATAACCTGAGGACATGCTGGGTGACAGGGCTCATAATGGCCCTTTATTGTGTGTGTGTGTGTGTGTGTGTGTGTGTGTGGTGTGAGTGTCACTGAGGCGGAAGGTCTGAAGTGGCTTGATCCTCACTGTAGCACACGGGATGTCCTACTGTGCCACACACTACAGTTTCGATTCTACCTACGAGCACTCTGCTGGAAATGATGGGTCAGGCACCACCAGATGAAACGTACTTCCAGAGTGTTACTACTGGCTTTGTTACATGGTACATTCATCGCCTGAGGCAGTTTCCCCACATAGTGGCTCAACCAACATCTCTGTGTGAACCAAACTGTCTTCCCCCATCCTTGACATAGCAATGTTTGGTGTCACCACAATGCTCACCATGAGATGATAACCTTGAAAAAATGTCTCATGTTAATACGTGACCCAAAACCAAAGTATAAAAAGGGGTTCAAACCAAACTTTCACGGGTCCTCCCCTAATTGTAAAATGTAGATTCCCTCCCCCCTCCTTTGAACACTTAAAGTGTGCCCTGTTGATGGCTTCTATATAAATGTACGCATTATTTTTAGTAATTATTAATAGTAATAATAATTATTCTCTGGAGTTCTTGCATTCGTGGGATCTTGTCCTAGCTCACACTTTGGCGATCGTTTTTGCTTCATTCTCTGGCAGGGTGTGTTAGGTGCATCTTTGAGAGCCGAGTTTGGTTCGGCATATTTTTACATAATTTCATCTCTTCCGTATCATGTCATTTTTTAGGATCTTGTAAGGTAGTTGGACATACGTCTGTATATTTGATGTTGAATATTTAAGTGTTGTAACTTGCAATAAACCAGCTCTTAATTTTAATTGAAGCTGTATATTTTGATGAAGGTTGATCCACCAGATTGTTCTGCCAATCAAGGAATTGGGCTATTTATTTGATCATTTGTATCCCATGTAATAATTATTAAATCAAATCAAATACATTTTAAATGTAGGATAAGTGAGAGGTTTTAACACATAATACTATTTGTGTTCAGTATTCAGAGTGTTGAACCTTAAACAAGGGCATTTGACCATTAAGGCTTACCGGATTCAGGAAATAGAATATTTATATTTATATTAAATTCTCACTTGCCTGACACGTTCATGTTTAATTTCCTAATATGCAAATAAATAAGAACAATAGGAATGGGAGTTTAAAATGAGCGCATGGCTTTCTCTTGTACTTTGATAATCTTCCAGGAATGGTAATAGGAATATAACAATGTAGCGTCACACTTCGCCTCACCGGCAATCAGTGTTTCTTGGTCGGATAACGCATCAGGTAAACAGTTCCCTCCCTAAGCACCTGCAGCAACTGTGTAAAGAATGTGGAATCAGAATCGTGCGCACGTGCTTCCCGACAGGTATGGTATGCAGCCGCCAACAATGATGTCTATCGCTCGCTCTCTCTTCTCTTCCACAAGAGACTCAAACCCACCTTTTCAGACTCCACTACCACCGAATTCAGTACATCTAGCTAATTGTCATCACCACTGCCTACTTGTTTTAATACTTTTTGTATATGTATCCTTGCTTACTCCTCATTAAATGAAAACATTTAAAAAGTACTAACCTTTTCCTTCCCAGTGTTACAGGTATGGTATGCAGCTGCCTACACCAATGTCTATCGCTGTATTACTGCACTGATCTCTTGCGCGAACTATGATTGTTCCTACCATGTATTAATGCACATCTTGTAAGTCGCTCTGGATAAGAGAGTCTGCTAAATGCTTAAAATGTAAATGTAAAATGTACGTGCTTCATCGTCGTGTTCATCACAGTGGACGTGGAACTGATTTGAGGCCCGGCCAGTACTGTCGCCAAAGTTGAACGGTGTGAAAGCTGTGGACTCTTTCTCAGGTCTTCCCCCCATGCCTCTACATCCCCCTTTATCCAGGTCTCTCCTCTAATTAGATTTTTTTAAAGGCCTAAAAAGTGTTTTTAAGATGTCATCAATAAATATTTATTTATTTTTCAGTCTTATGCAAGATGTGTGCTCGATTCTCGTCTAGATTGTGACTTTGACCTTTTTATTGTACATTTTTTACTACTTTGTATTCCTATTGTATGTTTTACGTGTTTACTGTGTAACCTCTGCTGCCATTATTGGCCAGGTCTCCCTTGGAAAAGAGATTTTGAATCTCAATGGGACTTCCTGGTAAAATAAAGGCTAAATATAAAAAATATTTAAAATGTAATTTTTACTTCCATTTCTCTCCAAGAGTGGTTGAAATATCCAGTTCTTTGGTTTATTTTGTCACGCACCTTGGTAGAACTGCGAGGTAGTGCCCGAATATCATCTGCTTCATTTTCTGTGGTCCTTCTCTGTTGCGGAAGAGTGGGCAGGTTTTTTTTTCTTTTCTGGCCTTCCTTATCACAACACGTAGGGTGACTGGCTGCCGTCCAAGTCCTGTTGGCGAAGAGGGAGGACGGCCCCGAGTGGGAAATCTCACATTACCACAGAACTGTTGTGTTGACCAGCATCCATTTCCTGGGACTGTCTCCAAGTCCAGAGTTTAATGAGCTATTAGAACAATGTTTTATTTGTACTCACAATTACTCACCAGATTTGGTTACTTCATGGATAAGTATATTTATGGATAGCACAAATATGCTGTACATGTTGGTATGAATGCTTTAAAACCTTTAAAACAATAAAAGTTCCATTGCTAAACAATGTTAACGGTCCTAATGTTAAAGGTCCAATACCTAACACATAAGATTAAGTCAAATCTCACACTATCTGTGAAATTTACTTTGGATACGTTTACGTTTTTTAAGTCCGTAATCAGTTAGGTGTTATAATTAACAATCTTTTCTTCTTTAGAAAGGGGGTAATATATTAATTTAGAATATAAAAGACATTTGATTTCATAGAAAATATCCATCAAATACTGATTCAATACATTCTCAGTGTCCTGTGCCCTAAAGACTGTCACAAAGAGTTCAACATGAGATATATCCCATCTAGATTTATAGCCATTAGATTTGTAGTACAGTAATTAATAAATATTAATATATTATAATTCATACAATATATGCCATTTAGCAGACGCTTTTATCCAAAGTGACAGTCCACTTCACACATGGCTTGATGAACCCTTTTACCCTGCAGCTCGGGAGACTGCATCAAACACACTGGGCGTACTGGTCGTGGTGGCTCTAACATTAACTGTCCGTGACCAGCTAGCTAACACAAGCACAATAATAACACATACATAAAAGATTAACGGAACAAATAAGCATTTAACACAGGGGGAACACACAAACACAGAACTGTGTGCTCCAATGATGCTCTACGCGCACATTTAAATGAGCGACCCTCCCAGGATCGCTACAATATATTAGGGGTTAACTGTACACAAAAATCACGGTTCAGCACATACCTCGATTTTGAAGTAACGGTTCGGTACGTTTTTGGTACAGCTGGGGGGGGGGGAATAAATTGCTTTTCATTTATTATGAACTTTGTAAACAGTGCCTAACTGGCCATAATTTACTGAACAAAGTACTGAAATGAAGACGAGAGGGAACTTCGTAACGGGACTCAATCACCTTCAATATAGGTTTAAAACTGGTGTTCTCCACTATGGTGGCAGATCCGCTGCTATAAAAACACTTACAGCGTTATTTCTTTGGCCCGGTCTGAATTACCAGCAAGAGGCTGTTTAAATGCCCCGGGAAGCTGGGTTTGCACTCCACTCTGTTTTTTACTTGCACTGGTGATATTCACATTCGGGTGACGCCGTCTGAAACGAGTAAGCAAGTTCGACGTCCTCTCAGCGACATACCCGATCTCAGTGGGACAATACCGACATGCCGCTTTAGTTCGATCCATTGTAGTTGCTACTGCGAAACCGTAACGTTCCCAAACAGGAGACTTGAATGATATGGGAGGGTTTTCCAGCTCTGACTTCTCATTTGCGTTCGCCATAGTTATATCTTCGGTGCGGAACTCGAAGTTTTGAATTAAGTTCAAAATGGTTCCGCACGTGCGTTAGTGGTTAAAGCAAGATTGCATTCGTTCGGTTCACAGCGCGTACCGTACCGAAGTCCTGTAGCGAACGGTTCAGTAGGAATACATGTAGGCCTACCGTTACACCCCGCCAGTATGTATGTGTGTGTATATATACACACACACACACAATAGCGGTGCACGCCACGGAATCAAGAGTCGAGATACTTTGATTTTCCATTTATAATGCTCCTCCTTTACTAAAATAAAGCGTGAGGCTTTATTTCAGTGTTAACATGATTGATGTGCATCTTAATATCAATCGTCTTAAAATTGTTTTTGATGTATATGTATATGTTATGGATGCTCATCATATAAAGCCTCAATTTATCTAAAAATATTAACCAAAACGACTGAATGAAAATGCAAATGAAGTGTAAATGATAAAGATTGAAAAAACTTCCCAAAATAAAAAAATTATGTTCCAAGTGTAAGATGCTAGCATGTATTATTACCATAATGCATGTTTGTAATGTTAAGAAATGTATACATTTTAGTATACCCCACTCTTTCTGCAACAGTTGCTTAAAAATGAGGCAACATGATAGTTTGATCTAGTCAGCACGCTACATTGTTACACATATCTCAAGACAGCCATTTCGTGTGGTGTTCCAGTAACTGGCAGATTGCTTGTGTGTGACTTGGTGGAGCTGTGTGTGCTTTTAACCACAGGTATATCTCGTCAGGCCTGAGGTGCGGAATTTCCTTATGTGCTTTCCATTGAATTTGTGAGATTAGCACAACAATGATGTCCCTTTAAAATGTCAGATGCAATCTCCTCTGTTGTTCTTGTTTCCAAATCAAATTGATCGGGTAGTTATGTACGTGGCTGGCAGTGTAGTGTACTCAGAGGTTGCAGGTTCAATTCCCAGGTGGGGCACTGCTGGTGTACCCTTGAGTAAGGTACTTAACCTGAATTGCTTCAGTAAAATATCCAGCTGTATAAATGTATTGTATGAAATGTAAACTGTGTAAGTCACTCTAGATAAGAGCATCTGCTAAATGCCTAAAAAAATGTAAAATGTAGTTATTTCTGTTTAATATTCTTGAGAACTGCTCAAAATGATTGTATAAGTTGGTTTTGGTTGAGTCATTCTGCTATAGGCCCAACAGCCAAAATATACAACATTATCTTGACTTATCTTAGGCATTTTGTCTCTCTCAAAGTGTTCCTAAGTGTTAATCCAACCAGGCTATGTTACAGGAAAACTCAGTTTAAAAACTTTTCAATGAAACAGCCACTGTGAAATATTCTTGAGCTTCTTGAACTTGATGGCTGTCAACATTGTGCATTGTTTGGATGTGAGGTATTTGTGAGGTAAATTAGTCACTTTAGTGGTTTAGTTAAAAGAATAGTGATTTTTCCATGACCTTTGACCTTTGTTTTACGTGATTATATAAACTCTCCCATCCCTACAGTTGAGACCATGTTCGTGGCTAAGGGAAGAAAACATTTAATGTCATGAAAAACATGAATACACTGAACATGGGTAAATCATGATAACTGATACAAGACCATGGAACATACAGGACGAGACAAAATTCCTAGTGATATGCATGGGCATACAGTTCATCCATGGTCTTTTCACAAAACAATGATATACACTTATTTAAGTATCATTACCTTGAATATTTTTGCTGATAAACAGCGATTGCCATTATTGACTACAGGAGGTGAATTCACTGTTTAGAGCAGATAATGTAGGCCTTTGCGACTACACGCCAGGATGTAGGGTCAAGACCATGCGCGACCATGTGTGACAACGGTAAAGCGAGAGGCTTCTGCCCCAGCTTGAGCTAGACTAGAACCAGCTTACACATTATTATCACTAAAAACTAAATGCCGATCTATCTGACCACAATAGTTTTCTTCTTTTTTCTCCTTGTGCAAGACATCTAAGCAAACGTATTATTCAATATAACGTAACCTTCACTCATTTCAGAGACCGCAAACCCATTACAGTGTGTAAATATCAAAAGAAAACACATTTGCTTAAATTGATTTAAAGTTAAGGGCATTGAGTTCTGTGGTAAGACTGAATGTAGAAAAGGCTGGGAATGGTGCATGTCAGTGCTTAGGGACATAAAAACAACATAGGCTGGTATTGACAGAACTCCGGCCATTAACTTAATACCCCTGAAAATCATGCACTTTTCCCAATACTGCCAATTTCACTGAGCTCCCATGCAGAGTGGTTTGAGGCAAAATGCTTAGGCATTCGGATTTGCTATTGTTAGAATATTATCTCGGTCAACCTCTTTAAATCTAAAACAAATGATGTTGGTGAATGCTGTGACTTCAGGAAAAACCACAACAAAACTTTTTGTTTCTTCAGACGAAGCAAGTAAGCAATAAAGTAAATGGGTTTACAGGAACACCCTAACCCAGTTTTAGATCACTTTCTAAAACAAAGCTTTTCGTTGAGCTTCCCCATGTGCTGTCTTTCACCTTTGTCGGGCAAGTGAGAATTACATAATTATGAATGTCTATTTCTGAATCCAGTAGCACTAACAGACAAATTCCCTTGCCAGAGTCCAACACTGAATGTTGAACATAAGTGATATTACATGTTTAAACCCCTCACTTATCCTATACAGTGGGTTCGGAAAGTATTCAGACCCCCTTACATTTTTCACTCTTTGTCATATTGCAGCCATTTGCTAAAATTAATTAATTTCATTTTTTTCCTCGTTCATGCACACAGCACCCAATATTGTCAGAAAAACACAGACTTGTAGAAATTTTTGCAGATTTATTACAAAATAAACACTGAAATATCACATGGCCATAAGTATTCAGACCCTTTGCTGTGACACTTGTATATTTAACTCAGGTGCTGTCCAATTCTTCTGATCATCCTGAGATGGGCCTACACCTTCATTGGAGTCCAGCTGTGCTTAATTATATTGATTGGACTTGATTTGGAAAGGCACACACCTGTCTATGTAAGGTCCCACAGTTGACAGTGCATGTCAGAGTAAAAACCAAGCCATGAAGTCCTAGGAACTCTCCATAGACCTCCGAGATAGAATTGTGTTGAGGCATAGATCTGGGGAAGGGTATAAAAACATTGCTAAAGCATTGAAAGCACCCAGGAGAACAGTGGGCTCCATCATTGTGAAATGGAATAAGTTTGAAACCACCACAACTCTTCTTAGAGCTGGCCGTCTGGCCAAACTAAGTAACCGGGCAAGAAGGGACATGGTCAGGAGGTGACCAAGAACCCAATGGCCACTCTAAGAGAGCTTCAGAGTTCCTCTGCAGCGATGGGAGAACCTGGTAGAAGGACAAACATCTCTGCAGCACTCCATCAATCAGACCTTTATGGTAGTGGCTAGACGGAAGCTACTTCTGAGTGAAAGGCATATGACAGCCCACCTGGAGTTTGCCAAATGGTACTTAAAGGACTCTAAGAGCATCAGGAAAAAGATTATCCGGTCTGATGAGACACAAATTGAAATTTTTGGCCTGAATGCCAAGTGCTACCATAAAGGTCTGATTGATGGAGTGCTGCAGAGATGTTTGTCCTTCTACCAGGTTCTCCCATCGCTGCAGAGGAACTCTGAAGCTCTCTTAGAGTGGCCATTGGGTTCTTGGTCACCTCCCTGACCATGTCCCTTCTTGCCCGGTTACTTAGTTTGGCCAGACGGCCAGCTCTAAGAAGAGTTGTGGTGGTTTCAAACTTATTCCATTTCACAATGATGGAGCCCACTGTTCTCCTGGGTGCTTTCAATGCTTTAGCAATGTTTTTATACCCTTCCCCAGATCTATGCCTCAACACAATTCTATCTCGGAGGTCTATGGAGAGTTCCTAGGACTTCATGGCTTGGTTTTTACTCTGACATGCACTGTCAACTGTGGGACCTTACATAGACAGGTGTGTGCCTTTCCAAATCAAGTCCAATCAATATAATTAAGCACAGCTGGACTCCAATGAAGGTGTAGGCCCATCTCAAGGATGATCAGAAGAATTGGACAGCACCTGAGTTAAATATACAAGTGTCACAGCAAAGGGTCTGAATACTTATGGCCATGTGATATTTCAGTGTTTATTTTGTAATAAATCTGCAAAGATTTCTACAAGTCTGTGTTTTTCTGACAATATTGGATGCTGTGTGTGCATGAAAGAGGAAAAAAATGAAATTAATTGATTTTAGCAAATGGCTGCAATATGACAAAGAGTGAAAAATTTAAGGGGGTCTGAATACTTTCCGAACCCACTGTATGTCAAATATATTTTATTGGATTTAATTGAATAATTATGACATAAATTATTACTCAATGTCAAATCTACAGATTCATAGGTGCAACTACCTTAACAAATACTAAATCCTAGACATAAAAATGACATGTAACAGTCACTTAACAACAAATCTTTTGTTAAGTGACAAGTAACAAGACATCATTGAAGGTTATCATCTGAAAATTATCCACCATGGCAACACCATGGTTGGGGCTGGGGTTTTGGGAAGACAGATTATATACAGAGATGTTGGATGAGCTACTATGTAACAAAGCATTGTGACATGCTGACCTCTCTGGTGTGGCCAGGGAAATGTAACTTCCAACATATTGCTCATAGATAGAATAAAAAATTGTAACTGTGAGGTGTAGAACCGTATGAAATATGTGCGAGTATGGTTGAATCTATCTGGACACCCTCTCATCTCTCTCTCTCTCACACACACACACACACACGCACACACACACGCAAACATGAATTGCCATGAAAGGGCCATTAAGATGATGTTGAGCATGAAAATGCTGTATACCCTATGCCACGGGTATCTCAGTCTTCAGATCTCAACCCAATTTGAACACTTATGAGAGATTCAGGAGCGGCGCCTAAGGCAGCGTTTTCCACCACCATCATCATCATCTCGTGGTGCTGTCGTGGAAATTCTACTATTCAAAGGAAGCGAGACTGTGTTCTCAATTTTCAAATCATGTTTTATTACTGCTTCGAAACAGGGGAGCAGTCTAACACTCTCGCATGAAGAATGTCAGAGTATCTCCCACGAGATCAATGAAATACAACAGTATATATCTTTTACATTCGAGGTGACCATCGCCCTTTGGAGTTTCACCCATTGGTCATGGTTGAAACTCCTCCTTTATTGATGGGTCCAGACACACGTTTTACCCTCCCAACATACACATTTCTTGCATACATTAGTATGGGGCAACTCTCACCCATCACCCAGTATGAACTTTCCATGGTTCTATTATAATTTATACAGCACAATAATCAAACTCATTCTCTGGGAACCGACCTTGACCTTTCCTGCTCTCCAACCCAAACATCTTAATGTTTCTCATTCCTCCACATGAGTTGTCTCCCACTTCTAGCAACACTCGCTTATCTCTTCCTGAATGGAACACCGTATCCAGACAATGTCTGACCCGTGAGTGGAAGCATAAACAACTCATTCAGCAAGCTGGAAACAGACTGAGGGAAGGCCTAATACATTTTTCCCTCACACTCCTCCCTTTTGTTACTAATGTAACAACTTAAGGAAAAATTTCATCAGGCAACTGGAATGGGTAGCTACCTTTAAAAATTATTACGAGAGTGTTACCTTATTGTTCCCATTCTCTCTCCCTGCCTATTTACTTCAGAAACACCAATCACCAAAATCAAAAGGAATAGGAACCATCATAGGGGAATGTGTGCTGTGTGGCATGTTTTGACAAATCCAACAATTACTGTAGTTCATTTCTGCGGCAATCATCTCTACAGCCTGATTCTCAGGCGGAACCAGCGGCTGTTGTAAAGCCTCACTATAGCTTGTAAAGTCACACACATAGACATGGCCAACATTTAAACAGTCGAACCCACTCAAAAGACACATATTCCAACAGAAAACATCGGAAAGGTACAGGCATTAACTTCCACCTAACCCCTGATTGTAGATGTTTGTCCAGTCTGTTGCAAAGTCATTGAATTTACGACGACATTTCGTGTGCGGTGTGGAGCGTCCTTTATCCAAATCCCACTGTTGGACTGAGATGACGCTATACAAGCTGTTATGTCCAGTCTGCTGTGGAATCATGGCTTTCCTTGGCCCTGCTTTCGGGTCCCCGAAAGCAAGCATAAGGCTACACACCACAATGGTCAATGTTAGTGCGATAATAGTCATTATTATGCATGGAAACCAGGGCCGCCCTGTGGCTTAAGCAGACGCGGGTACCGCCTCCTCAGGAACTCGTCTGCAGTGGGAAGCGTGTATCCAGGTATCTCTGTCCGCAACCTTCACAGCCATGGGGGTCGTCAGCAGCACCTGGTATGGTCCCCACCACCGGGGTTGATGCCAATGCTTTCGCCTGAGGTCCTTCACCACCACCCAATCTCCTGGCCTCCCTTCGTCTCAGGAAGTGCTGCTTTCACCTTTAAAAATAGATCTCAGAACATTGTTTAACACGACGCAGTATCTTACCATCTCGTCATCCATTCCTTGCAGAGTCAGCCGATTCTGTGGAAAAGGTGTGTTTAACATTCTCATTGGTCTTCCTGTCAGCACTTCATGTGGCGAGAGGCCTGTGGTTCTGTGTGTTCGCCCCCGCATGTACATTAGTGCCAGAGGTAGGCACTGTACCCATGCAAGGCCTGTTTCATTCATGAGCTTGGTCAGTTTTGTTTTAACTGTTTGATTAGCTCTTTCAACTGCACCACCACTGGCTGGGTGATAAGCACAGTGTGTTCTCAGGTCTATCTGCAGGCACATTTCAGCATATACATGAAAGCATGATGTATACCAACATTTATTTACAAGTTCTGTCATCCCCCCCTTTGATACATGGTCACTACCATGTATCAATTTGTCAAGGAAAGGAAAAGTAGAACGTGGAAGTGCAGGCAGGCCAGTCGGGCCTACCCACACGTTGTTGCAAGGGGTGCACTGACATTTCCAAACCCGTAATTCTCGTGCATCAGATCCTGTTCGTGACATCATTATTGAGAGAGAATGGGTTAAAAAGTGACACCTGCGCAGCCATCTGCACAATGGGGGAAGAAAAGAGAGGAAGCAGCCAGCTTAGCTGCTGCATCCGCCGCTGCATTTCCCTGCGATATTGGATCACTCGCATTCGTGCGGGCCTGACATTTACAAATCACAATAGAAGAAAGCAACAATATGGCATTTAAAAGATTCTGTCCTAATACATACTGCATAATTGGTTTTCCTGTTGAGGTGAGAAATCCTCTCTGTGCCCATAAGGCCCCAAAATCCCGACACACCCCGTAAGCGTCAGTATAGATCGTAACTGATTTGCCCTCTGCCAATCTACAGGCACGAGTTAGAGCAAACAGCTCTGCTGCTTGTGCAGAGAGATGTGCCTCCCACTTTATACTGTCCCGTATGTTGAACAAACAAAGGCCACGAGGCCACCAGGGGCTCGCCTGTTGTCCTGTCCTCTGTGCAGAGCCATCCACAAAATATATCAGATTAGAATTTGGAAGGGGTGTGTCTGTTAGTCAGGCCGGGGCTCAGAGAAAATCCACCAGCTGCTCACTGGAATGTGGCTCCATCATCTTCTGTGGGGAGCAAAGTAGCAGGGTTAAGTACAATACAAAGTTTCAGGTTGACATGCGACATAGTTAGTGGCACATTTTTCCAATGTAGAATCCCTGCAGGTGTTACATGGCCTGCAGGTGTTATTTGTGCAGTCCGTGCCTGCGAGACTATCGCATATAGGCCTACTGCGTGTGGGACGTGTATTGTCAAAGGGCGCATGGCAACAATATCAGCACATGCTAAAACAGCCTCTGTGGCTGCTGCTACAGCCCTCCAACACTGAACCAGTCCTCTAGCTACAGAGTCCAGTCGCTTTGAATAGTAACCAACGGGCATTGCTTATACCCATGTTGTTGCCACTTTGACATAACATTTTTTATTTTCTCTGATACAAATAAATTGAAGGGACTTTGATGATTCGGTAAACCTAAACAGGGAGAAGAAGTCAATGCCTGTTTCAGGCGAGTCAAAGCTGTCAAAGATTCGCTATTCCAGTCAATGTATTCTGTCATGGCCATTTTGTGACCATGTATTAATTCCGAAAGTGGTTGAACTATTTTAGCATAGTCCATGAGCCATGCTCTGCAGTAGCCAGCCATTCCCAAAAGGGTCATCATGTGTTGCTTTGTCGTCGGTTAAGGCAAGGCCAGAATCGCCTCGATTCTGTCCGAACTCAACCGACGTCCAGCAGGTGTAATGTCATGACCTAAATATATCACATTGTGAGTAACAATTTGTAATTCAAACCAATTTTTAACCTCACGTGTTGTCCAAACTGTTCTTTCCCCCTTTGTCTTGTTTTTTTTTTTTTTTTTTTTTTTTCAATTAGGCTTGCCACATTGCTGGACCTGCAACTTCCCATCAAACTTTTCTTTCCACATGCTCAACCCAATCTCCTGCCCCCGTAAACCTCAATTCCATTTCCCTTCAATCCTGAGGCAGGTAAACTTAACCAACACTTTCTTTACACCCAACAACAACCACAACCACAACCACCTTTGCTATTACACTTTTTTCATGGTCACATCTATGTTCCGTCACTCTCACTTTTATGGCAAGGCTCTAGGTTCAATATCACACTTTTATCTTAAAATACACCAGTATTCTTCCATCTCTGGGAGAACCTCTTATCTTTTGGCAAGGCACACTGCACTGACTGACTAGCTCTCTGCAAAAACAGTCCTAAGAAACAGTACAAGTATGTGAAGTTATTCAGAAACAATTTTTAAACACAGAATTTCTCTATCAATCCCTCCTTTTTATGATTTTATCGCATATAGTCATAAAATACGTTCACATTTAGAACAACATTGTAATTTCGCTTTTGATACTTTATGGCCATTTTCCGGTAAGAATAGAAGCACTGCTCTTGTATCTGTTTCACAGGCCTTTTGGAAAAGGAACACAAAAGTAAATCCTCTACATTTGAATTAATGTACTCCCCTCGGGCGGCACGAACTGCTCTAAATTTACTGCTAATTCAGCAGAGAAAATCGCTGGCGATTCGACATATCCTTGCGGAAGGACAGTGCAAGTCCATCGTTTACCTTTGAATTTTAAATGCAAACAAAAACTGCTAATCTGGATGTACCGCAATACAAACAAAATCAAATAAAATGCGTTCGCTAAATCAATCACAGTGAACCAATTTAAATTTGACGGCACTTGAAAAAGAAAAACCAGAGTGACAGGGTTTGGTACAACAGGTGAGCTCCTGTCATTTTACCTATGTCAAATTTATTTTGAGCCCAGAGTGTTTGCGAACATCATTGAATACCCAAGGATTTACCTGCTGTCTGCACTCCCTACTAGGCGGCATTTCTCTAACCCAAGAATCCACATCTTCCCATTCCCATTCGGTAATTTTCGATAATGACATATGCGGCTCCCTGTCTTGTTTAAATAATAATTTCTGCTCTTCACTCAAGTTTACTAGAATTTCATTAATTGTCGATCCCGACTACGTGGTGCCTAAACATATCGTTTCGTTTATTTGTGGCATGTTCCAGAAACACTCATTCTAAATGTCTAGTCAGGGGTGAGAAACGAGCGCACTTAACAAATAACTGGGGCGGTCTGATTGGACGGAATATATTTACACAGTTCTGCAATTATTTTGTCATCACACAACTCCCATCTATAATACCAATCTATCAATTGTGTAGGTACTATCGGAAATAGTCCTAAAACAGGTGATGTGACTGACAACCCATTTTCATCACATTCAATAGTCATTTTGAATTTTAAATCTAAATTTGATAACGGTGCCCTAGGCACACTTCGTATCACAGACCATGAAGCACCGCTGTCAATCAAAAAAGATATGGATTTACCCATGACTAGAAGGCTCATTGTTGGGCTAGCACTTGGTTGTGTTGATCATTTTAAAAACTGATTTTGTATTCCATGTATGGGGTGCGTGTTTTCCTCCTTTCCCCCCCCATCTTATCCTATGGCTGTGCATTTTCTTGCGGCTGTTGGATCGGTGGTTCTGGTCACATTCCTTGTCCACCAGCGTCTTGCTGCGTCAATGTCCCGTTACCTCCTTCAGGTCTGCTTGGGCAAACTCTAGAAAATGCCCATACCCCTGACAAGTATAACACCTCCATCTGTCCTTTTGTAGTTGATTGCCCCCACCGCGACCTCTTCCTCTGCCTGCTCCTCTGTTTGTTTTATTCCCACGGCTCTGCCCTCCCTGTCGATCCGCTCCTGCACCTGTGGCATCGCTCCGCATGCTTCACATCTGGGACACCAGGGGTTTCTCGTCTTCCCGTCATCTCGTGGTCCCCTCGGGTCGGGGTAATCCACCAGCGGGTACAGTCCTCCACCTTCTGTTCCCGTCTCTTGCTTCATGCTCGTTCACTTTCGCGTTTCCATCTGTAAGGGGGAGGAAGGCGGCGCTGGCCGCTAACAAGTGTACCTGAAACTTCTGGCGGTGGTGATCTTATGCTCGTGCGTGCTAGTCCTTCTCTCAGGGGTCGGTCCGGAGAGGCAGGCCACACTTCTGGATCCTCTTCGGCAGAATGTTCTTCTTCGGTTGGCGGGGCTGCGTGCCTCACTCTTCTGGCCACAGGAAAATGGGGGGATTGAAGTTCATCTATTAATTGCTGTCTATCCTTTCTGTGTTTGCTCTTCCCTATCTCCACTGGCTCACTGCCCTTAACTACCATTAAATCTGCTTTATTCCCACATTCGCTTCTTCTTCTCTGCCTCCCCCACATTTTCCAAAAACATCCCAATCAATCACTTCCTCATCTCTTCCTTTCTTACTTGCTTCATGCTTCCCACATTCTCCTGTACCCCCCAAGTGTTTCTGTACTCAATGTACCGTTAGCAGGGAAACAGCCCCTAGTGATTCTGTGCCAAAAGGGCACCCCAGCAAACAAAATGTGGTTCCCAGAACGTTCTGGGAACGTTATTTTTGGTTATGTAAAGGTTAGCAAAACGTTACAGTTTTGGTTCTCCTACGCTCTGATGGAAAGTTTTCTTTACGCTCTATGAACGCTCTGTGTAGGTTGCATTCAGGTTTGCAAGGAACATTCTGGGAACGTTATCCTAAAGTTACAGCAATTGCAACGTCTCCTAAACGTTCCCAGAACGTTTTATAGTTCTCCCTAGGTTCTGATGGAAAGTTTTCTTTACGTTCTTGGAACGTTCTGTGTAGGTTGCATTCAGGTTTGCAAGGAACATTCTGGGAACGTTATCCTAAAGTTACAGCAATTGCGACGTCTCCTAAACGCTCCCAGAACGTTTTATAGTTCTGCTTAGGTTAAAATGTATAGTTTTCTTTACGTTCTTGGAACGTTCTGTGTAGGTTGCATTCAGGTTAGCAAGGAACATTATCTTAAAGTTACAATTGCATCCCAGTTGTAATGAATGCTAAAATTAGGTAAAACACAAGAGCTCTGGAAAGGGACTTTATTTTTTTTAAAGGCACAACCAGGTAGGTACACAATATACAGAGTATAAAAAAACAAAGACAAATCAAGTCAAAGTATACAGTATACAGATATACATAGTATACAGAGTATAAAAAAGGTACAGTATTACAGTCGATGACGGGCAGGGGCCTGGGGCATCAGAAGGGGATTGAAATGTCTTTCTGCCGCCTCTGATGGATATGCAGTTGGTGGCATTCTGTCTGGATGTGCTCCAACAACGGGCAGACGCCGTCGATGTGTTGCCGTGTACTTTGGATTAGAATCCAGGCAGTCCTGCAGTCTGGCACACAGGTTGGAGAGCTCCTCGCTGCGAAAGAATGGAGGCCGCACAATCCACCCAGACACCCCCTCTTGGATGCAGTCCTCCTCATCGGACATCAGGTCAATAGTGACGCCCTTCCAGAAATCCATGTCACCTGGAACTAGTACACTCTGCCTCGCTTCCAGCAGCTGTAAACACAATCAGTATAGACAATCAGTACTGCTCAATGCACTGCGTGTTGACACAAGACATCTACTAATGTAACAGAAAATTAATGTCACATTGACCAACAATATTATTCATTATTTATACCACTGTCTATACTGGTTATATCTTCTATAGTGTATTCATATTTGTACTGTCTAGTAAATCTTACCCTTTCTTCTCTGTCGACTGCGGGCTGCATTCTTCACGGCTTCTGCCTGAACTGCAAGGTCCGGTTGGCTGAACCGGAAGTTCCTGCGTACGGTCTCATAGTAGGTCTTACAGGCCGCTGGAAAACAATTGAATGAGTATGGTAGTCTATGCATAAACAATGGAAATAGCCACACTAAAAGTACTTTTAAAAGTAAAAAACGAAAAAATCTGCACAGTACAGCAAACAGTAAAATACTTACACATAATGGCATCATTATCCACACTATGCAAATCCGGGCTTGCTGCTAGAGCTTCCACCAAATAAGAAGTGACTGCCTCATTGCGAGGCGAGCTCAGTCTCTGAAAACAAAATATAAATATATTAGAGAACCTATTTACATTTATACAGCAGAATGCATGTAGTCTTTTTTATTTTGTATCTTACCCTTGCTCTGGTTCGTAGCGCCTGCTATTTCCCTCAGAGTTGTGGAGACGACGCGCTGCTTTCTATGAAATACAAGATTTAAAGTCACTTAATGAATCTCTCCAATTTACTAGTGGAGACAAAGAAAGTAGTAAAGAAATCATCTTTTTCATGCAGTTTGTAGGCGTATTTAATCACGCTCTCAAATTAAGTGTCATACATCGAAATCTATAAATAAAAGATATACTTATTTGAGTGTTGGTACATTGAAAATCAACTAAATTCGCGGATAATCGCCGTCGAAGCTAGCTAGACAGTTTACTGAAGCTGGTACAACAATAGCAGCTGGAAGCTAGCTTAGTTGGCTAATCCCACTACAAATATCAAATTAAACAGTTTATAGGCACATTTAATCACTGCAAACATTCTCTTACCGCAATTTTGGGATTCTGCGCCCGTCTTTTCCTCTTCATCTCCTCCACGGGTGTAATGTTACCGTTATGGGCTACCAAAGCTGACACCGTTTTCTCCAAAATTCCTATTCTATTCTCCATCGACTCAAATCCTCTACTCACTTGTACACTCATGTCTTCCAAAGACTCTTTCACCTGGTGAGACAGGCCAGTCATAGCATGCAACAATCTCTTCTCTGTGTCGGCGGGACTAGATGAAACTAGTCGATCATGAATCCGTGGTGTTGTAAGAGAGCCGCCTTCCCGGTGCAGCCATTGCGATAGATTGTAGTAGAGAGAGAATTTTAAAAATGGCGCGCAAGTACTGTTGGTTTGGTCTAGGGACAAAGGGCTCGACTGTGTGAATGACTCTAATTAGCATTGAATAGGTGGAGTTTCAATTCTTCCAAGGAAACAGACTCAAATCTAGCCCTGTATGTATCTATTGATTTGTAAAACAAGTTACTGACCCTCATTGGATTTTGTAAAAATAAATTGTTGAAATAAATTGTGCTGTTTTCTGTATCTTTTTTGATAACATTATTGACCATTGCTAGTGACATAAAAGGTAATTCATCATAGCATACCAGGGCTCTACGTTAACTTTTTTTTTCTTCTAAGGAGTACCCTTATAGGGTTATATAAATATATATATTGTATATATTCGTATATATTATATTATAATATAATGGCCATGACGGATTGGGACGCCCCCCCCCTTACTCATAAGCTTTATTTACAATGTTGGTCATCTAATTTGTGACCTTAACAAAAGTCTTCAGCTCTCATTGCTGATTTTTGGTTTTGATTCATTGCAAACAATATTATAACATTCCCAGAACGTCCTGGGAAGGTTCCAATACAGACAACCTAAGGAGAACCTTAGGAGAACGTTCCATTTTAGTTCAAATATTCCTTAAAGTTAACGTTATTTTAAGTGGTTATTTGAACGTTCTGTTATGGTTTTGGTTAATTGCAAACCATAATGTAACGTTCCCGGAACGGTCTGGGAAGGTTCACGAAAAATAAACCAAAAGAGAACCTTGAGCTAAGGTTACGGAAACGTTCTTTGTTTGCTGGGACTTGTTCTAAAGCCATCATTCCCCATTTGTCATACATCACCTTCACCGGTTCGGACAGCGGATCAGGGAGACACGACGCCTTGCTCCCTTTGTTGTCCATCCTGTCACTCAAATGAAAAAATAAAATAAACCTTTTTTTTCAAATGAAAAAAAATAAAAATAAAAATAAAATAAACCCCCTCTTTTTTTTATTTATTTTTTTATCACACACCAACTTTTTATTCACTCTTACCCATTGGTAATTGCATTCATATCACATTCATTTTTTATTCACTCATACTCAGGCGCAATTGCATTCATTTTTTATTCACTCATACTCAGGCGCAATTGCATTCATTTCACATTCACTCATACTCACTCTTAGTTTCTTTTGTAAATTCTCCCCAGGTAAATCCCAGGGGCAATTGTTCACAAACGCTTATAATAATAATTTTTCTCGAAGAAAAAATTATTTGTCATACATCCCTTCTTTCTTGTGACAGAGTCACCTTGTAAGCGATAATCGTTATACCACTGAGCCTTTAACCCTCTTTTCTCTTGTCTTCGTCTTGCATATTTTTTTTTTTTTTTATTTTTTTATATTTTCTTTACGGCCCCACACCGATAGGACCCATAGCTATGCTTCTGATCAGTTAGTATTGACTCTTCAGAATTCCCCAGTCCCCACCGGAAAAAACTTTTCATCAATTACTCGCCTCGAGACGGCAGGTGTTACCTCTGCCCCGAATCCACACAGGAATTCCCCTAGCGCTAGTTGGCACGTTAGGTTCTCACCTAACACTAATTAGGGCATCATCAGGGACTTGAACCCTCGCCACTAAAAAGTTCCACGCGTGTGCCGTTTTCGGCCCGTTAGTCTCCAACCTAACACTAATTAGAGACACCTCAGGGACTTGAACCCCGTCCCGGAGACCGGGAGTGCTACCACCTAGGCATACACCTCCGCAGGGACTTGAACCCCGTCTCGGAGACCAGGAGTGCCACTAAGAAGTTCCACGCTCACTATTTCCCCCCTTCCCGGTTTTAGGAAAACAGTTCCACGAACAAGGCTCGTGTACTGCTTACCTTCCTTTCCAAACTGTTTTTTTACTTTTTTTTTTTTTTTTTTTTAAATATTTTTATTATTAAAAAGGAAATAAAATACTCTAATTAATGAACACAGTCTCACCCTTTATTTATTTTTGTTCGAAATGGTGTTAGCCACCACAAACCCTCCGCAGGCTGTCAGGTGGGTCTCACAAATCCTCCTACGGTAGTAGAGAGTGTAGAGCTCCCTGACCAATCCTCTGATGGTCCCCGTGGCACGGTTAACCCTTGAGTCACTGCGGTTGATCAGCGGCGGACGTTACCATCCCATCCTCGTCGCCAAGAATTGTCGTGGAAATTCTACTATTCAAAGGAAGCGAGACTGTGTTCTCAATTTTCAAATCATGTTTTATTACTGCTTCAAAACAGGGGAGCAGTCTAACACTCTCGCATGAAGAATGTCAGAGTATCTCCCACGAGATCAATGAAATACAACAGTATATATCTTTTACATTCGAGGTGACTATCGCCCTTTGGAGTTTCACCCATTGGTCATGGTTGAAACTCCTCCTTTATTGATGGGTCCAGACACACGTTTTACCCTCCCAACATACACATTTCTTGCATACATTAGTATGGGGCAACTCTCACCCATCACCCAGTATGAACTTTCCATGGTTCTATTATAATTTATACAGCACAATAATCAAACTCATTCTCTGGGAACCGACCTTGACCTTTCCTGCTCTCCAACCCAAACATCTTAATGTTTCTCATTCCTCCACATGAGTTGTCTCCCACTTCTAGCAACACTCGCTTATCTCTTCCTGAATGGAACACCGTATCCAGACAATGTCTGACCCGTGAGTGGAAGCATAAACAACTCATTCAGCAAGCTGGAAACAGACTGAGGGAAGGCCTAATAAATTTTTCCCTCACAGTGCCCCAACGCCTAACGTTATCTGTAGCTTACTGTTAGTTTAGCATTGTGTTGTGTTCCTTTCAGGAACTTACTGCCAGCAATGACATTTGTGGAGGACGTCGGTCTCGGCCACATGGGAGTGGCATGGTTGCCTGTCTTGTTCCATGTGGTAGAGGCCTTTGGAGCAGTGAGACTTTCCGGGGACAGGTTTGGCACTCTCCCAGGGTGTGAGAGTGAACTGTCGCCCGGAAGGGAGCTCCAAAGGCCTTAATTGGTTTAATTATTATTTGATCATTTAATTGGTGTCAATCAGTCAATTGATATAGAAGTCAATTGGCTGATTGGGTGTCTGTGTGAGAATGTGAGTTGTGATTGTGATTGGGTGATTGCCTCACGAGTCCCACCTGAGCCAGGCAGAAACTAAGCCTATTTAAGAGCAGGTGGGGCGAGTGGGGGATCAGTCAGTCTTGTCTTGATGTGTGTGTGAGTGCGCGTGCACGTTTTATGTGGAATGTTTGATGTTGAATGTTGGATGTTTAATGTTGTGGAGTTTTGTGTGCGTTTGTCGAAAGTGACTGAGTAGAGTGCTTCCTGTGTGAGTGAGGAAGAGGGAGAGGGGTGCGCTTTAGGTGTCCGCCTCTCCCCTCGGTGTGCTTATGGAGGAGCGGGAGGGTGCCCTGGAAGAGGGTCCACCTCTCGCCCGGTTTTTAGTGGAAAAGAGCTCGCACTCGACAGTGGAGAGTGTCTGAGCAAGCCCAAGAACTCACCAGAAGAGTGAAGTATCTTGAGAGCCGATTGCCAGCACTCTCACATCCTGGGAGTGGCGAGTGTCTCCGGAATGAATGCGTAAGAGAACTCGAACTGGAAAAGTCGAGTGTCTCAGTATGAATGGGTGGGAAGCACTTGAAAGGTCACTGGATATGTGTGTGCCTGAGGAGGTTCCAGGGGAACTCTGGAGGAAGAGGCGCGGTGTCCCGTAAGTTTAGTTATTTTAACTTGTTATTTTCGTTTGTTGTTTTTACCCGAAAAGCTTCGCGCGAGTAGGGTGAAGATTTTGTGTCTGTGTTTGTGTTAGTCTTTGTTATATGTTAACCTGCTACTCCCACTGTCTCTCTCCCATGTCTGGGGGGAGAGACAGAAAAACAAATAAATAAAATCCGGTCCGTAGACCGACAAACTCCACTCCGTGTCTCCTGGCTGTTCTGTTCCCATTCAGGGTTTGTCACGCGGCGTGTGACAACATCATATACAACAGATTTGTAAGAGATGTGAAACAATGTTTTATTATTGAAAATCACTCTTTGAGTTTTCCACCCCATTGCTCAGAAAATTGATCAATGTAAGATCAACGTACAAGAAAACAATTCGTCGACAATTATATAAAAGAAAACAGTGAATCCTGAAATTTGTTGATATAATTTTGTATATTTTACTCATATTCAAAACTTTTTAAATATTACATACATGAAATTCCATTTCCATTCCATTCATTGGTAGATGGATGTGTTTCTATAAGTAACATAAGTAGCATTTAAACCGTACAATAGCACTGATCACAAATGTAGTTCTAACACATTGCTGATATGTCCTGTGCTTCAATTGGAAGATACGTACATGTCAAGCAATGCATTATGCTTAAAGGACAAGGATTATACTTCTGCAGTGCTATACAGCCTACATTTTACCATCTGCAAAGCCAGTTGTTTGTGTAAATGTGCATTGAACAAGACCATACTTCATATTAAAACTTTTATATGGTTTCCTACATTGGGACATATTCCTTCATGACAAAAGTCTGGCCACGTACAGCCAATCATTTGGCAGGTTAAAAATTCTCATAGTGGTGCATGAAGTGGGCCTGGTCACGTTTGTTCATCTGCCGACAGGCTTTCTCCACATTCTTAGTTAGGCCAGGGGGTCCACAGCTGAACACCCCCATCTTGCTCACCTAGAGGAGGATGCAGACAAGAAAGCGGATGTTCATGTCGCAGCACAGGAAAGCCACAGATTACATTGGACTGAACATTTGTTTAGATATAACAATCAGTTCAGAATGGACTGAAGCAGATTTCCACCTGGTGGAGGTGGAGTTCAAAGTAGTTTCGGGGCCGTTCTAGAATTCGCAATGTGCTAAAAATGCCAAGTTCACGCACCTGGGCGTTTACAGTAAACATAAATAGAAGTCAGTTCAAAACTAGCGGTACAAACGCAGCGCTTACTGCGCGTTATGTTTATTTTTAAACTTTAGGCCACATATTCTTTACCATAACATCATAAGAGTGTCAAGTTTGAGCTGAAGAAAACAAACACCTCAGGATGGACCTCCTGCAGAGAGCTGAGGAAGGCCGTGAAGGGGGGTCGCCCGAAATGGGTGACGGAGCGTAAGCCGGTGAAGAGGCTTCGGTTCCACACTTTCTGGAAGTGACGCTCACACACGTACTGGAAGAGGAATCCAGGCATCATTATCATCTCCATCATCATCATCATTACAATACCACCATACTTATCCACCCCTTCATCTGCATCATTGTGACTTTTGCTCATTAAGTCATACATTGCTGGATGTAATAGGCCTCCTCACCAACATGGTGGTCCGTAGGTCAAACTTCTCAGCCAGCTGTGTGATGTAGATGTGGACAGAGACCAGCTCTTGGGTGTCCTGCTCTTCCACCTCCCTGATGATGTCAGACACCCACTCAAACTGCCTTTGGGTTCGAGTCACCCAGATGAAGTACACCTATAGGAGAAAACACACACACACACACACACACACACACACACACACACACACACGCACACGCACACGCACACACACACACACACACACACACACACACACACACACACACACACACACACACACACTGGTTGCATTAAAACTCTTGCCTACCCAGGAATAACCAACAACAAAGTAGTGGAGCCCCAATACATTTGGAAGCAGAGACCCTTGGATTGTTCAAGATCAAGTTCAAGTTTGACACAGTGCTCGATGCATTCTGTAGGCTAAATGATGGGTCTTTATGGGCTGAATGGTCTGTCCTTGTTATTAAAACTTCCTATGTTCTTGTGGTCTTATTTATTCACAATACCAATGCACTCACCTTTTTGCATTGAACCTTGAACCTGACTGAGGACTTGAACACCAGGTCTTTGAGGATAGAGGCGAATGGAGTGACCCCTATCCCTCCGCCCACCAGGACAGATACCTCAAAGTTCTTCCACTCCTGGTGTCCCTCCCAAAGGGTCCGTCCAGGTAGAGCTGTAGAGCAGAGACAGTTCTGTTACTGGCCAATTAGAGAGGAGGACTAAGACTGAGAGCCTCAGATTAAGAGAGAGAGGCATTAGACCTCTGGGCACACACTGACCCCCAGGTAATGCTGGTCTTACATTAAGAGAAGTGCTTTTTTGGAATATGATAATGATTTGAGGTGTTTTGGAATTATGACTACATTTTTGGCCCCTAATTGGTATTAATGTGGTCCTCGAGGCCACCATCCACAGTCATGCTAGAAACCGTTTGCATGTTTCCTCAAAAATTAGGGAAAGAGAAAATGTCTTTGTCAAAAGTGATATGCTGTATTGGCTTGAGAATATGTCCATGACAGCTCAATACAATTTGTTCATGGAACCACAAATGCGTGCACTTGGTCACATCTGAATGCAGGATTGAGTGAATGGGACATTTCTGAAAGAGCGCCTCATCGGTGCCTCTTTCCGACTTCGGCAGGAGTGCTTGCTTACCTTCGGGTTCCCTCCCAGATGTTTCAGTAACTCAGGAGCACAGAGCTCGCGCAGCTGAGAGGTCCACGGCCCCACCGCTCGAATGTGCAGGCTCAGGGTCTTTTCGTGGGGGGCGGAGGTCAGAGTGAACGGGTGGTACTCGTCCGTGCCCAGGGCCAGGCACGCCACACGCACCCACTGCCCCGACTTGTACGCAAAGCCCTGGGGACGCTTAAACTCCAGATGGGTCACACCTGCACAGGGGACAGCCACGGTGCTGGTATCACATATTCTTAACTCCGTATGATTACATTCTAAAATTTGTTCATAAGGAACTTTGCTAGGCAAAAAAATAAAAAACAAAAACTAGTCAATATGGTACTTGAAATATACTTGAAAGTGCTTGCTTGGTCCTGCAATATCTAATCTGACTGTTGAATTGGTGTTTAAAGGTTGATGGCCATATCCATGAAATGTCTCACTGAGCAATAACACACCTTGGCCAGATGGGCACTTAAAAATAACTTTGGAGGCGAATATTCTGGGAACATATTTTTCTACTCCACAAAAAGACATTAATTACTGGGACTATGGCAAAATCGAAGACAATTTTCTGCAACACATTCTACTCTTCTATAATTCAGTGTAGCAGTTCATTGAGCATGTGACTTGGCTATAGACAGGGAACACCGTGCAGAATCAGTGATGTTGTGGAACACAGATTAAAAGATTACAGGTTAAAGCCTTTTGCTTTTTTCCCAAGTTGTTACCTGAGGGCAGCAGTTCGGCTTTTACCACAGGGATCTCCACCTTCTTCCTGCTGACGCTGATGAGCTTGTCCAGCAGGAAGATGATTGCAGGTGGGATCAGGTAGATATAGAAGCGGGGCTCCTGGAGCAATGCGAAGCTGCCATGGATGACAGTCTGTCAAAAGACCCGGAGACAGCATCAGAATACCCAGAACATGAATCATACTATCGTTCAATTACATAGGTTCAGAGTGAAATGTTAAAACTTGTGCAAAAGGAGAGTGTACAGCAATAGCTACATATAAACCATGACCAAGCCCTTACACAGAACACCTGGGGTAGGAATTTAGCATGTGGTGAAGCCAAGGTATACATTTAATGGGGTGTTTTGAAACTCTTGAGTCTCAGAATTCCAAAAAATTAAAAATGGTGTCATTCATTGTCGCATTCTATTTTCAACCTCAAAATGCTCTTTGAGGCACCGGGCTAGGTGTATGCAGACTTAGTTGTAGCTACTAATTCAAATGACCCTGAAACACTTGCACATGTCCAAGCATGTATTAACATACATGAAGCATTTAATGGTTTTTACGGTTTTTTTAACTTAAAGTGAGTAAGGTGAGTCCTATAATTGTTTGCACGTGTGCCATATTACCATTTTAAAATTAAATCATAAAATGCGAAACTGTTTATAGGTTTATATTTATTTGCACATCACATACATATCACACACACGCACACACACACACACACACACACCACAGTGGTATCTGAAGGCTCTTCTCTGCTCACCAAAGAGTAGACGAGCATATAGAGGTAATGTGTTATCCAAAATCCACGGAAACTGATGTGGCGGAAGTAGCGCGAGGCAAAGACATATATGATGGCCAAGATGATAAGCAACAATATGCCGGTCGTGCCTGAGGGGGAGAACACATGCACAGGTATATATTTTTAAAAATTCAATATCAAGATATTTTTTCTTTTACAGTAAAATTAAGAAGGCCTCAATGCTTCCCTACCTGGAACTGTTGCAAAGAACCACCAGGACCACCTCTGTGGAAGTTCAGACCTGAAAATGGCATTACAAGACATTAGACATGTTAAACTGCAAATGATATGAAAGTACTAATGTATATGCATAAATGTAAAAGCTGTTCAAGCTTACAAAAGCTAGCAAGCTACTTGAATAATTATTTAAATTACTAGATTTATTTATAATATGAACTTTCTTCCTGCCAGCCCCCCAAAAAACTGTATTTGACAAAAATAATTACCCATCATTGAAAAAGACTTTGGGAAACAGACAGGCGAGGATGTTGAGGTTGCTGATAGAAAAAATGTAGACATTGACTCCATGTCCCAGACTGTGGATAACTGCAGGACAGAATTGGTCAGGTCAGCGTGAAACTTGCAGCAACAAATGCAAACGCAGAATAGGAAATGGTATCACTCCAGATAAATCCTTTCTACTCAAAATCTCTGTTCTCAATCGGCTAAGCATTAACATAACATAACATAACATAACATAACATAAGGGGAAGACGAGAACAGGCCATTCAGCCCAACACTGCTTGTCCATTCCTACCACTAATCTGCTCACATGCTTAGTTTATCCAAAGGCTAGAGTGTCTAACACTGGATCGAGCCTAGCCTTGAATACCCCTAGTGTCTCAGCCTCTACTACATGTCCAGGCAAGCTATTCCACGCGATTCCACGCATTAACAGTGATTCATCCATTCATGTTGTTTCAGGCAGGCAATTTTTTAACTGCTTTGGAATTTTGAAATGCGAAATGCAGCTCACTATACAAGACCTGTAAGGATTATGGCGGCCATGGCCATCCAGCGGTGGAGGTCGATGGCGGCGTCGAAGGGGATGTAGCGGTTGAGGAAGGTCTCGCGGCCCAGCGTGATGAGGTTGCGGCAGACGGTGAGCAGCATATATGGGAACAGGAAGGAGATGCCGGCGGCTGAACCACGGGACACGATGAGGCCCACCACCGTGGTCTCTGGGAGGCCAGAGGCTTGTGCCTGTAAACCATAGTCTAAAAGACGGGCTAGGGGTTTGTATTGTGTGTTAGTCAGGGGAATTTGATTTCTGAAAGCTTTCAAATCAAGTTCACAATTTCACAATAGCGTACAGGCAACTGCCAAAGGCTTTTTCCTGGCATGGTTTAGGTCCACTCAACCCCTTAGAGGGCAAGTTAAACACCAATAATGAATACAAAGCCATTCTGAGTGGTCACCTTCATCCTATGGTGAAACATTTCCATCCTGATGGGAGTGCCCCCATCCACAGGTCACGAGTGGTCACTGAATGGTTTGATGAGCATGAAAACAATGTAAACCCTATGTCTTGGCCATCTCAGTCACTAGATCTTAGTCCAATTGAACACTTGTGGGAGATTCTGGAGTGGCACCTGAGATGGCGTTTTCCACCACCACATCAACAAAACACCAAATGATGGAATTTATTGTGGAAGAATGGTGTTGCATCTCTCCAGTAGAGTTCCAGACACTTGTAGAATATGTGCCAATGTGCGCTGAACCCATTCTGGTAGCTCGTAGTGGACCAATACTCTATTAATACAACTTTATGTTGTTGTTTCCTTTATTTTGGCAGTTACCTGTATTTCTATCATTGGTTTTTTATATTGGTTGCAGAAAATTTGAGAAAAGTAGCAAGACAGTTAATTACACATGCAAATTTAAGAAGACTCACAACTGATAATTAATATTATAATTGTACAACAATCAAATAATCTGTCAATTTGACACAAAAAACAGAATTAATGATTTAGCCCAGTAAACATGACCCTGTTGGCCCAATATTAGCCTTTAATGTCATTTGTATCAGGGAGGCAACATTAGTTTGGGTTATCGGCAACCCAAAGGGCCAACAAGAATGCTCTAACATTGGCCACCAGCAAACAACAAAAATCACCTAGGTCTTTTAGTGTGGTTTGCTCTTTGGAAAACAACATTTGACCAATTGTTGGCCTATTCTAATGTACACTATTGCCAACATAGGATGCTGATGTCAAACATTTGGTCAAATTAGTGGAATCAAACAACTGTGTGCCAACGCTGGTAGTTGACATAGGGCCAATTTAACCTTCCCATAGATTTAACTTTCCCAATTTAACCTTGCCAAAGATGAGCCACAGTCGGCTCTGGTTTGAGAAACATCTGTGGGGGGGGAAATTGATTGGGACCTTAAGAATGCCAACATTGGCTGCTGACTGAAGTGTTGTGTGGCATTACTGGGACAACGCTGGCTACTGATTAGTGATGCTTGGCTGATTACAGCACAGATTAATAAAGATGAATCAACAACGTGCCGGAGTTGGCCCCTGATGGTGACCGTTGCCTGAAACATCCACCGATGTCCAACATTGGACCAGCCAGGTCACGTTTTCAGGACAGGGGCCATTATCTTGGGGATACTTACAGTAGCATCTCTCCAGAGCCACGCCTGCAACGATACCACAGATGATTGCTAAGCAGACAATGTGGCGACGGTAGTTCTCCACGAAGCGCTTGAACTGCTGGATCTTCTGCTGCAGCCGACTCCTGTTGTACCTCTCCCTCCTGGGCTTCACGTACACACGTGGACTCTGGAGCCCTGCCCTGAAAGAACAGTTTCTCGAGTGTCTCTTTGTACATAAAGATATACATATTAAGTTATAAGGTTGTTGGAGCAAAGGTCAGCCATATTTTTTTTTTTTTTTTTTTTTAAAGTTTTATGGTGGCATCCACATGACCTGTGTGCAGATGTTTTGCTGATCTTAAAATCGAGTCAAAAGGTAGGGCAGATAAGTCATTTACAAACCTGCAGGGGAATATAGTGCAAGGAAAGATTGATGCATAACAAAGGGAACAATACTGGACATGTCCTAGCCACAAGTGTGCAGGACTAATTGAGGTGACATCACTGGATCAGGTGCAGATTACCAGACGTGATGTCACTCACACCTGACCACCACGTCACTTGCACCGCCATCGCAGGTGCCCTGGCACGCAATTATGGCCTAACTGTGCAAGTTAAGCTCCTTACATTAATGTAGAGCTGCAGAGAATACCTCACTCCCTGTTATTACCAGCGGGGTTCCCGCCAGGAGGCCATGCATGTACCTACCGTATGTCACTGAAGGGAAAGAGACATGTTAGATCCTGTTCTCACGCAGGAATGTTCATAATTACTAGCTGGCTCAGCCTTGCAACGGGTGTACTTCCAGTCTATTTGAACCGCAGTGCACAGAGACCTGGAAACTTTGCACCCAAATAATGGGCGTTGCATTTTCCAAGAAGGACATCCTAAACCAGACTCAAAACAACAAAATGTAATTTAGGCTTTGTTCATTTCCACTTAACTTATGTAAACTGAACAAAGCCTATAGTTTTCAATAGAACATTACCATGCCACATTTTGCACGATAAATCATTCCACTGATGATTGCCATTTTTGAAATCGTTTCTGGACGTTGCTTTTTTTGTTTTGTTTTGCCACTGACTTACTTCTCTCCCTAAACACCCGTGCTTATTACACGTGAGAGATAATACAAAATATGAAAGTGAGGAGGAAAACGCCGGACGTCAGTGGCCAAAGAGCATGAGATCAGCGACCCTACACTGTGTGCAGGCAACCTAACTGTGACTTCACCCTGCTCACCGCCATGCAGAGCAAAACAGATGGGCTAAAACCACGCTGCTCGCATTTAGGGAGAGGCTGAACCGCAAGTGCAGCAAAGTTAAAGCTCCTTGTCGGATGTTTTTTCCCCCCATTTCTTTGTAACCCAGTACTTCCTGTACTGGGTTATGATCATGCCAAGCCTGGAGTTCGCATGAACTGGTGTAGCATGGTGCTGTGCCAAAATAAACACTCCTTTCTCTTGATAAGATGGAAAGGTGGATGACTAGAATTGCTTTGAGGAAAAACAGCCTAACTTGAAGACCAAAATGAGACCAGGAGTCCTGAAACTGTAGCTTTGCCAACCGCTCATGAAACATGCAAATGCCATGTCAAGAAAAAAAGTGAAGCGAGAAAATAAATCATACTTTTTCACCAGTCTTCTACGCAGCTCCTGGGCCTCTCTCTCCACACCGGTGAGATTCTTCTCCGTGTAAGTCTGTGGACTGAGAAAGACCAGCTGAAAAGAGCAGATCGTGGAACAACTCCAGACTTGGTACCAAGCAGCACTCCACCAACGCATTAACCAAACAAGACAGTCTGATACTGTCTGTGCCCCTCCTCTGCTCTCACACCTACTCTTCTCTGGTGTTTTATCAGCATAAACTCACACTCCTTTGGTGATGAAGGACACACGCTGATTCCTGTTGAACCCCTTTCTGCCCTCATTCTCCATGCCTGTGAGGAGACATAGGAACATGAGGTAAACTGTAACCAATGACAGGACAGAGAGTGGACTAATAGAGGTAGATATGGTATTGCCAGTGTACCCAACAGGAGAACGAGAATTTACATATATCTACTGCATGTCATCAAACATACCCCCCCCATCCTGCAAACAGCCCCTCACCTTTGACGTTCAGCTGGGCAAACTGCAGCTCATTTTCGTGGTCCCGCAGCAGGAAGTGGAAGTCCTCCCAGGTGATGCGCTCCTTGTCGTCAAAGCCGGCCGCTCCGAGCATGGCCTCGATGGCCTCATCCGCCTGGCTCTTGTACAGGCAGCTGCTGGAGATCTCCATGAAGGACCTACAACACACCGGGCAGGGGACCAAGGGACAATCAATCTTAGCACAGGCACTTTTTATTAATATTAATAACAACAACAAGAGAGGGAGCACAGAGCAGAGCTCACAAGCATACTCTTGACACTGCTTTTGGAGTGGTCATGATCAGGGGATCATTTTGGGTGCTTGGCAGCTCAGGATAAAGCCGTAGGAACACAGTGGAAAAAGTGTCGAAATTGCAAAGTTTGCTTGCGGCAGCCTGAACATTGGCCAGAGTGTGTGGATCGTTACAAGGAAACAAAGAGCAAAGCAATAAACTGAAAGAAAGTGGTATCAAAGCTTTAAAAGTGTCACTTCTGCACTTTCCTGCAACATATCTGTTCAAGTGCTACACTTACGGCTGGCATTGCACTTTGCAATGTGTTTTGCAAAATCGGCAGCCTCACCTCAGTAATCCTGAAAACTCTTCTTTGGACAGAAACCCATCTCCGCTCATGTCATGCATGGAGAACAAAAGCTTTGACTTCTCCTCTGGGGAACCTGTCCATTCCCCAGGGTAGAAAAACACAGACACACAAACACAGAAAAGAAACAAGTTAAAAAATCTCGAATGAGGGCCTGTCACATCCCGGCAGATTTCCTTGGCACAATTCAGTGAAGCTGCTGCTGTGTCACCCCTGGACCCACCTTTCATGAAGATGGCAATGACGTCCAGGAACTCTTGGAAGGAGAGGTAGCCGTTGCCGTCTTTGTCGGCGAGAGTGAACATGGACTCCACAAAGAGGGAGCCAGGCTTGAGGCCTAAGGCGCTGGCCAGCTCAGCTCCCGTCAGCTCGCACTGGAGGGCTTCCCTGGTCCTGCTGGAGGACACGCTGCTCAGATCCCCCGCATCACTTCTGTCAATCTCCAGCACCTACAGAAAGACCCAAACACATGGGCCGGTTGGTTTGTTTGTTGTATAAACCAGCTGTATAACAGTTGAAGTCAGAGAATTGAAGCCGTTGAACAGTGGAAGCCAGAGGGCGAACAGTCTGTGACCCCAGCATCTTGAAATGAAATGAACTGCTGTGCAAACAAGTAAAATAATATTTGGTAAAACAGGGCCTCCATATTTCATGTTTCAATACACTCAAAAAGACAGGCATTTCCAAAGAGGTTTGAGGAAGGAAATGTTTCTATTTTGGCAAGCCCCGTTTGATTGTTCTGAATTACAACTGTTTCCATTCTCCTTATTGTGTATTTATTCCACTCAAGTATTCACCCTTTCCCAAACTGTCAACTTAAAAACACTAAAAGTCTAGCATTTTCTTCAGAGTTGACTAACTTCCATTTTTATGCATGGAGTGTTCCGTGAGGCACATCATACAAAATTATGAATTGACATTCTAACGCTATGTAAATTCATGCTAATGGAAAGGCAGCTATGGACGGGTCATTCAGCCTGAAACAATCCTTTCCGATGCTAAACGTAGAGTAGCCCGAGAGAAGTGACCTGTGCAAAGGCGTGTCTGAAGAAGGTCTCCACAATCTGCGCCCTCTGCTCTCTGGTCACGGCTTCGTTCAGCAGATCCTGCTCCCTCATCTCCCTCACTCGCACGCCCTGCTCCCCGTCAGACAACTCCAGCTGCAGCTGACCCACAAACTCTGTGCGCTTGCTCTCGTCCTCAAAAAACAGCACCTGAAACCAGGCAGTAAAAAGCTAAGGTCACAGAGACAGTAGATGCATAAAGCATAACAAACAGGTGGACCCATTAATGCAAAACAGGGAAGGTGAGGGCAAGGGTAAAACACAACTAAAATAAACAATGGAACATAAAACTTCACAACAATGTCAAAACAAGCATTTCACAAAAGAATGATGGACTTAAGGAAGCCAGGGAAACAGTCATTGTGAAAAGATAACTGGAAGTATTTATGTTACGATACCTGAACAGTATCCTGTAAATACAGGTGAATGTCATTATGTAATCATAGCTGAATGGAATACATTAAAGACAACGGAATGATATCCAGTAAAGATAACTTGGAGAATTTCTGTTACGATAACTGAACAGTATCCTGTAAATACAGGTGAATGTCATTATGTAATCATAGCTAAACATTATCCGGTGAAGGTAACTGCTTGAGAGACTGGGTCAGGATGCTGACCAATCACACATCCGCTCTCACCAGGTCATACTCTTTGGGGATTTTGAGAAGCAAGACACGCTGTTGGAGGTTGTTGGAGAGGAGGACGTCCAGCTGCTTCTGTTTACCCAGGCTGAGGGAGCGGAGAGTGGTGCCGCTACCGTCCGTTATCAACAGCCTCTTCTTTAAGTCCAGGTCCAGGCCTACTTGCCGCTGGGCTTCCTTGGGGCCCTGCCACTCGAAAGCTTGGCCTGGGAGAGAAAGGGATACAGCATTAGATAAGAGAGAGAGGGCATGCAAGAAGAGGGAAGCATGTTATAGGAGAGAAGGGAAAGAAAGAAGAAAAAAAGTTATACCCCTTTACATTTATAAAACATTAAGGGCAATGTTCATTGTGATTAGATTGACTCCGGGTCAAACAAAAAATGAAAGTCCACTATATGCAATTAATCAATTAATGATATAAGTGGGCTTTACTGAAATATCCATGCATGTGCTTACAGTCTTTACACAAGAAAAGGTGACCAAATTATACAGCCTGTAAAAAATAAACTGACTTCCGTGTAGTCTTCCATACAATTGTATTGTTTGTTTTAATACTTTTATCGTTAAAGGTTTTCGATGCATGTTACCAATTAGGTCAACATTAAGACTGCCCAACACCTTGCCAATGGTTATTATTAAAGCGTTATATAAATATCTACATGGAAAATACCCAGCCGAGATATATTTTTATACTATGATAGATATGATTACCTTACAGAGGACCGACAACCTGAAAAATAACTTTAGGTCCATTTTTATAGATGCGATTCCAATATACGGAATATCAGACATTGCTATATGTTCAAATATACACCACTAGTTTAAGTAAATGTGCCCCCCATTTTTAAGGTGCAAAGAATGAAGGCATTTTGCAACAGTGCTGACAGGAGGTGAAATCCACAGCCAGAGGATTGCAAAATACTTGCACCTTTCATAGGCACCTCTGTACATGGATCTTAAACATGTCACATGTTGAGCTCACCAACGTTCACAGAGCAATTTATTATTTTTAAGAGCGTGGTGGAAAAAACTGCCACACTCGGCTTCAACCTTCTTCTGCCATGCAAAAATCTACCTCTGTAAATTCAATAGACAGGAATGCTGGGTAGTGTGAACTATTCTGTTGGGGACATCAATCACAGATGTTCTCTCCTGTTGGTAACAGGAGGTATGGGTGCTCTCTGTGTTGCTATGCAAGTCATGAATGTTCTGTCTTTAACCACGCCTACCATGAATATTCATAACACTTTGAGATTCAATAATAGCAGATGACAGCAGACAGACCGTTCAATGTTAAGAATGCTGACAATCGTTGCTATAGACAGTCTAGGTATCAGCGCCTTTCTCCCCTGTCAATGGGCCTACCTGTGATTCCCACGACCTGCTCTTCTGTGCTATTGACAGGCCGCTGCATCTTCTGAAACCTCTTGAACTTCGACTTGCGGAAATAGGCCACCAGACCAGCGAGGAGAAAGCACACTTTTAAGAGAAGAGAGAGAAAGAGAGAGGTGAAATTACACCTGGAACCTCTGAAGGCAAAGGCCCAAAGAGAGGAATCGAATGCTCAGCAGTTTGTGCAAATCTTTTCACACTGTCTGCTCTGTCTTTTTTTTTCTTTTTTTTTTTTTCAAATCGCCAAACCAAAACGCTAAGACATTTGTAACACTCACTCGGCTATAGTCAAGAACTCAGTGAATCTAACAAAAATAGATTCACTGTGTTCATGTGTATCTAACAAAAATATATTAATATACCAGTCTTTATTATGGGTCAAAGCACATAGTGCTGGAACCCTCGTTTTTATTTCTGTTAGGATTATTCTTTTTCCCTCCCCCATTGACCTCAGATAACTTGTAGGTGCGACTGAGAGTTATCAAACATAGTAGGCTTGTGTAGGAGGGTGCTCTTGCCTCAGTTAAAATATGGTGCAGACTGGCAGCTTGGTGGCACTATAGTGTGCATCAATACAATGGCTTTGCCCATTATTTTGGCTACAACGGCTAGCAGAAGAGATCTGAGTGACTTTGAAAGAGATGAGGTCAGATGAGGTGATTGTTGGGGCATGTTTAGCAGGAGCTTCAGTGTCAAAGACTGCTCAACTTGATGATGTTTCGCAAGGAACAGTGGCTAAAGAGATGTTGGCATAGGGACTGAGGGAAAGACCGTATGAACTAGGGACAAGGAAAATTATGAGATGTAAGGCATTTTGCAATGCGAGCAACTCTGTGAGCAACTCTGAATCAGTTGACTGTAAATATCAATCTTTGGCATGAGCAGCCAGTGTCATTAAGAACAGTCTGTTGAAAAATTAAAAGAGAGGGACACTATGGTTGTGTTGCAGTGCAAAAACGCCTTATTACACCTAAAGTTACCTGCAGGTAAATTGGCGCAAAGAATATAGGCAGTGGTCTACTGAAGCGTGGAAAAAAGTCATATGATCAGATGAGTCATCCTTCCATGTTCTCAATAAGCTGACAATTGCATGTGTGGTGCACACTAAAACAAACCCACAGGCCCATGTGCTTACTTCCCACAGTGAAGAGTTCTGGCGGCTATGTTATGGTGTGGGGTGAAATATTCATGGAATGGCTTACATCCATACAACCTCTTAGAGGGCAAGGTAAACGCCATTCTGAGTGGTCACCTTCATCCTATGGTGAAGCATTTCTATCTTGATGGGAGTGGTCTCTTCCAGGATGACAGTGCCCCCATCCACAGGGCACAGGTGGTCACTGAATGATTTGATGAGCATGAAAACGATGTAAACTATATCCTATGGCCATCTCAGACACCAGCTCTCAATCCAATTGAACACTTATGGGAGATTCCGGAGCGGTGCCTGAGACAGTGTTCTCCACCACCATCAACAAAACACCAAATGATGGAATCTGTCATGCAAAAATGATGTTGCATCCTTCCAATAGAGCTCCAGACACTTGTAGAATCTATGTCACATTGAAGCTGTTCTGGCACCTTTTGGCGGCCCAATGCCCTATTAAGACACTTTATGTTGGTGTTTCCTTTTTTTGGCGTTTACATGTATATTTCCTATATTCCATCTGTTTGGTTCAATGACGTCAAAGCCGCAGAACGATGCAAAGGCATACCTGCAGGTAAGAGGCACAAGGCCACGATGGTGATCCCAAATCCAGCTTGGCTGCCTTCAAAGTAGTTGAGGGTGGTGGCATTGGTGCAGGGGTGGAGGGCTGCTGCATGTACCTGCTCAGGCTGGGGGCAGGGGTCACCTGTGTGACAAAACAAACATCACCGTAGAAGGAATTTCAACACACATCATGGATGGGCGGCCATGTAAACCAAGACGGAACAATAGCAGGGTAGGTTGCGATGATCAAAAGCACTAGGCATGATTCAAGTATTTTATTTATAATTTTTTTATTTTGCTTCAGATTTTTTCTCCCGTTTTTCTCCCAATTTGGTAGCCAATGATTCAAGTCAATCCCCACCTTGTTTTTCGCTGCCGTATTTATAATTTTTTATTTTGGTACTACAGATTTTTCTTCCCTCCCCCTCCCTGGGGCGGACAGCCAAATTTTCTCCCAATCAAACCCCGGTCACCATCGCCAATGTCGGACCAGACCACGCGGGAGGCCCCGATTCAAGTATTTGTACAAGCATTGCTTTTTATACTATACTATTTTAACTACAAAGAACGACACATTAAACAAACATCCCAAACTCTTTCAGATGGGTGCTCCATCACGCACCATGCAAAGAAACGTTGACAGTATTCTGTGAAAATATGTTACGATATGATATCATTTACATTTTACATTTTAGGCATTTAGCAGATACTCTTATCCAGAGCGACTTACACAGTTTACATTTCTTTTTTTTTTCTTTTTTTTCTTTTTAGTTTACATTTAATAACATCTTGAATGCAAAACAGTGGCATAGCATTTGCTTACATTTGTTGATTCGTTGTGTTTTTCAGCTTGAAATATTTTTAAACTGAAGTTCAATTCTCTGGAAGAGTTAATCAAGTAGTTTTGTTTTCCCAGTTTACATTTCTTTAAGCTGGATATTTTTAAAGCAATTCAGGTTAAGTACCTTGCTCAAGGGTACAACAGCAGTGCCCCACCTGGGAATTGAACCTGCAACCTCTGAGTTACAAGCCCAGCTCCCTAACCATTACATTACACTTCCATTGTCATAAACAATCATCACCAACCAGTTGATATCATAACATATTTTCACAGAATACTGTCAACGTTTCGTTACATGGTGCAGACGGAGCACCCATCTGAAAGAGTTTGGGTTCTGTAGTACCGGGTTGCAGTCTACAGCATGGCGGGTGCCATCTCGGAGGAGACGATACTTTGCCCTGGTTCCTTCATTAGTTATTAGCTTTGACCCCAGCAAATAACTGTTCACTAAATAATAAAACAGCATTTTTAAGAAAATTAAATTAAGGAAGGTATTCCCTCCGTAAACTTGGCTGAAAGACTGTCGACTTGATTATGTATTATAAATGTACGTATGAATATGTAAATAATGGAATTCTTGTGACAAACAGCTATTCATTTACCATCTTCCCAGAAGAAGACGTTCTTCTGGATGTCCCCAGGTTCCGCACTGGTGGCAGCGATTAGGACATCGTGGAAGGTGGTATTGCGAATCTCTTCAATTTCCTCAACAGTGAACAAACTGAAAATAAAAATCACCAAAAAATGAGAAAATCTTTTTTCAATCCCAAATCGTCAAACTGAGCATGGAGGGCCGAATTAGTTGCATGTGTTTATAAGGAGTCCAACCGGTTTCCGCTAATTATCAAAGTGAACAAATAACGCTTGAGCGAGATACGGCACTTTACTGTGATCTCTTACCCGTTTTGTTTGTTCTCGAACCAAAAGCGGTCTCCGTTCCTGATGCGCTGGAACTGGTCAAAGATGATGGCAGAAAAAAGTGGCCCTGGGGCACCCCAGGACTCCAGGAGGCCCCCGGGGAACAGCTCCAGTTTGGAAATGTCATTATCGTAGAGGGCGGCCAGGTCACGGAACAACTTCAAAAATAAAGGTGGAGAGAAAACATGTGGTGAAGTGCTCCAGAGCAACAGCTGTGCAGCTAAACTGGTCCACTGAAAATGGTGCTGACTGCACAACTTTCAGAGGAAATGTGTGCTCGCATTCACCCTCCCAAATTGACACTGAAGCAATGGAATGGGCCAACAATCACTGCTGGGCATTCAAAAGATAGGGATAAAAGATTTGGGTTTTGGGGCATGGTCTTATCTTGCCATACTAAGACTAGTCTTAGTTTAGAAATCTAGAACACTAGGTCCTAGGTTTAGCCCAGGTCTTGGCATACTGGGTCTGAATCTGGATCACAGCAAATTTGGTCTGGCTATCAAGGGATTTGGTCTTGGTCTGGGTTTGACTCTTAGCATAACAGGGCCTCAGTCAAGGTCTTAAAGGGCAAGTCTTAATCTGGGTCTTGGTCCTGGTATATCCAGCCTCTTCTCCATCTCTGGTTTGCCCTGATCTCCTCATCACTCACCTGTGGACTGGCTGCATTCAACTGAGGATTGATCTCCTCCCAGGTGTTAACTGGCTTCAAGTTGAAGGCTGCCCGGGCCTGGTTGTAGCTGGGTAAACCAGCGTCCCTGCCCCTTTGAATGGTCAGAGCTACCAGGTCAGAGCGGGAGAACCTCAAAGGACCATACATGTAATCTGGTGATCATAGATAAGGGAACAAAAAGCAAGAAATACTATTGTTTAAACTCTTAAACACACTTTAAAAGGTGTGGCACAAAGAGAATGGAATGACTGATATAACTGAATATAGAGCACAAAGAGGATGACATGACTAATAATATTGAATGAGGTTCACAAAGCCCGGTAATTTGACTGAATACAACGGTTGTAATACCCAAAGTGAATGCCCCTTGTAGAAACTTGTAACAACAACAGACAAAGGCACTGGAGTATTTTCTCACTGTATTGTCAGGCTGGACTTTTTAGATAGTTAAGTCAAATGATGGTGTGTGTGGACGATCTAGATTTATAAATGAATGGATACTAATGCATGACAAGAAAGAAAACAGAAAATGACCTCTTAAATCCTCCACAATGATGTTGTCTTCTCTCTCTGCAATCTGCGAGGCCATGCCCATCACAAGGTCATCCACGTCCTGGTCCGTCTGCAGGTTTGGGTTCTGGGGGTGCAGAAGCGCCAGGGAGACCCCCCCCGTAAGAGCCCGGCCCGGGACCACTACCTCTCCGTCCCCCTAACATGTCCTCCCACACCCAGTGTGATCCTGTTTCACTCCCGACTGCATCCACAATGCCTCGCAAAAATTATGCCCTGCATCCATCTGACAACCAATTTTTTCAATAAAAAATAAAATAAATTACTAACCTTTTCCTTCCCAGTGTTACAGGTATGGTACGCAGCTGCCTACAATGATGTCTATCACTGTATTACTGCACTGATCTCTTGCGCGAACTATGATTGTTCCTACCATGTATTTATGCACATCTCTGGGCTGGCAGTGTAGTGTAATGGTTAGGGAGCTGGGCTTGTAACTCAGAGGTTGCAGGTTCAATTCCCAGGTGGGGCACTGCTGTTGTACCCTTGAGCAAGGTACTTAACCTGAATTGCTTCAGTAAAAATATACAGCTGTATAAATGGATTGTATGTAAAGAAATGTCAACTGTGTAAGTCGCTCTGGATAAGAGCGTCTGCTAAATGCCTAAAAAATGTAAATGTAAAAATATCTTGTAAGTCGCTCTGGATAAGAGTGTCTGCTAAATGCTTAAAATGTAAATGTAAAATGTAAACCCACTCCTGTGGTAAATTGTCCAATGATAGCAAATATTCAGTTGGAACCCAGCAGCTCACTCAAATGCCCAGCCACTGAAATCATAATATTAGCACTAACTCTGTGGTGCTTGAAGGCTGCAGCTGTGTTTGGGTTCTGTTCTGCTCTGTCAAGTCTGATGTGTTGGCACTCTTCTGATCAGACATTTAGACATTCCGCTACCTTTCTATTCCAGAAGCTGTTGCACACACGCATGGCTGGAGACGTGCTCCCATCAGTGTTGATGATTCGCCGATAGTGGCAGGTCCTGTTCCTGTGGCCAAAACAAATACTCATCTCTTATCGAATGTTAAGAGTTTTGGAAAGTCTGAAATCAAGGGAGACGTCACAATCTTCTGTCCAAGAAGATTGAGAAACACTCGTACAGACACATTTTACGTGCTGGATACATTCCGCTTCTGGAACATTTTTCTCTGTACTGTTTGACTGTCATTGTAACACATTACATACGTTTGTATGAATATGTATTTGCCTGGCAAACACCCTTATCCAACATACAGTTACATGCCTTGCATATTCATACAGAGGGATAACATTAAGGCTGGGTATTGGCAAGAACCTCACGATACGATTTGATTTCAATACTATGGGCCACGATACAATTTGATTTTAATACGATTTGATACTTCACATATCGATATATCAATATTTCATATATTATATGACTGAAATTCACAAATAATTCATACATATTATACAGTGTACCTTTTGAGCATTGAGATTATGATTATGATAAATGATCATGATTATGATAAATGATTAGCCTTTTAAGTTCTTTTTAACCACCCAGAAAAGTAAAAAAGAAAAGTCACATATGACTGCATTGCAGAACATGGTAAAGATGACTCAAGCAATGCAAGGACAGTTTTCTTCACCTCCGCATATAGCCTCAGGACTGCTATTTCAGCTTTGCACATTTGCATGGCATAGTGTACCATGTTCCTCATTTTCCACAACACTATAAGGGTGTACGGCCTTAGAGATTTATTGAGCTATTGTGTTTTTACATTTTTATTCAAAATGTCTCAAAAACTAATTAGCAAATTCTTTAAAAAGCCTGCAAAAAAAAAAAACACCGATGGCAGCAGAGCTTTGTGACTGTCATGATTATAAGCTAAAACCTCAAAGTGTGTCAATGCAATTTTAAAGGACATTGTAGCTATTGTAGCGAGAAGTGGTCGCTAGTTCGCCATGAAGGTACTGTTTCTATGCACGTCTACATGTTTGTTTATGTATCCCTCTTTGCCTTGACAACCTAGCCAGGTTCCAAGGTTGAGCTGCAGCTCTTTGGCAGCCAGTGTGTTATCTTCTGTTTATGTTCTGGCCATGTCCTTTTACTCATCACTACAATTTAAATATGTATTTGATAACTTGAACACACAACACATTAAAAATGCCATGTCAGGGAACTGAATTCTGCATCAAAAGTATACAAAGCAAGGGGCCTCCCGCGTGGTCTAGTGGTTACAACGTTCGACATTGGCCATGGCAACCGGGGTTTGATTCCCCATCGCACCAGAGTCGACTCTGGCCGGGAGTGCCACCGAGGGCGGCAATTGGCTGTCTGCCCCAGGGAGGGGGGAGGGAAGCCAATAGGATGTTCGCTGTGCACAGGAGTGGCTCTGGGGTACCGGAGTTAGGGTCGACGGCTTGGCAAGTGCAGTCTCAAAAGAGACGATGCTTCGCCTTTGACACCGCCAGTCACAGGGCTATGGCAGGGAACTCATAGTACAAGGGTGGGATTGACGTGAAAATAGTGGGTGTAATTGGAGACCAAAATCTGAAACAAAACTTCCTTTAAAAGTATACAAAGCAATACTATTCAATCCCCGCTGCGTTATTATAACATCATATTTGTTTGTTTCGCATTTCAGCACCCCTAAGTCAAAACATCTTCCCACGCCTTTGCTAGCAGGTGCTGACTTTATGGCGTCCGCCATTGCTAAAGCTAAAGCCCGGATGGTTCAATGGGCCTTCCGTACTACTCAAAATAGCTGTGAAAAGATCACTGGGGTGACACCTACAGGTGTGAGTTCTTGATAAAAGAAAAACTAAATCTGCTCTTGTTTTATAATGTAGAGATTGATTCCTGGATTTAAAGAATCGATACTGAATCGGAAAAAATTAAATTGATATGTATTGGTGTATCAATTTTTTTACCCAGCCCTAGATAACATAAATTATTTGTTCAAGGTTGCAGTGGCAGCTTCTTAAATGGATCATTTATTTCCTTGAATGGAGTTCAAGGAAATGAATGTATCAGATATTATGATTAAAGTATAAATGAACAGAATGCACAAATATAATTTGTGGGAAAATATGTACAGATTTACAGAGGTAGACAAAATAATGGAATCACCAAACAATATATGAATATTAATTTACTAATAAGGAGTTGGGCCACCCTTTGCCTTCAGAACAGCTTAAATCCTTGCTGTTATACAAGTTTTTAACTGTTTCTAGTGGGAAATTGTATGATTCTTCAAGAAGGAACCCCTCCAGTTCTTTGACACTCTACATCCCCAAACTTCCCATGAAGGTTAAATTATGTTTACATCTGATGATTCTGAAGACCATGGAAGGTCTTTGACTTCATCCTCATGAAACCACTGTTGAGTCCGTTTAGCAGTGTGTATGGAGGCATTAACATCTTAGAATATGGGACTATCTTGAGGAAACAATGTTTGCACTGTAGGGTGTACCTGGTCGCCTAAAATGTCTTTGCATTCCTTGGTCGTAATTCTACAGTGAAGAGTAATAATCAAACCCAAGGACTCTCATGAGATGGCTGCCCATACCATAACAAACAAATCCTCCCACCATGTTTAACAGCTGGGAACAGGCAATGTGTGTTGAAGGCTTCCTTTGGCTTTCTCCAAACATAAACCCATCCAGATAGGAAGAAGAGTAAAAAAAGACTCATCAGGCCATATTACTTTCTTCCGCTGCTCATAAGTCCAGGTTTTGTGCTCATTACACCAGATCATACGTCGTTGCGCATTGGCTTTGGTTACAAGCGGTTTACAAATGGCAGCCATAAATATTAGCTTTGTGTAGCTCATGACGTAGTTTTTGTTGAGACTGGGTCACGGAGGTGTAGATTCAGTTCTGTGGTCATTTTTGAGGCTGATGTTTTGTGGTGTTTAGCAACTATCCTCTTAAGTGTCCATCTATTCCTGTCACTGAACTTTGACTTGTGACAACTGTTCCTGTTTCCTGATGCAGTTTTTACTTGTTTGGCCTATACCTTCATAATTTTCCACATTGCTCCCCTTGATACATTAATACATTTTGCCATTTCTGTGACTGACGCACCTGCAATTCAGGCACCAACTATTTGACCTCTGTAAGATCTCTTATGTTGCTTTAGAAACTCATATATTAAAGTGTTGAAACATATTTTACAGCATGAAACATATTGGTAATTATTATTAACATTAATATGAAACACATGCGTTGGCTCCTTTTTAGACGCAATTTAGAAAATAACTCAGCAATACCTCATGTAAACACCAGGGGGAACCGTAGTGGACCCAAACCTCATGGCAGCTGCCTGAAACTCTGGAGAGATCCCAGGATCTACATACTTCTGGTATCCTGTAGAAATGGAGAGTGGGGATGGACTTAGCCTCAACATTCCATTAGCCATCAAACCTGACAAATTGCGCAAAATATATCACACCATAAAATACTGATTACCAGAAAGAACAAGAAAGAAAAAGTCAATGCCAGATCTTTACTGAATATGAACAACCTGAGATAACATTAATTCATTGCATTTGCTTGAGAAAACGCTTATACCTGGTGGTGAGTAAACTTTCCATAATGCAGGTCTAATCTCCTGAAATTCTGACATCACCACTGGTGACAACTCACTCTTGTGTCATAATCCAGATGCACATACACACACTCGCAGAGACACGCACATGAACGTGTGCGTTCCCTGCTGCAGTCAGCTGTAGTCCTGCACACATTGAACACTTCAGAGTGGAGGTGCTCTCACCTGGGTAGGAGGGTACAGTCTTATTCCCCAGGTAACCTGGCAGCCATTGGTAGAGTACAATATTCTGGTAGAAGAAGAAATAAAAACTCACACTTCCTAAAATTACATCAACTTAAACAAGCTGATTCATACCATTCTCACACCAGTTGTTTAAAGAACAATTTTTTTACCTTCTTTTTATTTTTCTCTGCAATTTCTCTGGAATCACCATTTGTGCCTCTCAAGTTACCACTATGTCACCTGCATGCAGAACCACTGCAGCTATGCCCTCGACTGCAAGCCATTGACTATTTTCTTTTGTTGTTTAAACAATTTAAACAACAGAAAATAAGTGCATTTTGTTGGACCTATACGCAAATCAAACTAGCATGGTGATTTAGTTTAGGCAGCTATAACATTGAAAGCCACCTAGCCTCTGGTGAGCAAATAGCAGTGTGTCAGACACAGTATCGAGGAACCGTCAAGCAAACGTCAAGATGGGACCTCAGAACAGACATGAGGCCATGCAGTGGCCTTTGACTCATCCATTAAACCCATCGCTGTGTTTGTGTTCAGGCAGCTGCAACTAACACACATTCATTATATAGCTAATGCTAAAAAAAAAAGGTTTATGTACCTGGAATGTGGCAACAACCCTTTTCCTGGCGTTTTGAAACAGTTCCTCGTCTGACCACGACGGGTGTTGTCCCAACAGCTTGGAGGCCAGGTGATTGTGGTACCTGAACCATATAATCCCCTCTGCCACCGTGAACACGTTCTCGTTGCCCCTGGCATTCCCAAATTCTGGGACAACGAAACCACAATCACAAGATAAAACTTTAAAATATATTTCAGTCATGTTTTGTTTCCTGTATCTTGTTTACTGTATCTTGACAAGTATGAATCACCATCGCATATAAACGTTACCTTGGTTAATATTGTTCTACTTAATATCCTAACCTTGGTCAGACGACATCTTTATTTAAAATGTATCTATCACTGAGTATATTTCCCATAGTGAGACCCTCTATTTTGTTCCATGTGTTGTCTGTGGTCAGAGCTAAATGCTAAATGCGTATAAATGCAAAACAATTCGAGTAGGATTTGAAGTAATTCTTCCATTCCATTATTCAACCACTGCTGTCAACAACAACAACATCAGAAGCAATCAGAAACTGGGATTATGTAAATCACAATGAGCATCATAAAGAATGTATGATGTCATCCATGATATAATAGTTGGGATTATTGTGGTTAAAAATAACTTTAAACAATGGGGAAATGAAAACAATGTTCGAACAAGAGCAACTGCATAAAAGGTGGATAGGCCACCGCTTTACAGTAGATGAGTCACGTTCCTTGAGTCAGGACACCAAGCCAAACAGCAGCAACGGGAACATCAGGATTTCTGTCCTGTTTCAATGGCTTAAAAATGAATCGTTCCATATGCTCCACCTGACCCATTGCACATCGTCCATATTGGAAAAGTATGGTTCCTATCCCAATACATTCACATGTACATTTAGGCATTACCAGAGCATGCCTTGTCTTGTCTTGTTCAGATGCTCTTGACTTACTCAGTTTACATTTCTTTACATACAATCCATTTATACAGCTGGATATTTTACTGAAGTAATTCAGGTTCCTTGCTCACGGGTACAACTGCAGTGTCCCACCTGGCAATCGAACCCGCAACCTCTGAGTAACAACACCCTCTGCAGATTGAATAACATAACATAATACTAGCTCCGTCAGGCACATGGCACGTTTTCTCTACTGTGAGCTTTTTTTGTCTCGGTAATGGTATGTTACACTACTTTACATCATTAATACTCTTACCAGGTGTTCTTGTCTTATGCAGATTACACGTTAATAGACTGTCCATTTATACGGCTGGATATTTTCACTGGAGCAGTTCAGGTGAAATACCCTGCCCAAGGCTACAACGGCAGAGCCCCACCCGTGATTTGAACCTGTGAGTTACAAGAGCAGTTCCATAACCGGTGTACTGCAGTAGCACACAGCAAGAGGGGTTCGTACCATAGAGTCCACGCGGCCCGTGTTGACCCGTGGAGGGGTCCATAGAATTCCACATGAAGTACTGACTGTCCGTCCGTCTGGGGAAGTTCACCCCCGGCGCCCTGGCCAAACGGCCCCCAGAGAAGCTTCTCAGGGCATCGCACCAGGAACTGGAGCAGCCGTAGATGGAGCTTCCGTCTATCCAGGCGGTCACATGGTTGACCTGCAGGAGAGTGGGACATCTCAGAGTCATTATGCTTAAGAGGTTCAAGTGCTTGTTCACCTCTCCGACGTGACCACAGGAACATGAAACCAAAACCGGTGGGTGCGCGCAGCTGCCTATGCAATGCACAGACAATATCTGCATCTGTTAAGTTGTTTCAAGCACGTGAAATACAATATGACAAAAGCCAACAAAACTAGCTATTAGGTATTGTGACAATATGAAAGGCATGAAACATGGGCAGGTCATAGAAGGGTGTTACGTCCCCGTCCATTGTGTGTGTGTGTGTGTGTGTGTGTGTGTACGTGCGTGCGTCTGGGTGTGTGTGTGTGTGTGTGTGTGTGTGTGTGTGTGTGTGTGTGTGTGTGTGTGTGTGTGTGTGTGTGTGTGTGTGTGTGTGTGTGTGTGTGTGTGTGTGTGTGTGTGTGTGTGTGTGTGTGTGTGTGTGTGTGTGTGTGTGTGTGTGTGTGTGTGTGTGTGTGTGTGTGTGTGTGTGTGTGTGTGTGCACTGCACTTTCTTTGGCTGGAGGACCATGATTTGTGTTTTGACCCTAGACTGGAGGAGTGACAAGAAACTAGCAAACTGACTGCGGAACTGTTTAACGGACTGTAATTTTGGATTCTGATTTGGTTGCATGTTAGATGGGGTTTAATTAAAGTTAGTTACTACCCACACAGGGCCAGTTAGATTACCCACAGGGCCTTCCCTGCCATTGTCAGTTTCCATACATTTTTGGCATTTTATTGCAACTGTTGTCACTGTCAATTTATTAAACAAGACCGTGGGTACTGTCCACACCCTATATCTTGCCACAGCATATTTATAAATGCTAGCAACTACCAAACATTACCGCCTATGGATGTTTCACTGTTGTCATACTAAACAGTAAACATACATCACTAAACAGTGATGGAATCCATGATGGATCCAGCCTTCTTGGATTTTAATTATAGATTTAGCTGAAATACAAGTGTGCAACATTCAAATTATGAAATGTCTTAAGTGGCTTATGCTTAAATGATTGGTTGCTTGCTAGGAAAGCGACTGTAGGTTATGACTACCATACAGTACACACACATCATCCCAAACACAGGGACCTATAAGGCCTAGTACCTGTGTACGGGGGTTGTTGGGGCTCTGGCTGGTGTCCTTGTCCCACTGACTGCGCTGGAATGGGAGCAGGATTGTCCCAGTAGCGTTGGGGTCGAAAATGGGATCGCCCTTCGGGACCACAATCTGCATGAATTCTGGGGGGCAGCCTGGATGTCTGGAGTCCACAACCTCAAACACAACATGGTAACCTGGGAAGCCATGACAACAACACAATCAAACAATAGCCTGCCGGTGTCTTCTAGTGTACCTTCAGAATGGTAGCTACAATGACAATAGTCTGCCATCTTTGTCATTGCTGATTAAGAGTCCTGATTAAATTAACAGATCTTTCTACGAGTACATTCGTATTAGCCGATTGAGACATTTTAATTATCAACCTTTACTATCAGCTGAAGAAGTGGACAGCATTCACTTGTGTCAGTTTACAACAGTGCCCTGCAGTGAGCGTCATTTCACATAGGCTACGTATGGAAAAGGTGTCACTTTTAAAAGTAGATGTAAACAGGCGGTCAAAAAAATCGGATATAAGCAAAAAATCGGAACTGGGCATCCAGGCCTGCAGTGTAAACGTACCCATAGAGAGACAACCTTCAAAAAAATAAAAAATAAAAAATAACTTAATACAGATCAGTTGCAGTCTAATAAATGTACTTCTCAATTAGGCTATGTGGAAATTTCTCATAATTAAACAATTAAGACAATTATACGTGCAGGATTACTAATACTAATAACTTTTACAACATACTGTAAAATAATTGAGAATCTTGAATTTATTCAATTTGGTGGAAACAATTGTTTTTAAATTGGTTAAATATATTGCTTTCTGCAGTAACAGCATTTGTAGCAGACCTGTTAAAACACATTTCTTGACAAAATTTCATTTCAGAGACGGCAACAGATACAGGCTGGCAGGTGCCGCATCTAGCTAAAGCACTGATGCTTTAGTTGTGGTCCCACAGTCTGGAATTTAACCCTGGCGCACCAATGCCTACTGTGCCTGGGAATTCCACAGGAATTGGCTTTGGCATTGCCCTGGGAGGGAGGGAGGGATGCATTCGACACATGAAGTGTCACATGAAGTCACACAATGGCTGGGTAGCTCAGCTGGTGGACTGCAGTGTGAAAAGAAGCACCATTTGCCTTAATGCACATTTAGACCAGGTACTTCATATTTTCCCAGACACATGTGTATACGCTATATTGGCATGCAGTATAATGGTTAGGGAACTGGACTTGTAACTCAGAGGTTGCTGGTTCAATTCTCAGGTGGGACAGATCTGCCGTTGTACCCTTGAGCTGTATAAATAATTCCAGCTGTATAAATGGATTGTGTGTAAAGAAATGTAAACTGTGTAAGTCTAAATGCCCCCCCAAAAAATGGGGACATCAGAGGTTGCAGGTTCAATTCCCAGGTGGGGCATGCTGATGTACCCTTGAGCAAAGTACTTAACCTGAATTGCTTCAGTAAAATATCCAGCTGTATTAATGGATTGTGTGTAAAGAAATGTAAACTGTGTAAGTCACTCTGGATAAGAGCATCTGCTAAATGCCTAAAATGTATGTAACCAAACTCTGAATCTGTTTTTGCATCTGTTTAGTAAACCTGTAAAGTGATGACTAATAAGCTACCACCAATTTATACGGTTTGGGGATAGCTTTAACAACAAGGCTTTATGGGAGGCACACAGATTTTTCTGTAGAATTGTGACGTTCAGTATCTGCTAATGTGGCGTACCTTTTGTGGTGGTTATATGGGTGAAATGGGATGTAAAATATCCATATGAGCCATTAGATGTGTTATCAAGGTTGGCAATTGTGGCTTACCTGATTTTGGACATTATTTAACGCCTGGAGCGTCGTGTAAAACAAGTGTAAACTTATTCAAACGCGTTGACGTGGCAACTGTTATTGGTGACCTTTCTCAGGTGAACAAAAAATATAATTGGGTTGTGAAACACCAATGACATTTTGTCTTGTCAGAGGATATGCAGTAAAATGTATCATGATTTGTATGTACATGAGTAATTATGATAGAATTTTTCAAGCGGTTTTAAACTAACATATTACCCAGTATGCAAATTTCTCAAATACTAATGAGGTTTCTCTTTTCTTCCTGGGTAATGGGTCTCAACTTGTGCACTGCCAGGCCCCCGTGGCCTAATTTGTAGAAGTGGGCCGGCTAATTTTCAGACTAATAAAGCCCCTTATAAGAATTCCAACATGTAGAGTCAATCAATCTTGCCCTACTCTATCAATCTTAGTGCCATCTCTGAGGTTACCTTTTTTATCTAACCGCCCTTAAAAATGTATGTGATTAATTTGTTTAATTTGACCTTCCAAAAAGACTGAGCAGGTAGAGTACTTTTACTTAAACAATTTATTTTACTGTCAATGCAAAAAAATATAAAAAATGACCATGATGGTATCTGATGCCATGTCATCCTTTTTCCATTTTAATTCACAGGACAATAAATGGGTTTTATTAATCCAAAAGTTGAGCCAAGTATTGAGAACCACTGTCTAGTTTTAAGTTTTATACTACTTTAGCCTAATATTACTTTTTTAAGGTTTAGCCATGCTACATAAACTTTGAAGTCCTGTGTGACAGGAAAGGGGATCAAATATTCCTTAGAGAAAATGTAACGTTTAGCTGATTTACTAATCAGATGCAGAAACAACTTCAGAGTTACATTAAAGATGGGTAGAATGAAACCAAGCATCCAAACCCTTTCAAATCATTTGGGGTAATATATGCCATTTAGCAGACACTTGTATCCAAAGCGACTTACAGTAGTGAATGCATACATTTTTCAGTATATGTGGCTCAGAACCAGTGAATCAAAAAACATGCAGTTTCGATAACTTGGTGTCACCCTACCCCATCTCTACATATGTGTACCAATCGATTTTCTTATCAGAAGTGTTTCAAAATGGTTCCAATTTGTCACAGCATTGTCACAAGGTTGTATTGGCACCAATCTTATTACTACTTTGTGCCAATGTTGTCATAAGGTTGTTTGTTTGCTGGGTTTAACCATGTCAGATGAACTGTGTCCCAGTTTCCCAAGTAGGCTTCTGTACATGCAAATGATTGGAATCAAATTTTTTTAACATTTGATCTGATATCAATATTTCTGACAATCCTCTTCTTTAATACAGAATTTGTTTTAGCACAAGTATTATGATGGCCGGCCAAAGAAAAATCACAATATGGTTTAGTAGATCTGGTTTAATTCGCTTGTTCTTGCAAACTAAACGCATGCCCAACATCACTTGGTGTATACACTTCGCCCTGCAAAGAATTGAGTGTAGCCTATGACATTTCCAATGTCCCATCATAGCCAGTATGTTTATTATGAACGCATAGGTAGCTACGTAAGAACATTAGCCACACTATACATTGTGTCAAATACAATCTGGTTAAATCTATTAAAGTCCCATCTGAGGCAGTGTATTAAAACTCTAGCTGCCCCAATGGAGCACTTGCACACTAAGTTATGCACCACAGTCAATTGACTGAGTTTCCAGTACAGTTTCAATGATTTTATATAATATCTGTTTCAAGAAACATTATTTAAAAAAACATGTCTGATATCAGGAAGAATCTTTTTTTGACAGGGTTGCCAATGCCTGGAACAGCTTGCCAGGTCATGTAGTGGAGGCAGAAACACTTCAAACAATTCAAGTCCAGGCTGGATGCAGTACTGAACTCTACAGTGGTTCTCAGACCACTAAAAATTTTCAAAAAAAAAAAAAAATAGGCCTAATATACATATATAGGCCATGTCTGATATCAGGAAGAATCTTATTTTGATTTAAAAATTTAAAATTTAAAAACCATTTTATTAAGCCTGGAACAAAAGATATTTTGATAAATAAAAAAATTATGGGTCATGTTTGGAGGCAGAAACACTTCAAACAATTTATTTATTTATTTATTTTGCAAAATACAATTAATTTATATTTATTTTGTCCAGGCTGGATGCAGTACTGGATATTCTCTAGACTGCAGGTAAATGAGGATCCTAGAGGGGCCGAACGGCCTATTCTCGTCATTATGTATTCTTATGTTTCTCCCATCACCAGGTTACAATACAAATGCGTTTACACATGTGCGAAGCAATATATAGTGTAATAGTTTATAATTCACTAATATTTATGATGATGAAAGCAAATCACCAAATCGGATTATACAATCGCTGAATTGAATGCAAATTATAACCACCCATACTGTGTGGGATATGCAGATAACGTTTTTTTACTCAAAACCTGTTTTTAAACATGTTATTTGAGTTCATTTTAACCTGGCATTATGGCATGCATGTCCAAAAACGTTAATGCTACACTACATTTTCAATGTTAATGTTAATGGTAATACTGCTCTACATTTTTCAATTTAAGGTAAGTTGATCAATGGTAAGCCATGTGGGGACGCATGCACATTTTATGTCATAGCATATTTCATGTGATATGTCACACTTTTTAACCGTGCCGTCATGAAGCGTCGGTAATAATGTGTGCGCATGCCTGCCGACTGGAATACAAGTAGGAGAGTTCTAAATAAATTTAACAATCTACAAGGAGAGGGAAAACGTATTAAGAGGCAAATTGAGACAGGTTATCTGGTAAGTATAAAGTAGCTCTGCTTCAAATGGCCGCCCGAGTCTCGGTAGGTATAGTTGAATATATGCCATTTAGCAGACGCTTTCACCCAAAGCGACTTACAGTAGTAAATGCATACATTTTTCAGTATATGTGGTCCCAGTGGGTATTGAACCCACAACCTAAGCGCTCCCAACGCCATGCTCTACCAACTGAGCCACAGAGAACCACAGTTGAGATTGTAAAATCTAAGGACTTACCAAAGAAGACAGAGAGGACGGTCTGGTTCCGCGTGGAGGGCCAGCCAGACGAGCCACGCATCGCAGCATTGCTGACTTCCCGTGCGTTAGGTAGCTGGGGCTCGCCGAGGGGTTGATACACCCCATCAGAATAACGCGCCGGCAGGAGCCGCATTAGAGAAGAACCTGCGTATAATTGTCAGTCACACATTACTCAGTGTAATCATATATCACTCAGCTGTATGTAAACCATCACACACACACATTATTATTATTAATTATTATTATTTATTATACTAAAATATCAACTCAAAAGTGGCTCACGGATAAGCAGGTAGGTATAAGCGTAAGCATTAAGTAATGGAATAGTAGGCCTATGTTAGCAAAAGGTTTATCCTATTTAAAGATCATAATTCTAAAATCAATAAATAAACAAATAACTCCGGTCGGAAATGCATGGCAAACGGCTAATTGCCAGGGAAAGCGTATTACCTGCAGCCCCTCGACTGTGATAGGCTAAATTGTTGTACCAACCGTCGAAGCGCTGCACCTCCCAAGTGATTCTGGACATAGAAGCTGTACAGATCAAATAAAGTAATAGGCTATTATCTCTGATACATTTAAACACAGCTATTTGACACTGAAGCAGAAACAAATGATCGCCTGTACAAATATAGTGTAGTTCTATTACATTTTTTTTACATTTTACATTTTAAGCATTTAGCAGACGCTCTTATCCAGAGCGACTTACAAGATGTGCATTAATACATGGTAGGAACAATCATAGTTAGTGCACGAGATCAGTGCAGTAATACAGCAATAGACATCATTGCAGGCATCCGCGTACCATAGGCTACCTGTAACACCGGGAAGGAAAAGGTTAGTGTACATTTTAATTTTTTTATACTATCTGTCCAAATACATTTCTCCGGTTGACTGTCTAACGGTCTCGCTCCACTCTTTCTAATGTGCAAGAAAACTCATAAATACTTACATGTGGCTCTGAGGATGGACATTCCCATTAATACAGCGAGGAGGCATGCTGTCGGCCTCTTACGCAAATCCATTCTTGCGGAGAGACCCAGCCAAGCAGAAGCCCTTCTCTAAGCAAACACAAGAAAAACTTTGTACCACTTATGCGCTTGCTTGTCCCCGGGGGAAACGCAGAGGCACGAGCTCTTTAAAGGAAAGCGAAGCGCCCAAGATTCAAATGCTCCCAAACGGTATCTATCGAAGTGACAAATATCATCAAAGAACATTACTCGCTAAACTAAGAAAAAGCTGAACACCGCTGGTAAAGTTCTATCTTCACAGAGGAAAAAATTTGAGCACTTTGACTGGAAACAGGTGGGGTAAGTTGACGATATTTTTCTTCTTTTAAAATGCAACGTTTACAGATATTGTAAATAATATTTTAATAAAAATTCGTTTGTTCAAATGTGTCTCACCTGAATCGGACGAATTCGTAATTGTAGAGGAGCGAATCGTGCTAAACCTTTGTTGCGCCTTCTTGGAGCTACAGGTTGCCGACTGAAAATAGTTGAATGTTTAAATAAAATACAGTAGCTAGCACATACGTGTTGCTACAAAAACAATCAAATGTGTGCCGACGCCGACCCGAGTGATTTGTGGCTATGAGAGGCGGGTTTCCGAAAACGGTATAGGTGTCGCTCGTTCACACCTCCCTCTTTGAGGTCTTGCGTTTCCAATCAACGCAAACGTAACCTACATGTACCCCGAGAGAATGGTATAAAAGGGCTGAATCCGCCTCGATCGATTCATTCATTCTCACAGAATATATATGATGGTGCAATCCTCTACTTTCTAATCAACATTCTGCTTCACCTTAATTGCCAGGTGAGCGCTATTTTCTCTCTATCGAAACGCTGAAATTTCTTGAAAACGTTGATTTATTGAAACGGTGGCTAGATGCGTTATTATAATATATATATTTTTACGAATAGAAACTCGATTGAAAGATTTCGCCATTTAACGAGACCATCATTTAAATAAGCACGCAGGGACAGCGTGATTACAACGGATATAAGACTTTGTTGCGTAGCTGCGTTAAAATGTGATGGGGAACTGGACAACGCTACTAATAAACGAATACACTTCTAGCGTTTCATCAAATCAGTCCAATTGGAACACATTACAATGTTTGTGAACTGTTTGATTTCAGCCTTTTTTAAGGTGCAGACCGCGACGATGACATTCTACGATAACATTTACCCGTTCTACAATCTGCAAAGAACACCCTTCATCTTCAGCCTCGATCTGCTCACGGTCATCCTGGTGTTCTTGGTCTTTGCCGGTATTTTCCTTCTGATTATCCCGGGGATACGTGGAAAGTCGGTGAGTAGATTGCGAAGTAATTCATCCTGCCAAAATGCGTAGCATTGTAAGATATGTTACTGACAAAATAATTCGTATTTTAAAAAATATGTCGTTGTGGTGTTAACCCGTATTTGAAATCAATATGATTGTTCCTACCATGTATTAATGCACATCTTGCAAGTCGCTCTGGATAAGAGCGTCTGCTAAATGCTTAAAATGTAAAATGCAATTCAATTCAGGTGAACCTTTCTTCATGCCAATTCATTCTGATTTCAGCGACTGTTTTGGACCTTCAGAGTACTTTGCAGTTTATTCATTGGCGCTGTGATAGTGGGTAAGGAGCTTTGAATTCATTTTTTAAATTAAAGTAGCACATTGGTTCACAGGTTTAACTGCCACTGTCAAAAGACAAGCCTTACCAGTTTAGATTGTGCATCTTAGCAGAGTGATGTACCACCACTGCATTACTGTCATTGAAAACACTTTCTCAGCTAGATTAACTAACCCGAAGGCACGGTCACATATGACACCTAATTGGCGTAACAATAATCTCATCCACTGACTATGTTTGTCATGGAAGCCGTATTGAAAATGATATTTTTAATACAATTAAATATATGAACATAATATTGCAATGCTGCTGCCTGGTGTACATGCATACCATATCTGAACCTCATTAAGAGGCATTAAAAAAGCAACTTAATTTCCATACATTGAGGGAAAATGATACACGTGAAGAGGCATATGTAGTCCAGTGTGGGTGACCTCTTTCTTCTGTTTTCATCAACTTTCTCCAATTTTCACCTTTAACAAGATATCTGCCTTTTCTCCTTCAGCTGTAAACTTCACAAGTGACTGGGCTGCTGCCAGTCTGAAGGCCAACACCACGTACAAGTCCTTCAGCAATGCTTACGTGAGCGCTGAGCTTGGACTGCAAGTAGGACTCTCTGGAATTAATGTTACACTTAAAGGTAGGTTATCTTTGATCCGACAGCGCTTGTCATGTCCTATAGGTCTGTCAATCCATCAATTTGAGCATCAGCACAAACGTGTTTTTGCTTTGCAACAGCAGCGCCATTGTCCACTGAGGGAATTTAGTCTGCAATCACCTATTTAGGTCCGTAATTCTGTGTGTTGGGCAGTTACCTGCTAGGCTGTCACCTGGATTTGATGTCGGATGGTAAAGGAGACAGCCTGTGCTAGCAGTTGTTTCTGCATCAGACTGGTCTCAACTTCACCAATATAAATCCAGGATGCCATCCATTACAATGCAAATTTCTTGTATTGAGATGTGTATTCTATTGCCTTTATGAGAACGGGAATCACATTACTTTTTATCTTTCTGTCTGTTGGGTTGAAATGCTGCTGCCAGTTTTGTGTGTGTGGCTTATCAGTCTACTGTTGTGTGCCTATTCTCCGCCTGCAGGAAATCCAGTTATACAGCTAAACGAGACAATAGACTACAATGAGATGTTCCAGTGGACGGGTAGCTTGGATGAGGTCTACACAGAGGCACTGGAGAGGGGCCTTCCCAACCCCATCCTGTACATCGCAGAGAAGTTCACTGAAAACAGCCCCTGTGGCCTCTACTTCCAGTACAGATACTCTGGCCGATATGCTTCTGCCACCATGTGGTGAGATAATTGTAGATTCACCATTACACTCATCTCTGAGTCACTGCTGGATAATGTTGACAGCAAGTTAAGAGTTAAGTTCCACTTAACTCTTAAGACTTAGACTTTCAGCCTTTCTAACTAGACTTTCAGTTAGTATATTCAATTAACAAATTTTGATAAGACTGTGCTTTTATTTTCACAGGACAGCATTCTGCTGTTGGCTGGTTGCCAACGTGCTCTTCTCTATGCCTGTCATCCTCTACGCTGGTTACATGATGGTTGCCACAGCAGCCTTCATCTTCTTCTCCCTGGCCTCCTTCTCAACCATACAGAACCTCCCTACGTGTGTTTTCACCATAGGATCAGCCTCCTTCGAGTTGGGGTACAGCGATTCATTCTGGCTGGCACTGGCCACAGGTAAGATGGTTGCACATGTCCTTTGCATCCCTTGGTCTTATACTATTACCAGGCCAGAGAGTCCCCCCTCTGTAAGGAGCAGTAGCCACTTTGTCTTTTCTGCAAAGCCAAAACATAAACCCGATGTGGAAACATGCTCCTTCAGTGGCATAACAAAATTGGTGCTTGCAAACCGGAACCAGGCCCATTGGTGGAGCTGTTGGATTATGCAATCATGTTGCTCCGTCTGCACTGCATATTGACAGAAAAAATACATATACTTGGGCAACAGTCATTTTAAAGGAGCAGCAGGATCACTAATCTCATTGCTTGGGCAAGTAAAATAAAAAAAACATTTCAACTCTAGCAGCGGGGTCTTTTGCTGACGTCTATACCAGGTGGTTGCCATGGCAATCTCTTTCAACACTTGTTACCTGATCATGCTGTAGAGTGTAGTGAGCATGGGAGATAATACTTCATACTGTTAGAAATGAGAATGAAGACATGCCACCAAGAATATCTGTTTGGTAACTGGTGGATTGTAGACCATGATATTGAAATGATCCATAAATGGATTCCGGAGTTGTCCTGTGGCATGGCCTGTTAAAGCAGTGGTCCTCAGGGCAGTGGTGCACCCTGCAGTTTGTATGAATCCCTTGACTTGAGATGGGCATACGAATACAATTCATGTTTTCTAATCCTGCCTGGTTCGGGTTACAGTTGTGGAAAAGGAGCTAGTTTGTGCTAAACCAATGTTTACAAAAATGGATCGGTACATTACTAGAGTATATCACTGATATGTTTGTCATTTTGCAGGCTTGCTGTGCTCTCTCATTGGCATATTGGTGGTTATGCTGGACTGTTTTATCCCTGAGAAGATGAAGGAAGCTTTCAGTGTGGGCGTGGATAATGATGACGAGGACAATGAAGACAAATATTTAGCAGAAGGCTATCTAAATACCAGCTTTCTTGAAGGAGTGACTTCCTTACCACCTGTGAATATCACATTTGCTGTAAGTCTGACCAGAGTTCAATTCCATCAAGCTCCATATTATGTGTATACAGTATATAACTCTTTGAAATATTGGGGTTAACAGTCATTAGTCCCAGAAACCCCAAACTATTGCAAAAAGAACAGAAGTAGAATTGTGTTCATGAGGAAATAATACAAGCTCACACGCACACTGATATTTCAACAGGGGGACGTGATGAATAGCTGAATCTGAAATGTTAAACGTAAGTAGAGTCCTATTGATATATGATTGTGTGTTTGAAAAAATATCAGTTTTTTTTAACAACTGACATTCAAATGATGCATATTTGTTTCAGGTGGATAAAAGCAGCATGTTCAGCCTTGGCCCAACCACCAGTAACTGAAAGGAGACAGGACCTGCAATACCCTTCTCCAACTCTGTGTGAAAAGAACAGTGTAAATAATGTGTATATAATATTCTATATAATAAAAAATTATAAAAAACGTTTTAAATGGTGTAAATTGTCATTTCATTATAAAACAGAAGGGGGAAAACATCACTTTCAGATTTCTTTCACATATTTAAGTTTCACTATTAGGCTCCTAGACACCCTGGGCAAAACCAAAAAAGGGATCATCCTCGATTTGGTCATTACAGATTTCTTACCAACATAAAATACTTCTAAAACAGTATAGCATAACCAAGTTTAATCAAACACATTTTTGAAGAACACTCCTACAACCCAAAACTGAAGAAATACTCCCCCCGCCTACTTTCATCAAGGGATTTAGCTCAATTCTGAATTAAAACCAAAACAGAGAGAATGCATTGGAAATTAAATGACTTAACTGCCAGCAGCTATGCCCCCACATACTCTGCTGAAGCTAAGCAGGGTTGGGCTTGGTTAGTACTTGAATAGGGGACCTCCTGGAGTTGGTGAGCCAAAACGGGGCAGTCTTCCATCTGGACTAAAGTGAAAAGCCCATTGTCCAAATGTCATGATGTGAACACCATGCTGTAGGACACGCCAGCTTTGAGATATATCAGACACTTTCATCCAAAGCAACTCACAGGAGTGAATGCATACATTTTTCAGTATATGTGGTCCCAGTGGGAATCAAACCCACAACCTGAGCGTTGCCAACGCCATGCTCTACCTACTGAGCCACACAGAACTACAATCGAGATGTTAAACCAAGGTCCTGATTCACTGTGGCCCTTAAAGATCCCATGGCACTTAATGCAAAGAGCTTGGGGGTTCACCAGTGTACTGGCAATTTCAACAGGCCACCTATTAATCCCCAAGTTTAATTAGCTCAATAATTCCCTCCCTCTCTACCTCAGTTGAAATATGCTAAGCATCCTGATGCAAAATGGCTGCGATGCAACATTGCTGTTGGTTGAGTTTCCCCCTTCACCAAAGTGTACCAAAAAGAACAGAGTATATTTTTGATATGAAGGTGCCAAGACAATATCAATTCAACATTGTTATCATTTTTGTTACATTTACATTTAACATTTTAAGCATTTAGCAGATGCTCTCATCCAGAGCGACTTGACAAGATGTGCATAAATACATGGTAGGAACAATCATAGTTAGCGCAAGAGATCAGTGCAATAATACAGTGATAGACATCATTGCAGGCAGCTGCGTACCATACCTGTAACACTGGGAAGGAAATGGTTAGTAATTTTTGTTTTGTTTTATTAAATGGAGAAAGTAGGGGTATATAGTATTGGACAAATAGGCAGTGGTGGTGACAATTAGCTAGATGTTCAGAATTCAGTGGTAGTGGAGTCTGAAAAGGTGGGTTTTGAGACTTTCGGAGGATTGCAAGTAATTCTGCGGTCCTGACCGATTGCGGAAGGTTGTTCCACCAGCAAGAGGTCAGGACATAGGAAAAAACATGCATAAAAAACATTACCATCATAAAAAAAGCATTAAAACACATATCAGGTGCAATCACATTGAATTAGCTTGTACCATTACATTTGGAGTACAGGAGCGCACTATTAAATTGTAAGACTATATTGAAGGAACTTACTTGTCAACATAGTTGGCGAGACCATACACTGCTGATATACACGTGGCCAGCTAAAAAATAAGGAAATGATCCCTAAAAGTATAGCCCTTTCTTCCAATCTCCCAAAGAAGTTTGGAACAGTCATCAACAGTAAGAACACAGTTGATTAAAACCAACAGTTCTTACACAATTCATGCTCAGAAAAGGATGAATTTACTCATCATCGTGGGAAGCGAGACCATACTCTTTTGAAACGCACTCCTCCAGTTGAAAACTAAAGAAATGATCCCTAAAAGTATAGTCCTACCCTTCAGAGGACACACAGAGCCCTTCAATAAAAGTGTACCCAGTTCCATCAATGGCTACGCTTTTGAAAAAAAATATGAACACCTTATCATTATAACAAACTATGCGTTTGGAAACGAAGACAGCAGTTTTGGTTCAATTTAATGTCTTTCCTCATTTTTAATGTTCATTTTATAAAGTTACATCATATGAAAGTGCTGAAAGATTATCCTTCGCCAGGGGTTATCACTTTGAATTAGCTTGTTCCAAACTACCACAGGTGTTGAATATTGGATTTTAGTACTATCTGGAGCAGGGATGTCAAACTCATCCTGAAAGGTAGAAGTGTCTGCTTGTTTTTGTGATTGTTTTTCATTCAGGAGCCAGTTTAGTCCTTTGAAACAAGGTGTGTGGACTCTGTTGCCAATCAATGACTTAAATTGAGCACTTAAGTACTGAAACACATCAAAAACCAATATGCATTGCAGCCCTCCAGAACTGGAGACTAACACCACTAGTCTAGAAAAAAATGCACAATGCCTTTCTATATTCACGTTTATGCTGAAATACAACACGTTGCAACAACATTTAAGAATTACAATCACTTGATTTTCAGAAGACGTATTTTTGCTGTGCTTCATGGAGTAATATCTTAGCAAAGAACACCTCAGAAGCTTAACACCATTTATTTTATTCAGTCCGAGAAAACAAACTAAAATAAACCACTCAGAATACATCCCTTTCCTCCAACCTCCCAAAGAAGTTTGGAACAGTCATCAACAGTAAGAACACAGTTGATTAAAACCAACAGTTCTTACACAATTCATGCTCAGAAAAGGATGAATTTACTCATCATCGTGGGAAGCGAGACCATACTCTTTTGAAACGCACTCCTCCAGTTGAAAACTAAAGAAATGATCCCTAAAAGTATAGTCCTACCCTTCAGAGGACACACAGAGCCCTTCAATAAAAGTGTACCCAGTTCCATCAATGGCTACGCTTTTGAAAAAAAAATATGAACACCTTATCATTATAACAAACTATGCGTTTGGAAACGAAGACAGCAGTTTTGGTTCAATTTAATGTCTTTCCTCATTTTTAATGTTCATTTTATAAAGTTACATCATATGAAAGTGCTGAAAGATTATCCTTCGCCAGGGGTTATCACTTTGAATTAGCTTGTTCCAAACTACCACAGGTGTTGAATATTGGATTTTAGTACTATCTGGAGCAGGGATGTCAAACTCATCCTGAAAGGTAGAAGTGTCTGCTTGTTTTTGTGATTGTTTTTCATTCAGGAGCCAATTTAGTCCTTTGAAACAAGGTGTGTGGACTCTGTTGCCAATCAATGAGTTAAATTGAGCACTTAAGTACTGAAATACATCAAAAACCAATATGCATTGCAGCCCTCCAGAACTGGAGACTAACACCACTAGTCTAGAAAAAAATGCACAATGCCTTTCTATATTCACGTTTATGCTGAAATACAACACGTTGCAACAACATTTAAGAATTACAATCACTTGATTTTCAGAAGACGTATTTTTGCTGTGCTTCATGGAGTAATATCTTAGCAAAGAACACCTCAGAAGCTTAACACCATTTATTTTATTCAGTCCGAGAAAACAAACTAAAATAAACCACTCAGAATACATCCCTTTCCTCCAACCTCCCAAAGAAGTTTGGAACAGTCATCAACAGTAAGAACACAGTTGATTAAAACCAACAGTTCTTACACAATTCATGCTCAGAAAAGGATGAATTTACTCATCATCGTGGGAAGCGAGACCATACTCTTTTGAAACGCACTCCTCCAGTTGAAAACTAAAGAAATGATCCCTAAAAGTATAGTCCTACCCTTCAGAGGACACACAGAGCCCTTCAATAAAAGTGTACCCAGTTCCATCAATGGCTACGCTTTTGAAAAAAAAATATGAACACCTTATCATTATAACAAACTATGCGTTTGGAAACGAAGACAGCAGTTTTGGTTCAATTTAATGTCTTTCCTCATTTTTAATGTTCATTTTATAAAGTTACATCATATGAAAGTGCTGAAAGATTATCCTTCGCCAGGGGTTATCACTTTGAATTAGCTTGTTCCAAACTACCACAGGTGTTGAATATTGGATTTTAGTACTATCTGGAGCAGGGATGTCAAACTCATCCTGAAAGGTAGAAGTGTCTGCTTGTTTTTGTGATTGTTTTTCATTCAGGAGCCAATTTAGTCCTTTGAAACAAGGTGTGTGGACTCTGTTGCCAATCAATGACTTAAATTGAGCACTTAAGTACTGAAACACATCAAAAACCAATATGCATTGCAGCCCTCTAGAACTGGAGGATTTGACCTATATAATATTATTTCAATAATTCTATATTTATGCTTAACCATTATAATTTTAGTACTGATGTTATCAGTGTAATTATTATTGCATTATTATTATTATTGACACCACAAATATTATATATGAATTATTAAAATTATAGTTCCATAAATTTCTCTAGATGTCATTATTGCATTACTAAGCTGCTACTAATGTGATTAGTATTTCTTATAATATTGATTTATTTTCATTTATATTGATTTTTATATCCATAATCCTTATGTGTCTATCTACTTAATACACTTCTGTCAGCTGTTGCATGTATTAATAAATCCTTCTATACTTCAAACCTTGGATGTAGCTCATCAAACACCATCTAAACAATTGCATAATTATGTTTCACCAATGTAACCACAGAACTGATGTTATTATTGTTATCATTATTGCATAATTATTATTGATACCATTTATAATATCAGAATTATTACAATTATAGTATCATAAATGACTGGATGGAATTATAACATTATTAAGTTGCTATAGATGTAATTAGTATTTGCTATAATATTTATGTATTTACATTCAAATACATTTTTATACCCATAATCCTTATGTATCTGTCTACACTTCTGTCAGTTTCTATGGTAGTTTTATTGTACTGTGCTGTTCGGGTCTGTGTTCTCCTGTCTAAGTCCCTCCCTTCTTTTCTCTTACCGTTGTTACTGTTCTTGTATTTAAAAAATTAAAAAGTTGAACACCAAGTGTAAAAGTTTATTAAAAAACGTATTGACTGTATCAGTAAGAATATATGTTATGGTTGATGATGACAGATCTGATTTTCCTTAAGCCACATTTGGACTTTTAAGATTAAAAACGACCATATCTCTTAATATCAGTTAGTAGTGAATTATAATGTATAGAGGCTTTTGTAGAAAATGCTGATTGACCAAATTTTGTAACGTGTTTGGATATAGTGCAAGCTCCACTAGAGGGGTCTCTTGAAGATCTGTTGGAACAGTCAGCTCGTAACATGTATGAATTCATTTAGAGGTGGGTGAGCCAATTTGTGAATCATTTTAAACATGAAACATAGATCAGAATAAAACATAAACTTATCCAAACTCAATAAGTTAAATTGAGTTCGTACCTTGCAATGGTGGTTTTGAGTAGTTTTAGTATAAAGTACATTTATGGCCTTATTGAAGTTTTCCAGCTTGAGACCAACGTGTTACGTAGTATGCCAGGTGAGAAATAAATCATATTGTGCATATAAACCTTGGCTGCTCAATTGAAAGGCACTGTCGTAAAAAACAGAAGTTTGACAAGTTAAACTTATTTTTATATGTTTTTTTTACATTGATTTAAGTCTAAGATAATAGCAAAATAATTGAATTCAGATACAATGCTGATTTTGTATCCCTTAATATAGATGTCAGGGTACTTGACATGAAAGATCAAGATATTCTGACATGTTTGTCTTCAGTTAACTTCAGTTAATTCCTATGCTGCTTGTTCTGCAGTTTAAGATGTACACACAGAACTGTATCATCTGAAAACATTTGAATGTCAAATTCTCACTTCTGGGATATCATTTATATATACGTTAAACAGTGGAAGACCCACAACAGATCCTTGTTATGACAACTTTATATTATGACAACATTTCTTACAGAGTTCCTTCTGGGAAAGGGATGAATTTACTCATCATCTTGGATATCGAAACCATACTCTTTTGAAAAGCACTCCTCCAGTTGAAAACTAAAGAAATGATCCCTAAAAGTATAGTCCTACCCTTCAGAGGAAACACAGAGCCCTACAATAAAAGTGTACCCAGTTCCATCAATGGCTATGCTTTTGGGGAAAAAATGAACACCTTATAATTTTGACACTGAGATCTTGTTCAATTTCATCTTTTCATCATTTTTACATTTTTTTAATTTTATTAATCATATAAAAGTGCTGAAACGTTACTTTTCACCCGGTGTACTTTAAATTAGCTTGTACCACAGGTCTTCAATATTCGATTGTAGTACTGGAGCATTAATGTCAAATTCATATCACTAAGGTTAGCGGCATCTGCATATTTTTGTGGGGGTTTTTTCATTCAGCAGCCAAATTAGACCTTTACAACAAGGTGTGTGGACTCTGTTGCTAATGAATGACTTGCTGAAATACATAAAAAGCAGAATACCTTGCAGCCCTCCAGAACTGGAGATGAATGCCACTTATCAAGTGCACAATGCCTTTACGCGTTCACATGTACGCTGAAATGCAAAAGCTTGTAACAACGTTAAAGCCTTATAAATACCTCTTGTTCATGTTAATGCAAAAGGTTGCAACTTTTAAAACACATAAATACCATTTGTTCCCAGAAGATGTAGCTGTATGGGTTTTGTGATATTACTTCTCCGTATAGCACAACAGCTACATCTTCTGGGCACAAGTGGTATTGATACGTTTTTAAAGTTGCAACCATTTCAGCATAAACGTGAACAGGTAAAGGCATTGTGCACTTTTTTCTAGATCAGTGGTGTTAGTCTCCAGTTCTGGAGAGCTGCAATGTATATTGGTTTTTGATGTGTTTCAGTACTTAAGTGCTCAATTTAAGTCATTGATTGGCTAAAGAGTCCACACACCTTGTTCCAAAGGCATAAATTGGCTCCTGAATGAAAAACAATCACAAAAACCACTGGTGACGTTTAACCAAGTGTTATGACTTATGAATTAATTTGCACGATTGACATTCTATAGCACAGGTGTTGAATATTTGTTTGTTGTACTATCTGGAATAAGGGTGTCACTGAAGAGTATGAGTTTAAGACCCAGGGTACATTTAATTTGCTTATAACTGCGTCCACTCCTCCGTCCTATATCCTCGATTCCTCTGTGACCTGAAAACCCCAAATTGGGTGGAGACGGTGACACAAACAAACATATCCCTTTATTGTTTGAAGCGTCCTACAAACTGAATGCGAGATACAGCTTACTGTAGGCTATATTGAAAATACATATGGGCCGGTGTGGCTGCAGTCTAAAACACCCGATTAAACGAATCAAGTGGTTATTTAGTGCTTTGATATAACAAAGGCCTGCATCCACACTGTCCCTTCTCAAGTGAGATCGGAGACCCCCGTTTTATCTTCTCAATAATATGAAAACACTGTGATAATGGGGTGTACTGAGAACTGTAGAATCATTGTTCAAGTAGCAAAATGTCTGTTATAAGACTTGCTTTCACTACAATAAAATGGAGCACATAATTAAACATCGTAATACTAAGCTAAACTAACTTGTGTATCAGTTTCCTACAGAAAGTAGGAAACTAGTATAGTTGCCAGGGAGGAGGAAGATAAAGACAAACGACCCACAATAGTTTAGTACAGTTTGTGTATTGTCTTCAAAGTGTCATATAGCCTACTGAAACGTGTTTATTAACAGCATTAACTACGTTTCATTGATGCGGTTGTGATGCTCCGCAATGGGGGTGACTCGATGTCCCGCATTTTGACTCGTCCAGCGTTCCTTAACTATCAATAGTCTAATCACCTTCATTGCAGACCGTGAAACTACCAAATTGGGTAAACCCGTTTTATGTTTTTGTTTTTTTATTTAAAAAAAGAAGGCGGAGGCCAGAAATGTTCCCTTTGCGAAATGAGCAATTCCACTACATTTTCACTACCGCCATCACCAAACTAGAGCCCAGCGTTATTCTATAGAAACAGCAATGCCATATTTGACCAAGAGAGAGAGCTATTTCACCAGCTTTGTGAGAGGCCTCGTTGGACTGGCAGGTATGCCATCCGCCAGGTTACCGGTTAGAGGGGCATACCCCATACCTATAGCGCACGGGGGTGTTGGCCGTTCCCATAGAAATAACTCCAATGGCAAAACTTGTTCCTGACGGACTGTTTCTAAATAACCATACAGAATCATGGTTCAATTTGGTTAGAATCATGGCAGACAACAGCACAGTATTCCTTTGTGCTATTGTCTGCCCAGTTTTAGACTGACAAACACCATTATTTCAGACGGGTTGAATATTATTAATAGTTCAAATAAATATACAGATGTAATGTCATGACTCGGTTGTTTTTACACTTATAAACGCATTCACGTGATATGATATGCTCACCTCTAATGTAGCCTATGCTACAATTCAAAAAGATGATATCTCAACAGAAACGTTTTCAACGTAAAAAGGTTACTCACAAAGCATATAGGTCTACTCTATGTACATCTATCAAATACAATTATTAAATTCGCTCTGCATACCCAATTATGGATATCAAAATGATCCCAAGTTACAACTAAACTTTCGTTAATACATTTCACAGAAACTAGACAAGCACCTGTTATATTTTCCTAAATTCGTTCAGGTAATTTTGTCCTGAGGAGTACCTACACAGGTGTTTAATATTAATGTCAATACTAAATACCAATATGTTTCTGCTATAAACTACGTTTTGTCACAGAAACAGCAAAATGATTGAATGTGTCAAGGGAACAGTCGACCAACACGACGGTATATAAACCAAACAAGGAAAAACTGCATCAGGAAAGAGGAACAGTGGTCGCAAGTCAAAGCTCACCATCAGGGAGTTTCAACTTTGTGAAGTTCATGACATACTCTTTGTTGAGACTGGGTCAGGGAGATGTATGTTCAGTTCTGTGGTCATTCTTGACTCAGTTTTTTGGTGTTTTTTTAGCAACTATCCTGTTAAACTGATATTTATGGTAGGCCTGCGATTCGGTAACCAAAGCCAATGCGCAACAACCAAGGAGCAACGCTACGAAATGAAGCGAAAACTAGTGTGGACATCCGCTCTCTACCGGTAGGTGTGCCGTACGATTTTCTTTACATTTAAGTCAATGAGAAAAACACATTTGCAGGTTTTAACGGAGAAATAAATTACATTTTGAACCTTTTGTTTGTTTCGAGAGAACAATACTGTCAAGTCCACGACACGTCTATGATATTGTTCAAATCCTCTTCAGAAATGCATGACAACGATTGACTTTTTTGCATGGGATTTTGCTTAGAATCTCATAGCGCTGATCTAAACTCACGTACGAAAACTCAGATTGGCTGTGGTGCTGCGTCACGACGTCATTGTTCACTCTCATGCCGTCAGCCTTGCTAGCGGATATGAGCTCATCAATGCGATTTAGCTCGCCAAAAGGATTTGATATTGACACATTTTTTGGTCAATAGAATAATCTAAGAAATATTGTGTGTTTCAGACACATGTAACATAATTTATACTGAATTTGCTAAGATGGCGTTTTCATTTTTTGGGAGTTTTGCGATCTCACATGTTTAAATGAGGGCAGAATTAGTCAATAAATACCCCAATGTAATTTCATGTTTTGTACTATTATTTACTTTAAATATCCACGGTCTGTAACATTAATGATACTGAAAGTCATACGGTAGTTAACATTTGATAGTTAACAATGTTTCTAGGTTGTTAACATTGTTAATTATATATAGCTAGCTTGTCCATGTTAGTGCATTTCCAAACAAGAGCTTCATCATAAAGACCAAAGAACATCAAAAGCAAATCCAAGAAAAGGTTCTTCAAAAGCAGCAATGGGAGGCGGGGACCTAATGCTATGAGGATGCTTCTCTGCTTCAGGAAAACTTGTCACAATAGAGGGCGAAATGGATGGATCAAGATATAGGCACGTCTTGGAGGAAAGCCTGTTGCAGTCTGCAAGAGACCTGGGACTTGAGAGATGTATATTCCAGCAGGGAAATGGCCTAATGCATACAGCAAAAGTCACATTGGAGTGGTTTAACAACAAAAATATTTAATGTACTGGCCCAGTAAAAGTTCAGACTTCAATCCCATTGAGAATCTGTGGAAAGATTTGAAAATTGCTGTTCACCAAAAGTCCCCAACCTGATGGATCTGGAATAATTTTATAAATAAGAATGGGCAAAAATGTCCAGATGTGCAGTGTCCAGATGTGCAAAGCTGGTAGAGACTTACTCAAATAGACTCACAGCTGTATTGCTCATTGCAGCTAAAGGTGCTTCTACCAAGTATTAAGTCAAGGAGGTGAATACTTATGGAATACATTTTTGTCCGTTTTTTATTTGTAATTAATAAAAAGCTTTAGTTGTTTTTTTATTTGACATTATAGAGTATTTTGTGTTGATCAGTGGTAAGAAATCCTAATTAAATCCATTTTGATTCCATGAAGTATCCATGAAAGACAACCCACTTAAACCCGAATAACCAAAAGCTGCACATGACAGCATTTTTAGCAGATTTAAAACTGCAAATAATTGTAATTAGACTGTCAAGTTCATTCAGTTCAATGCAATACAATTCATGGGAAGTACAAATGGGAGTCGCGCATAGGAGACTGTTTTCACCAAGGTGCAAACATTGTCTCCTCAAGATGCTACCATATTCCAAGATGATAACGCCCCATATACCCACTGCTAAATGGATTCAAGAGTGGTTTCATGAACACCAAGATAAAGTCGAACACCTTCTATGGCCTTACCAGATCTAAACATCATTAAACCTTTATGAGAAGTTCTGTAATGTAGAGTAGATTTCCACCAGCTTCATCTCTCAAAGTATGGGATGCTTTCCGTTTTAAAGAATGGGCCAACCTAATATAAACAGTTGAAAACTTGGAAAACAATTCTAAGAAGGATTGAAACTGTTCTGAAGGTAGCCCAAATCATTATTAGTTAATAAATGCTCATATATTGTTTGGTGTTATTTTGTCTACCCTCTTCACCCAGAACTCCCGTTGCGTCCACTTTAAAATAATTCCAAACTAAACTGTTATAGAATAAAAAAAGAATAGAATAAAATGGATGGATGGATATTGTTTGGTGTTATTTTGTCAAAACTTTGCAAAAATGAAAATAAAAAAAGAATTGAATGGTAAAGTTTATTTCTTTTTATTCTTTTTTTCCAAATGTCTTGGTTCTATCTTCAGCTGCATGCAAGCACAACTATTTTCATGTATTGTTCTCTTTCCAATTTAATTATTCAACAATACATTTTGAAGCTTTACTCAAAGGTAAGGCTTCTTCAGTCACAGTGTATTTTATTATTACCATTCTTCCAAGGCTGAGGCCAATTCTGATGAGAAGGTTTGCAGTGAGTAACAGTAATTCACAAATGGGCACAATACTCGACAAAGTCTGCGTTATTTACACACATTCTAATACTGCAGATGATTATGAACACGATTCTGTTACGATTACATTTACAATCCACTCTGACAAAATTCCATCAGGGAACAAGAAATTAACAGAACACCCGCACACACAAAAAGAATGCAATTAGTTTCATGTTTGCATTAGTGCTGTAGGCTTGGATTCAAGAAGAATGTTCATATGTAAATTTTTTCGGGGGGTCATTATTATTCACAATGAGTGAAGAAATGCAACACTGTCTCATATGTTGTGTTATCATACGGCAACTCTCATCACCATTAGAAAGGACTTACACACATCATTTCTTTGCTGGTCTATTAAAAAAGCATATCCTTACGTATATGCAAATATTGTCATCTTTGGACTTGTGTATCAACCACAAAATTAACAAATGGTTTTGGTGTAATATGTGACTCCCTAACACACACCTGCTGTTTTTACTGGTTAAAACAGCAATTGTAACAAAACGTGGATACTAAAACGAGTTTCTTTTCACTTAGTTTCTTATCGACCTTAACCACAATGAAGGCACAAGGCGCCACATCATTTGATCGGTGCTGCCATCAAATTCAACCTTTAAGATGAAATAACTACGATAAAGGCATCGTTTTGAAAGTTCTCCAGCTCTACACGTTTTTAAGCATTTGTTGACGACACAGAATTAATTGCTGAGATGATGATTTTTGATCTAGAACTAATGTAGGATTTTATCTTAATTTCTTCAGAAGACACAGATCCAGACTTAGCTGCAAGCGAGCCCTATGAACGTCAGTAAATATGTACAGCAAGACACTGCCATTTCCCAGTAGACACCTCAAGCAAAAGTAATAATATTTACACTACAAAAAATACAAAAACAAAAACAAAAAACAGAAATGTACAGTATACATACCATATCAATATTTATATGCATATAAAAAAATAATCCATTAGGCATTCACTCAGTCTTTCCAAATGTTCTGACGAGACACACATACCACACGCAGACTGCACAAATAAATAACATACATGACGTCTTTTTTTTTTTTTTTTTGTCTGGCTCAATGTCTTTAAAATATTGTGTGTGTCTGTAAAGTGTTCAAGTGAATAAAAGAGCTAAGCAATCCCTTTTGAGCAGAATAAGAAGATACCAAAAAGAAAAAGAAAAACAGGAAATGGCTAGAAAAAAGACTTCAGAGTTCCTTTTGTTCGTTTGCTTGACTCATCCCGAGGAGTCCTGTGTCCAGTAATCCTTGGGTGTGTAAACAGTGCCTGCTTTATGGCTTTCCTTGGGAAAGAAAGTCCATTCCGGCTCTAAATGTACATGGGAGTCTCCTGCCCGGTTAAGAGTCTGAACATGGCTGCTGGCATCGTCTTCATGTGGATCTGACATGGAGGGAAAGAAAAGGGCGAAACAAAGTCATAAAGGGCACGACCTCAAGTGTGCGTGTCCTGCTTCTCACACCACCTCAAGAAATGTCCTCACTTCAAGTCAAGCTCAGACCCCGCTCACACTGTACTCCTCTGTCTCCTGATACCGCCTCAACCCAGAGTTTCAGCGCGCTATTGCTGTTGTCTCATTATCATAGTGTAGGTATCCACCGGTGGAAGTGGATATTCCTCTGCTCTGCTTATTCTGTCTTTGACACTGTGTGGGCGTGCCTCAGGAGTGGCGCCTAACAGGACAGAGGCAGAAAGGCAAACATATGACTCTTCAGAGTGCTTTACTGACAGCTGCGCTGAGAAATTGTTCCTGCACCCATGGATGTGTTCTGTCCAGGCTGACATAGTATGATTGATTGTAATAGTAGTAATAGTAGCTAGTTAGTGTCCTCTTGTGTCATATTGGATATGTCACACACACACACACACACACATATATATATATATATATATTATGGGTATAAAAGGTATTCACCGCTTTTGGTGGGCGAAAAATGCTGAATGCTTATGTAATCAATTATTGTCTGTTATTTATTCATAATTAATTAAGAAAAGGCTTTAGGGCTGTTTTTTTATTTGATATTATAGAATATTTTGCGTTGATCAGTGGCAAGAAATCCCAATTAAATACATTTTGATTCCATGAAGTAAGAAAATAAAATGTGTAAAATGCCAAAGGGGGTGAATACTTTTTATACTCACTGTATATACGTATATATATATGTGTGTGTATATAATTCATGTATTGTCATCTTACTTTTGATTAATGAGTAATTTTGATAACTACAGGCATTAAATATGCATTTTATTCAGTTTAAGGTAGTTTAAAATAGAATTATATGGTTGATATGGTGATCAGGTATAGTTGGGGGGGACAATTTGATGACTTTCCAACATTGGGGGGATACATCCCCCCTGACCCCTATACATCTACATCATTGGATCACTTACAGCAGTTGATTACACAGGTACCTCACCTCACCTGCTTTATTGTGTCTAAATCAGTTGCTGATTTTAAGGTGAAAACAAAAACTAGCATTCCCTGCAGCTCCCCATGAGTAGGGTTGCTGGTCCCTGGCATAGTGAGTCCAAATGATTAATGCAGATTTTTTCCCCCAATTGGGAAAGCCAATTCAAATTGGGAAAGCTGTATACATAGGCCCATCCCATCACTGCAACATCCCCTGGCAATTTGGAAGATCGTGACTCCTTTCACATTGCAGTCCACCAGATGGATCCCACCCACCGTTATTGGACCAGAGGACCACGCTTCATGCTCAGTTGACTGGCACAAAAAGACTGCAGGCACCTGATCAACCAGAGGAGTCTACTCATACACTGGCACAGTTAGGATTCAATAAAACACTGTGGGTCCATCAACCACACGATTCAATAAAATACCATGGGTCCAGTTCCTGAGAGTGAACAGGGGCAAAACATTTGCGGTTTTGTATTATAGTACAAAAAACTATTGTACATTTTCTGTGAATGCCCAAACACCCACTGCGAACAGGAGGGCAGATTATTTTCCCTGCACATCGGTTTCCTGTCTTTAGCTGCCCTATAGGCAAGGGTGCAGATAAGTGGTACACCAGTAGTCACGTCCTCAAACATTAATTGCGTACCAAGCAAGAGGACAAACTTTTGAAACACACGTGACTTTAAGTTTGATCAGTCCATCATAGTTAGTTCATTAACTTACCAGTGATGGACTGATCAAACTTAAAGTCACGTACCAGTCGTCTTGCTTGGTACGCAATTAACATTTGAGGACACGATTAACGTTTGAGGACGCAAATGCGTACTGGTGTACCACTTATGTGCACCCCTGCCTATAGGCATGTGGCTAACACAACTTGTGTACCTATTGTAGCCAATCATATTACTCCACTTCACTACAGGCTCTGAATCGGTATAGAATCTGTACGTTCGTAATTACCATAGGGGCATAACCCCTGTTCACGCCGCTTCGCCATGCTCACCTCGCCCACCGAGTTGGACAGGGCCTGGACGATCTTCTCGTGCGCTGTGGCCACCACACTCTGGCTGTTGATCTCGATGATGCGGTGGCCGACACGGACCCCGCCCCTCTCTGCGATGCCGCCACGCATTAAACTGCAGATCTGGGTGGGACAGACGAGAGAGTTCTGTCATAACCCAGCGTCCTTCCTCTCCAAAATCCCACCCTGATCCATAGCAAACGAAGGCTGATAAATATTATTGCCATTACCTTCTTTTCGAGGCCCAAAGAAGTAGCTTCATACAAGAAATCCATAGATTGTTGTTGTTTTTTTACACTATCACACAATTCTGGCTTTTGGGTGCCCTATCTTTTGTTCTCAAGTTTCTTGTTTAAAAGGTGACTTGACAAGTAATTTTCCACCATTTTGAAGTTGGCAAATCTTCTGTTTGGTGTCATTGATGCGAAAAGGGTTTGAAGCAAGGATCGAATATGTCATGTTTTCCTTTTGTGACACTGATTCCATGTGGTCAGTTCTGCTTTCTTTAGGTAGGAAAAAACACTAAAATGGAGTTACTTTGGAGTAATTGAGCTGAAAAATGAGGGCAATGAAGCACGTCCAACCTGCGGTTCACATTAGGGACCACTCGAGGGGAAATGACAGTAATTGCATTTGAACAGCAAAACCAATTATGCAGCACCGCAAGGTAATATGATTTTAGAGGAAGGATTATCAGATTTTTCCAACAACAGCTTAAAGGGCACACAGTTTGTGAAAACACTTGCTATTGTGGTCGAAACACACATCATAGAGATGTCTACGTGCTGCAATTTTAATTTAATTATATCTTATCAATCAATCATTTAAAATCACTGAAATCACTCACTGGAAAATTGACAGAAAATTATGAAATTAATTAAAATGAATAAATCAAGACATTTTTTTTTTTCCATATGGTGCACAGTGGTGATGGATGGATGCCACACCATATGAGGAACCTGTGCTTCTGCTTGACACGCAAAGATTTTATGACTTCTTCGTGAATTAAAAAGGGGCTGATAGGGGGCCTCCGGCGACTGGGGTTTGATTCGTGCCAGTTTCGGGCGGCAATTCGCTGTCCGCCCCTGGGAGAGGGATAAAAGCCGAAGGAAAAACTTGCTGCATATATGAGTGGTCCTGTGTGTCGGTGACAGGCTTCAGCTTAGGCGGGTACTGGCTCGGAAGAGGCAGTACAGCGCTCACTACCGGCTGGACTACAGCAGCGAGTTCTCATACTCATGATTGGCACGAAAAATAGAGGGAGGTATAATTGAATACATATATATAAAATGGGGAAAAAAACCACAGCAAAAGTAATAAATTAAAAGTCAATTAAAAAAGGGGCTGATGCCATGTCGTGATGTTGGGTGTGGACACAAATGAGGGTTAACGGGCACTCGTTCTGTTTGGACTCACGATGCCGTTCTGCACACTGAAGCCCAGCTGGTACTTGAGGTCCGGCCGTTTGATGAGGACAGTGGTGACAGGGGGACAGCTCACAATGTTCAGCTTCACCTGGATCTGGTTCTTCAGGCCCTGACACACACACACACACACACACACAGTACAGACGCAAAGAGCGGTCGGTGAGGATCTGAGCTTTCCTGCTAAATGCGCCTTTATTCAGTTGGAGCCGCTCTCTCGGTTTGTGCTGATAACATTCATTTCATTAGCAGTAACATGTGTTCATTAATTCAAGAGCACTCTGTGTGAATGATGACGGCTGACATACAGCCGATGCTTCACGTAAGCATTAAATAATTTCGCTGTATGGCACTTTCCTGTCATAATATCACTGCTCCTGACACTACAGCGCACATTTTGCACTGACGAAGCCTACAGAGGCATTAGGCGCCACCCGGTACCGCCCTGCCCCAGCCGGTACCTTGATGATGCCCTGGCAGGTGGCGAGGGGCAGCCCCACCAGGCTGGTGTTGTTGATGGACATGATCTGGTCGCCGATGCTCAGCTTGCCGGAGCGGGCGGCAGGGCCTCCGTTCATCATGTTGGCCAGGATGACGGTGGGCAGGATGGAGCCCCAGCCCGACTCCACCAGGACCACGCCCAGGATCTCCCCCTTCTGCTTCTCCAGCTGCAGCTGTTGGGGGAGACGAAGGCAGGAGGGATGACCGGAGACCAATAGATGCCTCTTGCATCTACTGCTCACATCTACTTGAGCGGTTTGCCCTGGCCCCTGTTCTTTCGCTCACACTTGACTACACTGACGCTGCTTTCTGCACAGCAGGAAACCAAGACTCTCTTTACGCACAGAGATAATCCTCGGCCACGGATAATCCGTATTGGCCTTCTCTCGCTGCCACAGAACCGCTCTGTGCCGCCACTGGCCAACACGCCCAGTTTCAGAGGAGCCCCTACCTCTTTGCAGTTCTCAGAGTTGGAGAAGTGGATGAGGTCATCGTTGTACATCTCCTCCGTGTTGATGATGTCGCTGTACTCTTTCTGGCTCAGGTCCTCGGGGTTGATCCCGTTGGCTCTCAGGAACTCTTGGTAGGCCACGCTGAACGCCTGTCCAATGGACTGAGCAATGAGCTGTGCCTGCCGGAAGGGAAACCAAACACGAAATGACGTTAAGCACACCATGTAAAGGTACATCCACCCACAGGAAATAGTGCCACATAATGGCACACCACTACTATGGCCGATTGAAATAATGCAACCGTGCCCCCTTTGCATTGAAAAAGCACCACATGCCTAAAGGACCGATACGATTATACTAGGGGTGTAACGGTACACGGATTCGTACCGAACCATTCGGTATAGGACTTTCAGTTCGGTATGCGCTGTGAACTGAATGAATGCAATCTTGCTTTAACCACTAATGCACGTGCGGAACTTGTGTTTTTTGTGTGGTTGCAGCAGTATTGATGGACTTTTTTTTTCTTTTTTCTTTTTAAGAAGGAGTGAAAGAAAGTTCCTCACTTTTTTCAGTAAATTATTAAGTTCATAATAAATGAAAAGCATTTATTTTTCCCCCCCGATGTACCCAAAATGTACTGAACCATGACTTCAATATCAGACTACAGAAATGAGCCAAAACTGATTTTCAATTTTAAAAAGCAGTTTGCTCACCTGGTTGCATTGAACATTGAATGAGCACCCAGAGGGACGCTGTGGGCCCTATACCTGAGGTCTGTGCTGTATCTAAATTACTCTGCTTTGTCTTTGATGACAGAATCTTGGAGCCAGGGGGCACAGGACACAATGATCAGCATTAAAGCCAAAGAGATCTGAGCAAAGCCTCAGAGCATTCGAGCTAATAAACCGGCGAAGAGGGAAGAAGTTCAATCTCGCGTTAACCCGATATCGATGATATTTTATGAAATTAGCCACATCGCTGTCCTATGTCGAGTCTCCCTCAGGCTAATGGCGATGAGATATGAGGGTCTCAAAGGCAGGCATGCGGGTTCGAGGCTACCCCGTTAAAGGGGCAACAGCACAAGGATTGGACCATGACAACTGCATGAAAGGTTTCTTGTTCCTGAAATACGAGGAGCAAGAAAGAGAGCGTGACACAGAACATGCAGCACATTAGCCAAGCTGCCACAATGTGTAGGGAGCTCTGGAAATCCCATTCATAGGTAATTAACATTTAGATTTCCCCCTGGTACAGTATAAAAACTCTGTCCCACAAATCCTAGCACAGACCAGATGTCAATAATTACAGCAATAATAACAGGTCATTAATGTTCCTTGATGAACAAGCAAAAAACATTTGCACTATGTAAATTAGAAGATAATAACTTGAGAATAAAAAAATGTCTTATTTCTTCTTATGCACATGGTTCAATAATCTAAAGTTTATAACTTTTATATTAGAATATTTTAATATACACTGCTATATACCACAGTGCAATAAACACTGCTGCAGATACCACGACATAGCTTTACATCCGTGACATTAAACTAACATTTTACTTTGTATAACGGCATTGGTTCTGCCTGCAGCGAGTTTCGAACCGAGGATCTTCGACGCGACAAGAGAGCGATTTAGCCCGCTGGGCTAAAGACTCAAGTCCCTAACTCTGGGAACTAATCACACTCTTATCAACATCACATTCTGTAGCGGACGCTCAAGTACCAGAGCACACCCGCTACATTTGCTTATTTTCCTATGCTCCTCTTTAGGGAAATTGACAAAGGTTTGTTCTCTTTAAACATAGTGTCCATGTACAGCTGGACATCACTGGTTAGTTTTGCTCAAGGGTCCAACAGCACTGCCACACCTGGGAATCAAACCTGCAACCTTTGGGGGTAGAAGCCCATCATCTTAGCCACTACTGTACATTGCCTAACACGGACTCAGTGACTCCCACATAAGAAAAGGCTCATCATTCTGCATTCGCATCACCACTGCATTTGATTGTGTTGGTAGACTGTGTGGAACAGCTGCAATGCAGAGGGAGGCTTGGGGCCAGAGGAGGGGTCAGATATTCCCAAACCTTAGTGTCCTCTGCACCACCTTACAGCGCACTAACCTGAGAGCAGCTGTAGAGATTTCAGCCTACATTTTACATTAACTTTGTTTTGTCATAAATGCATTAAGATTAAGGTTGTTCTTTTTTACATTCATGGATACTTGGCTACTTTAAATCTCCATGGCACATGTTCTACATAAAGCAGATGTGCATGCAAGGTTCCCTTGGGAATTGTTGGGAGAATGTTAGAACATGATAGCTTCTGGCAAGTGACCTAACATGCCAGTTAGCAGATGCTTTTATCTCCTGCTGACGACTTACAGTAGTGAATGCACACACGTTTCAGTATATGTGGTCCCAACGGGAATCGAATCAACAACCTAAGCATTGTCAGCGCCATGCTCTACCCACTGAGCCACACAGAACCGCAAGTCAAAAGAAAAATTAAATTAAAGTGTATATTCCTGTGACTTCTGTGATTGGGCCTTGCCCCTCCACTCTCCTCCAATGCAGAGATGCCTTTTGGCCTATACATACTGCATGTTGTGTTTTGATCACCAGGCAGATTTCATGATCGTGGGCTTAATATGGGCACAACAATGGAGCAGGGATTGAAGCTCAGTAGCAAAAAAATATAAACACACAAACACACACGTGCACATAAAACAAGCATTCCTGTTCTCCATTACTGTTGACAGTATGAGAAGTAGGTTTGTCATAAAGATAACCAACCAGCAAGGGTGGGCAGCGAATAACGTAGCGGTCTAATGCACCCGTATCTTGGCTGGTCCGATACGGGTGGTAATGGCGCTGCCTGCTGCCTGCTGGTGTGGCATGATGCCATTTCTAAGATCACTTGTGGTAATGGTGTGGCTGTGTATGTGTGTAGGGTGTATATGTATGTATATATTTAGAATGTATGTATTATATAAAATTGTATTCAGTTTGACCATATAGGGAACAGGTAGTTCTAATTGAGTAATTTATGATTTAATAAAAAGGGGTGGGATTAAATAAGTGTATACTTCTTCTCACTCCTTTTCAAATATGTAAAAAAAGAAAAAAAGAAAAGAAAAGTCCATTGTTTGTTCATTGTGTTTTTATTTTTTTCTCCATTGTTTTCATTTCGTTATAATGGCTGTTAAGGCTACAGGACTGTATTGGTTTTGTTTTGCATATTTGAAATAAAAATTCTATCTATCTATCTATCTATCTATCTACCTATCAGGGAAACGGTTCAAAACTTGTCCCTGCCAGACCAGCCCTGGCCGTTAGCAGCTTTTGGCTGTCCACCCCAGGGGAAGGGGGGAGGGTGAGCTGGCTCGAATTCGCTGCACGTAAGGGTGTCTCCAGGGCGTGGGCCCTCAGAGAATTAGCTTGCCTCATAGAGACTAACGGCAAACTCGTCTGGGGAGGGCCAATCGAAATAAATAGAGGGTAGAATTGGCCACTAAATTGGGAGAAAAACAGGGAAAAAACATTAGAAGAAAAAAAGAAAAAAGATAACCAGCAAATAGGACCAGCAAGATCAACTGAAATCTGGTAGTGGATTAGCCAATGGTCTGATCTGGGCCAGGCCTTTATACAAAATAAAAAAATAGCTTCATGTGTTATGAATCTCAAATACAAACCACTGCAGTAAAAAACAACACAAAAGAGAAGAAGCGCTCACATCCTCCGACTCGAAGACGTGGCAGATCATCTTGTACTGCTTCTTGCCCTCGGTGGCGCCGGGCGTGGTCTCGATGCAGTCCTGCGAGGCGGTGCGGGACATGCGGCGGCGCGCCATCAGCACAACGATGTTCCCAATGTCCGCGATGTAGGAGATGGTGCGCAGGGCGTTGTCCATCATGGTCTCCTGGACATGCGACACACACGACCACAAAGGTTACCATCCAGCTCCCAGGCATACAGTGGCCCACTAGTGGCCTGTCACAGCGGGCCACTAACGGAGTGAGGCACTCAGGTGAAGATGACGATCAGTGCGTAAAAGGAGGCACAATAGGCCTCCTGGGTGGTCTAGTGGTTACAATATTTGACGCTGGCCACTGCAACCGGGGTTCGATTCCACCGGCCGCGCCAGAGTGGGCTCTGGCCGGGAGTGCCACCAGGGGGTAGCAATTGGCTGTCTGCCCCAGGGAGGGGGAGGGAAGCGACAGGAAGTTCGCTGCACACAGGAGTGGCTCTGTAGTACCCGAGTTACGGTTGACAGCTTGGCGAGTGCCGTCTCGGAGGAGACGATACTTCGCCTTTGTCACCACCAGTCACAGGGCTACAGCAGCAAACTCACTCTACGAGGGGGGATTGACATGAAAAATAGAGGGTGTAATTGGCTACTAAGTTGGGAGAAAATGGGATCAAATCTGATATGCCACTGATCTGATACAATCTGATATGCCAACAGCTGTTGCCAATGGTGGTCCGATAGGTGCTTCCCTGCAGGGTATACTTTCCTAGGGCATGGCAAGTGGTGACATACTCAGTACAGCTGACATTGTCCAATCTAATATCTTGGGAGGATAGGACAACTACACAAAGGATACCACATCATAAGTTTTACACTGTAAAACACGCGAGAACACTCATGAATGTCATAGGATTCTGTTATGATCTGCCACACCCATTCTGCTTTAATTAAATTCTGACGCAACAGCATTAAAATAAACCCTCCTTGATATTTTGAAGCACCAGTGAAACTTCAGCCTATTAGCCTGCTAGAAGGTAGTAGCCCATTCACAACATAATGGCATTTCCACAATAGCATTGACATTCCTGACATCACCCTGTAAGTTGTATTTTCATTGCTGTTATTACCACATGATGGAGTACAGCACTCCCTCTCAGTAGATGATTGACAGCTCGTTAAATTCTTATCCACAGAGGAGCCGGTTTAAGTAGACACAGGAATACAAATGCAAATGAGAATTGAGTTTTTAGTTGACATAGCTGGTTAAAGACAGCTGGCTAATAATGATATTGTGGTTCTTGTGGTTCAACATGAACTGTCAGAGGTGTGCAGACAATACAGAACATAATCATCTAGAAGCTAAGTCGAGGCTGGCAAGCTCTGAACTGTGAGTGCCATTTTTAATACACTTTACATACCAGCTAAGAATACTAACCATGGTCTTCCTCCACAAAAGCCATCAGCGTCTAGCACATCTTCTCCAGAAATGAGTCATTTATGATGCAATAATAAAAAAATGTCACTTAATGGAATTTGAAAATGAAAGTGAATTAGACTTAGAAGCAAATTGTATTTCAGGGGTAAGAGAATATGTGAAAATTAAGCTCTATTATATTTTCCGGTCAAGTGAAATTGCAGAAATTCCTCACGTCACATGCCTCACTATATAGTATATGGTGTGGTGCAATCGAAATGCTTATATCTCATCTAGAATACGACATTAGCGACCAGGCTACAATTATTTGTATTTTTTAATAAACTGTTGAAATAAAGTGTGACTCCACCTGTGACTCATAAGATGAAATGAATCAATGTTCAGATATTTTATTTGAACAGTCCAGAAGCGTGAGCCCAAAACATGAGTGAAGAAATAACAAGAGAATAAGAATGAATCCTACAGTAAGCTGAGTCTTACTGGATTTTAAAAGATAAATCATTTCTAGTCAGGAGAATGAATTGCCTAATTTGTTCTTGCTGTGTGCCCACCCTTTAACCATCACAATGCATGGGCAGAAACCCCTGCAATTCAACCACAGCGCATGTTCAGTGACTGGCCAGCCCATGCAAAATCACTTCTAATTGACCTCATTTACCAAAGCAGAAATGTTAGAAATGAACAAAAGGTTGAACATTTTTTTTAAAGTATTATTATTCCCATCCAATGTAAAGTACTAGCAAATAATGTATTCTGCCATTGTGCACATATCATAGATTAAAACAAACTAAACTATTACATGTTCATTATTTTAACCTGACGGAAATATTTTATGTAAATGTACGCATACATTTACATATACTATGTACGTGAGAGAGAAAGAGAGAGAGAGAGAGAGATGTGAGTGAATGAGTGCATAATTAGCACTGTAAAGACATTGTAAGGGCGTAATTATCCGCAATGTGTGTTCCTTTCTGAAACCCATCCCCCATCTGGCCCTCTGCTGTGATCACTGAGGCTTGTCTTTGTGCATCCTCTCACTAGGTGAGTTTCCGGCTCCTCTGGCGCAGTCACCAGAGCCCTCAGTTTAAGTGTGCCAGCCTACCACACCCCCCCTCCCTCCTAAAAGCTGCCGGGCAGAGGAGTGACGGAGCGGAGCAGTTCTGCACTGCAGCAGGCTCCACTGTGCCAGCCAGCCGTCCCACTCACTGCCGTCGAGATGGCCTGGAAGCAGAGACAGTTCCATTTGCCGTTTCTCCGTGCGCCAGACAGCCTCACCTGCCACACTGTCACTACCTGTCTGCTATCGCAGTCCCGTAATGGTCCAAAGCACCTGCTTCCATCTATTAGAGCCAATCACATTCGCTGTGCTTCCTGGGAGAGAGGCTTCACAGCAGGAAGAAGACTGAAATGTATACATCTTAAGTGCCCGGTTTCTAAGGCGAGCTGTTTAAACGCTCACGTGTACTGAAGAATCCTGTTAATTGGCGGTACTGCGTAACACGCGGGTTGTGATATCAACGGCTGATTTTCAAAAACCATGATAGACGTTTTTTCGGATGTGGGTAATTAGGCCAGGAAATATCAAGCAGGTCAATCTGCAAACAAACTGTTAGCATTCCAAGAAGAGAGATTTCATATACATATATTCATAAGTCATTCAGAATGTTTTCTTTTACATTGCCAGACTGCAAGAAATAGCTCCACGGGAAGACAACAAATAAACTTGAGGACTGACTTACTAGCGTAAATAAGCAAAATGCACCTTAGCCACACTGCTTGTTTTTTCCATCTCATCTCATTTTGTCGTGTTAATGTACCGACGGAGCGTTGAGCACACGGAGGTTTGCGTGAGACACCCAGGTGTCTGCGACAGGCTCTGCCGGCGTGGGGTTTTCGCGGTCAGCACTAACGGGGCTGATTGCGCAGACGTGGGTGCTGCCACTACCCCTGCTCTCGTTCCTGCGCGGGACGCCCAAAGGCACGGGGAGGCGCTGCTCAGCATACATCTCCTGAATATCAGGCTGCTGGACTCAGGATGCTTTCTTTAATCTGCATCTCTCTCACTGTGTTTCATTGTGCTTTGGGCTGTGTAGAAAAGCAAAAGAAGAGCTAAACTAATAAAACACATATAAAGGAACGGTGCGTCAAGAAAGCAGCGCAATCCAAATGCGTTTCCCCAACCCCCCCCCCCTTCCTTTGCTCCACACTTTTCTCCACACAGTAACAGCCAACGCGAGCCCAGGGCTCCAGCATGTGAAGTAACGGGTAATCTGTTGGGGAGCGGAGGCTAGGTCATGTCAGCCACAGCACACCTCATCACCATTCGTTCACACAGCAAATGGCTTCCTCCGAGTGACTCGATGCACAATCAATGTTTTGTGCACGTTATGGGACACAAACCTGCAGCTGACTTGCAATCTCACTACACTGTGAATTGGCTTCTGGCTGCATGCTCTGGGGAGAGGACAGTCGCAGCTCTGACAGAGGCGTGCTGCTCCAGGTGCACACCGCAGACACGAACAAATGCCGCGCAGCTCGGATACGCACGTACACACAAGCGCTGTCCGGCCGCTACGCGTCCACCCACGAGGCAAACGTTTGCTGAGGAACCCTATTTACGCAGGCCACAATGTCCCTGATCCTGGTCCTAGGGATCCACTGGGTTTGCTTTTTCATCCTGCTATTGAGCTATTCATAAATGGGTTTCAGATGACCAAGTTTTCATCAGATATTGAACTAAATAGTCCTAATAAATTTGATAAAATGTCATTAGCGCAAACACCTCTCAAGACAATTTGAGTGATTAGGTGATGGTTAAGAGATGTCAAACCCAGATTCGTATTAGTATCTGAAGCTCGGATCAAATGACAGCAATTACAAGCCCAGTGAGAACAAAAACTAGCATACCCAGGACAAGGGTTGGGAAGCAATAAACTATGGGATGCAGATCAGCAAGGCAGTGCCTATATCACAGCTCCTCGCGTGCAATAGATTTCATTTTGGAAATCTGACAGAAACAGAAATGTTATTCTCAAGAAGGAAGCAGTTCTTCTGCTTCTCCACTGGGGACCAGTGCTCACGGTCCTGCAACGTTATATAACGTACAGTCCTTTCACAATAGATGTTATCTGTTCTCTTTTTTTGTACCTCTTTTGTTTTCTTCTCTTGAAGATAAGCTTGGCATTGTAATCTAATCTCTCACAATCCTTACGAGAGAAAAGGCTTTTGCCATACACTGCCCATATGAGGATGTTTGATGACAAAAATAGCCTCTGCACAGCTATCATTAATACACATTTTCTAGGTGGCAGAAGCAACAGTGTTTTTAGACATTCAAATACCGTGGGAAATTGTACTGAGATGTCGTTAGCCTTTCTGAGAACACAAAGCCAGCTTCCACTTGTGTTTTGATGGAAACAAGCCAACGATCACAATTTTGTCATGTTGTAAAAAAATGGAAGCCTTTCATCATGCAATAAACGGCTCATTCTTGAAAAATCTATTTAAATGTCAGGGACGTGCAACCTCCAATAATAGATTTTCAGGGACGCCTTTTAGAATTCTGTTTCCATTCTCTGTTCAACGTTACTTGCAAATTGCGTCATTTGTGTACTAATGGATAATAACCTCTTGTACATTCCATTCAAGTGCACCACGTGGGCGCTGTTATTTCTCTCTATTTCTTGAGTCTCTGGCTATGGGCACAAGGGCCAACCAGCATTCCACGGGCGCCAAGCCCCGCTGGGTGGCATCTCACCTGTGTGTCCGCATTGAGCACTTTGATCCTCTGTGTGGAGATGAAAAGGTCCACCTCCGTCAGTGTCTGCGCATCCCCCTCCGGGCTCTGGGAGACAAAAAAAAGGGCAAAAGGGCTTGTTAGTGCACACTCTGGTGGCCTGGAGGAGTGCATGCAACGCTAACACGATCCCTGACAGAAACCGGCCACCTGTGGTTTAAAGGCAGCACTGCAATCTTAAACTGGTACGGAAGGTTGTTTAAATTCTCATTCATAAATCAAAACAGTGATATTGGCTTTGCCACATAGTATCCCTTAGCAGGAATATTGTTAAAAGTGGAGCAGTAGTTGATTACCAGTGAAATATATTTCTTCCAGTAAGAGCCGTGGGCAACTATATTAGCCATATATGGTATCATACACATGGAACCCATGGAAGCTTGTTAATAGTACATGTACCACCATATTCACATATACTATTGATATATTCTAAATGTACATCTCCAGCCAATTTAGTGGTGAAATATATTATCTACATAGGGTTCCTCCATAGGGTGATAATAAATTGTGATGGAATAATTGTAGCTGTTTCTCTTGTGGCTACAGTGTGGTTGTGCATTATATAGTATATAACAAAACATAAAAAGAACTGAAATAAACTTTGAGAAATACCATACATGCACAGGAATGAGGGTGTGTGATGGCAATGAGGAATGGTCACATGAATACCCATAATGCACTGGTACCTAGACTTACAGTGGTCTGTTATTGTGATTGTACACTAACACAGATGGGAAGAGGTGAGTTTCAGCGGGTTTCAGCCTCGAACCATTACCATCTGCCTGACATCTGGGTACTCACATAATATTTTTTTCTTTCTTTGCTTATTAAACTATGTTTAGTGCAGGTTAATGGATGTATCCAATACAGGAGTATATATAATATACAATTAGAAGAAGAATAGGACATATTCTAATAAGTATGCACTTGACCTTACAATTTTAATGGCAGTAAAGTTTCCTTTGACAGATGTGTGTATATTATGTGTCACATATGGCATTCCATAAATTGTGTCATATTCATTAGGCACTTTCGATATTCTACAGCCCAGATGAGGGGCACTTCTGTGCTTTTCATTTTATGTGGTTCTGTGTGGCTCGGTAGGTAGAGCACGGCGCTGACAACGCTTAGGTTGTGGGTTTGATTCCCATTGGGGCCACATATACTGAAAAATGTCTGCATTCACTACTGTAAGTCGCTTTGGATAAAAGCGTCTGCTCAATGGCATATATTGTTATTATATTATGTTTCTCAAGCAAACCCTCGCTTCTTTCTCAAATTTGACTCAAACAAACCCCAAAACAAATAAACTCCTTCACTGATTGTGACCCAAAAAAGTGTAGGTGGAAGTTGCCTGCGAGCACTGGTCTGAAGTCAGTTTGACCTTTTTCTTCCTAATGGTTAATATTCAGAGTTGGGCAGAGTTAACAAGTTCCTGGGTCAGTGCTATGGGGTAACTCCTCCCATACCCTTGAGTTCTCAGAGAGTGATGCTAACCCTCTCTGATAATGGATGTTTGAATGATGAAGAACATGACAACAAGGGCCTTCCTCATTATCCCTCAGGAATAAGAAGAGAGCATGATGGGGTAAGGACAAGCATGAGAGTGGAGCTTGGTTATTTCTGTCTTTTCTTTCTTTTCTTTTTTACACACCACCTTTTTCTTGATTTTGGCAGCCTTCTGAACCCTCTGGGCAGCATTGTGGACAGAAACAGGGTCGTCAGACTCAGGAGCGGTGAAAAACAAGGGCAAGAATCAAAATAAAGAAATCAAGCTATAAAACACAAAACAAACCAAACACAAGGTCTGCCATCGCCGTTCATTAAAGGGAGGTCAACGATGGCACAGCTGTGTTCTGCACAAATCAAAATGGCAATTAGTGTGTCGTAATTGCTCTTTGAAAAAGAAAAATATGCAAACATGGGTTGACACCTTCAGACAAAATAAAAGGAGACAATGTATTTTATGTGTCTCAAAAAATATCAACAGTGGCTATGGGGACTAGGAATCACAAGATAATGCAGTCGTTCTGTATGCATCCTTCTACACTGAAGTAATTAATTTGTACTTAGGCCACAAACCTGCCTCACTGCAGCATAACAAAATGGCCACTATACCTGTATCAATATATACGACCCAACTCTAACAGAGTAGAAAGAGGAAAAAGAGAGAGGAATGGCCAGCTACCTATGATTCACTGTTGCTCTAAATTATTTGAAAGGTGTTACACTGGAATAGGGAATGCTATATGGTGTCGATCTTCTTCATTTTGGAATTGTCATCTGGAATGCTTCAACCATAAATCTTCTACTTCTTCAACAAGAAAACATTAGGTAGAATTGAGTTGGGCGTCTGACCTCAGAGTTATCAGGGGGCTCCATGAGGACCTGGGAGAGTTCCTGCCCCCAGATCCGGGCTCTGATCCACACATGAAACACGTCAGAAGAGGCTCTGTGTTCATCCGAAATGACAACGGGACTGGAATTCCTCTGGCGTTAAGTGTCAGGGCAGACTAACCTCTCTCCCCCCCGAGGGATGAGATCTGAACTGACAGGTTAGTGGTTGAAAGGTTTTCAATTTGTCACGGCGGCCGGCTCCGAATCCGCGAGGAGGGTGACTCGCGGGAAAAGGCTTTGCGCGCGCCTTTTCATAGAGCCTGAACGTTGCGATGCTCTTATAAAAAGAAAAACAACGAGGGACAAATACACTGCAGCCATGGGCTGGAAAGTAACCCTGATTTGCTTGACTAAACTGCCTGGTTAGAGGGGGTAGGGTGGGTGACCGCTTCTGAACCGATTTGCCTCCTCTACCTTCATCTCTGCGAAAGAAACGCGGGCATCCGGGTCCTACAGCAACATGTGCCGAGTCAAGCCAAGGTACGCAGAGGAAGGAGTGGGCGGTGAAATCCGCATAAATACTGCATCAAGTCAGGGGGGAGCAAGCAAAAATGAAATTGCATAAATAAACCATCGGAAGTTACGATACACCTGCAACGACTCTATTTCTCCCTCTAGTCAACTATTCATGAAAGCGTCGGACGGTGTAATTAATCTGGGTGGAAGTAACGGGCCCGGTGCGGTGCAGGGGGGGCGGGGTAGAAAAGGTTGCATCCCGCTCTCTAGAGAGAGAGACGCGGTCCATTCGACGGAAGACACACCATCGGCTTTTTCTCGTCCGACCGGAGGCGCAAAAAATACAAATAAAAAAAGAGCTCCGTCCATTCAGCGGACCTCCGTGACAGCAGAAAAGTGAGGGAGGAGAGCGGGGCGAGGGGGGGAAGAGAGAGAGAGAAAAAATGCGGCAGTTAAGCGTTGCCATGGTTACAGCCTCCGTGGCTTAGATGGCGGCGAGGAAGGGGACAGATTGCTTTTCAGCAGGATGCAGCGTGTGGAGCCAGTCACACGTGTGGAAGAGGCACTGGCAAGAGGTTCAAGTCGCTTTTAGGTCGCTTCTACATTGAAATTGTAGTGAGGACAAAAGCTGGTGGCCACTGGTCGTGTGGGGGTGATCTTAGCCTGGGGTCGCGGTTAGAGCCGCCTGCTCAAGCAAAGATTGCTGCACCCACGTGTGGCTCATAATGCCACACAACACTCTTCCTCCCCGGCCAGCGAGCCGGTGCTGGCCAATCGAGCCAGTGCTGGCCAATCAGGCCAGTGCCACTGAGTTGGCCCAAATTCACTCTCTGCCGGACATGGCTCCCTCAACAGGTGTTTGTTTCTAAAAGCTGATCCCGACGGCACATCTGCCGAGGCACCGCATGCCACGGTCCCACGACAGATTAAACCGCAGCCGCAGATCGTAGTTTAAAGATGGGGGGTGCGAAGCAATTTCACGTGAAAAAGAAGCATCGCTTCATCATCGCTGTTGTGGCTGGCTGCCGCGTTTCTGGAACGTTCATGCATTGAATGCCCCGTCAATATGACAGAGTGCTTTGAGCATGACAGGGAGCCGTGATGTATGGGATAAAACCGCCACTGGCAGGCGAGCCATCTCTGACAGCGGCGTTAAAAAAAAAGAGAATTTCCTGTCTCTCCAACGTTCATGTTTTCACATACGAAGTATTGATCTCCGAAATGCAATAATCAAGCTAATGGGCACATAATCTGGACATGAATAATGAAACATACCTTTATCATTCAATACAAAAATACACAAATCTAATCTATAAACATATACCCTGAAATATATATATATATATATATACCTGGTCATAAATATTGTGCATATACTTTGATCATTACCATACGTTTCTTTCCAATTCAGCACATTTAAAATGGCTTTATATAACAAACGGTCTTAATACCCTCCTCCTGCATACTGCATGCAGCACATCAAAGAATTGCAAAGGGACTCAAATGCATTTTCGCTACAATGACGGGGGCTTAAGTCTAACTGGCAGTCTGCAGAAAGCACATATAAATCTGTGACAGTGACAGAAAAATGGAGAAGGCAATGTTCTGCTCTCCCCAGCAATCAGATTACCTCCCCGTGTGGCATGTGCCTTGTATTTCTATCCCTCCCTACAAGAAGCATAATTTAGTCAAAACCTAAAACGGCGCCAGGGAGGAGAAACAGCAGGAATGGCCATGATAAATTCATGGGGAAATCTGGGACTTGCCTTTAACTGACATATAAGGATCACAAACACACACACACGCACACACACACACACACAATTATAAAATTGAGCACGCCTGCCCTCACTAGAAAACTAGGTAACGCCAACCTCCATTCCATTCATGTCCATACATATCTTATTAACCTGACAGTGTTTCGGTTGGTATTTGTGTTCCTGCTTCACAGTGCTATCCTAGAAGTTATTTCAATTGTCATACACATTTTAAAAGGCAATCCCTTCCGCCCATCACACACAAACACCACACATATCTCCCACAGTAAGAATGCGTGTCAGTACAAGCCTCAAGCGATCATCTGTATATTGTGGAACGGACAGGAAATGTGAGAACCCATGGGGTCTGCACAAATACAAACCTGTCACTTAATATCTGCGAGGCTGGCTCCCGTACAGCTTCATTTTCCTCTTGGAGGTTAAAAGATGTGTGTGTGTGTGTGCGTGTGCGCGCGAGCGTCTGTATCAATTTGCTTATGTGCATCCCTGTGCGTGCGCATGCATGTATTAACATATTTAGTTTCATTTCCCACTAATATTCAGGGCTTGATTTCACCACTGGGAATCGTTGCTTTGTAACAGTACAACATAAATGAGTTTGCTTTTGGCAGATATACTGGCAGCCAAAGGACTGTGAGGATGCACACATGGATGTGCGACCTCACAGAAATAATCCCGCTGCCTAGGCTCCTGGCAAGGTCCGAACACAAAACCGTCACGCACAATAAATCTGTACCCTCAACGACTGCGCACAAAATATCCGTATCCATGTCAGGCAAGTGCAGAAACGACAACATAAGCAAGTGGAGATGGTAAATCAGCTGTAGGGTTTAGGGACACTGGATAGGGTTCCTCCCCTGGGTCTGGTGTCAGCCTACCTTGACCCGGCTCACTGCCTCCTGGGCCTGCATCATGCGGATGTTTTTGGATGGGTTCCGTTCGGACAGCAGTTGGGTGGAGCCCAGGTAATTGGCAGCAAAGATGATGCCATCGATGAGGTCCTCTGGCTCACAGGGCCCTGGGACTGGGTGAAAGGGGGAGAGAGGGGCGTGGGGCAGGGGTTAGGGGGCAGGGAGGAAGGGGAGGAAGAGATGTGGGGGGAGAACAGAGAGAGGTAGGGATATAGGACCTTATCTTAGGACCTGAGGCAGCCATATGGTGAACAACTGATTGACTTTTGATTCGATACCCTCAAAATTTAAAATGAATGTGAAAATCAAGTTTGAACATGTTTTCAATTGCTCTGAAAATTTGTCCCATTCAAATGTGTGGGGACCTCACATTTTTTACTTTAGCACCAAACTGAAACACTGGATAGATTTGAAATACTGCCACATCTGACAGCTGCTAAGACTCTTCAATGGTTATATCTTCAGTCAGGGGCACAGACGAATCCATAAATCAATACTGTATTAGTGGCAGCAGACGTGTGTCTAGATAAAACAGACACATATTGAAAACAAAGGTAAATGTACACTACCATTCAAAGGTTTGGGGTCACCTGCTGGAAACTATTTTTATCTCATAATTGACAATGCTTTACACCGTATACATTTCTGTAAATACTCAAACAAACAGTGGGCAAAATTCAAAGAAATGTTAAGAAAATTATATTGAAAATTGAATCTTGTTTTAAAATAGTCAGGAAATCACCTCACAAACAGACATGTTTTAGCCAGCATATCCTATCAGCAATTCCCAGAGAAACTTGTGGGTTGCTTTGTTTTGACTCTTCCTTTCCAGTTTGTCCCATACAAGTTCTATGGGATTAAGGTCTGGACACTGGGCTGGCCAGGTCTTTAGTTTGAGTTGTTGTTCACATTCCTCCTTCACCAGATAGTTCTTGCACAACTTCAAGGTGTGTTTCGGGTCGTTATCTTGCTGAAGAATGAAGGAGTGCCCGATTAGCCATAGTCCAGATGGAAGGTGACCCCAAACTTTTGAACAGTAGTGTACATGGTAATGTTATTGACTTATTAAACATAACTCAATATCCCCCATGTATATGCCTTATGGTGGAGGTGACTCCACTCAACTACATTTAAATTATAGTCATCCATAGTAATAGGGTTCTCCACAGAAGTTAGTGGTTCCCAAACTCAGTGCTGGGGACCCACTGTGTATGCTGGTTTTCGATCCAACCCTAATTGCAACCTTTGAATTGTAACAAGCTTTTAATTGCTCTTAAAAACACACTTTTAATGTCTATTTAAGAATGATTTACCCTCTTAAGGCCACATTATGTCAGAAATAGCTATGCATGCCATAAAGATTAAATATCCCATATTTACATCACAGAACTTTAAATCAGTCAGATAAACTAATGCTTTTAATTTTAGTAATGTGCTGAAAACTATTATTAATTATCTGAAAAATTATTAATTTAGAAAGAGGTTACATTTATAATTGGTTAAATTATCGATGTATTAAATTATTGGTCACTGGAACTAAACCATTGGTTTCACAGACCACACAGTCTTCACAGACAGAGCAAATTACAATGAGCCAAACCCTGAATTGTGTTAAAATAATTTGAAGGAAAAAATTAACTTAAACACAAGTTTTCAACAACCTATATTTGTCAAGAGATTGGCTTTACCAAAGACCAGCATACAAAGTGGGTCCCCAGGACCGAGTTTGGGAACCACTGCTTTAAGCAATCTTTTAACGTTAAGCACCAATCCACACAGCCAGCTGTTAAACTCCTGTTCAACTACAAGATTCACATGTACACAAACACAATTCATACTAAAATGTTTGTATGTGACGAAGCAGGTAAGCACAGGTGTTTATGTTGCTGTGCTGTGCAGTACGCGCATTCCGAAAGGGGAATTGCGAGGAAAGAGATGCTTTAAACGGAAAGAGAGAACCCGAGTGGAGTTTGTGAGCGGTTCTCAAATCATGGACATCAATGGAGTGTATCTCCAGACCCGGCTCTCCAACGTTGCGGCTCTGCACCTGTCGAGCGGTGTCTGCTCACACAGAAGCGGTGTTAAACGCAGAGAAGTGAAGAAGTGGAGGAGAACAGAGCTGTGCCGTGGCCCTGGGTGGGTGGGGCGCCAGGGAATTCGTCTGCCTGCCTCATATGTAGATGTGGACTTTGTGACACCCACCAAGGGATTCAGCGAGTTATTATGATTCAGCCTCTACAGAGAGAGAACGCACTGCTCCCTCAGGCAGTGAGAGCTTATACATAAGACGGCCCTCTAAACACAGAGCACCAACCGCAGAGCCCTCAGCATCTGCCTGACTTTGTTACAAAGGTCAAGATCTGACCTTTGAACCTGGATAGAAAAAAGCACTCAGCAATCTGTGGCCATTCTGATTAGGGCTCAAACATCAAGGTTCTACAATTCATTCTTTTCAGTTTCTTTTCAGGCTCCACTACCACTGAATTCTGTACATCTAGCAAATTGTCATCACCACTGCCTACTTGTTTAATACTTTGTATATGTATACTTGTTTACTCCTAAAAAAAATGTACTAACCTTTTCCTTCCCAGTGTTACAGGTATGGTATGCAGCTGCCAACAACGATGTCTATTGCTGTATTACTGCACTGACCTCTTGCGCGAACAATGATTGTTCGTACCATGTATTAATGCACATCTTTTAAGGCACTCTGGATAAGAACGTCTGCTAAATGCTTAAAATGTAAATGTAAAAATGTACAATACACATTATACGTTTGTCAGTCATAGATGAACAGTTGTACGTTTGTACGTGATAAACAGACTTCCTTCTTGGAAATATGTCTCTTCAAACAATACAATCCTGACAATACAGGCACCACCATACAGAAATTTCTGATATATTTTCCAAATAGAGGCAAGTCTCTGAACTGTCACTTTGAATTTTGAATTTCAAATCCCAGACAGACTTGAAATGGAGAAAAAGACATCTACAATTAGTGTCAACACTCAGAGACAACAATTTTGGTTCACGATGAAAAAATGTGCTCCTTCCCAAGGGCTCAAATATTGTTTTCAAAGCAATATGTGTTTTTGACATTGCAAATGTGAAAGACATGATAAGAAAGCTGTGACTCACCATCCACAAAGCTGGGGAAAGAGGTGTTCTTCTTAGTTTGCTACAAACAACAAAAAAACATTCATTGAACTTCCAGCCCTCAAGACACGAGTTTATAATGAAATGGGTGTCCCTGACTTCCAGTTTTCACATCTCACAAAAAACTAAAATGGCAAATGACAACAACCTTCCAGACAAGCCATCACGTCCCTTGCTGAAAACAAAGAAAACCAAATGAAAACCCCCAAAACAAACAGAAAGAAAAGTTCATTTACCTCAATCATTTACCTGTAACAACACAGCACGGCAGAAAAAAAACACTCAGCACAATTCTCTAACCCATGTGCCTATACAAGCCAGCCTTTCATATGGTGAATATTTCGAATTAATTAAGATTTATAGCTGTGTTAAGAGGCATGTGATTTCCGCACACAATCACACAGACCCTGTACGCACCCAGACTTTAGATCAGTACCCGTCCTGAATAATGGGCACCACTCAAGAGGAAGCCCAAGTTGAGAAGGCATTTGCAGTTATTGATTACACCCTGGAAAGGATTCCGCCCCTGCTCCATCAGTCCCTATAATTAAACAAAGGGGTCAAGGACGCTACCCTGCAGTCGCACTGAACATGGATCGGCCTTCAGCACTGAGAACACAGGGCAAGGAGGCCTGTTGGGCTATTAGCTTGGGCCAGGCTGTGTCGGTGACTAGCACTGTGGCAGTTTGGGGAAAAAACAAACTGGTCCCACATGCAAGAGGGATTAGTTAAAGCAGGGGTGCACAACTCCAGTCCTGGTGTGTTTGCCAGGGCTTGTTTCAACTAATTATTGTGGGTTAAATTTGCTAAGGGCGGCGCATAGCATCGCGGTCTAACACACCACATGGTTTGAAACCCGCGTGTCTACCAGACTGGCCCTGGTCGTCAGCCCCAATCGGGGGCGGCATTTGGCTGTCTGCCCCAGGGGGAGGGTGAGCCAGCTCCGGTTTGCCGTGAAGCACAGAAAAGGAGTCTCCAGAACGTTGGTGGGCAAATTTCGTCTCAAAGGAAGCAAAGTTTGCTGCCCACGGAGAATTCACTTGCTTCGTAGAGATAAGTGGCGGACCCGGGTGGGGAGGGTTACATTGAAATAAATAGAGGGTGTAATTGGCCACTAAATTGGGGGAAAACGGGAAAAACTGGAAAAAAATCTGACACTTTAAAAAAATATATTTTTTTATTGCTAAAACAGCAATGTACACCCACACTGGTTCACTCCTACATTGGGCCGCGGTAAAAAAAAATTCACACGTGCATTCTACAGCTGTAGGACATGACATTATCAAAAAGGTCAGATGAAAAAAGGTCGGGCTAATTAAATCGTCCCAAAGCAGATCGGCCCTCGCGCACCCCTCAGTTAAACATTACAATGAAGACGAATTCCCAAGACATTGGTTGCATTCCCAATCCAAAACAATCTGTAAAATTAATTTATAGAGTCAGGCATGACTCTTTTTTAATCATTTTAAAATCTCTCCTCCATAAAATAAGTTGTTCAAACGCGTGGCGAGAATGGCTTGGAATTACTGGTTGATAATTACATTAGTCTCAGCCTGCTATTACAAAAAAAAATTAAAGGAAGCAACCGTGAACTAATTTCCAAAAATAAAAGTTACTGTTCCACAGAGTAGATTCTGTTCCTCAGTGGAAAAACCTCATCAGGGGCGTGTGGGTAGATGTAATGTGCTCATTCCAAATGATACCAAAATGCTCGTCCTAACTGGACGAAGTCCATCGAATTCCCTCTCATCTTTGTAATGCAGCTCTAATGTGCCAGGCTGTGGATGTGGGTCTGCTCTGTTCTTTACAGGATGCCTTGCGGCACAGTTAGAGAGGCACGCTACTCTTTCGCTTTCCTGTGGAACAAAGGGGTGGGAGTGCCGGCAGGGGTGGGGGCTGTGGCTGCCGGATCACAGACGCAACCTTGCAAACACGTTTGGAGGACAGGCCTATTCAGCACAGCATTGTATTGCATGCCTGCTGACACTCGCATAACGTGTGTATATGGGCCCGGGGCTTTTATTTGCAATGCCATTTACATAAGCGGACATATGGCCCGGGTATGAGAAATGGGATCTTTAGGAGCCATCGTTCTCTGCAGGGGACTGGAGCTGCCCAATAACCGCTCCACACACACACACACACACATGCATGCATGCACGTGCACATGCACACGCATACAAACACACTTGTTTATATCACTATGTGGGGACACATGACTGGAACCTCCATTATGGGGACACGCCTTTTTAAAGGTCCTAGAAAAGTGTAGACAAAACGCCAAAAACTGGTATATCAGAGAATGCTGATATCAAGTTTATCTGTAGATTTTTTCAACAAGACCTTCCTAAAAAGATACAGCGTTATGGGGACAGCATTTTTACATGCACGCACACACACACACACACACACACACACAGCTCACCTCTGGGGCGTTATTATTCTCCACTGGCCCATTGAGATCTGAGCGCTGCTGTTTCCGGGGCTGCTCCACACTGTTTGACACCTGCTTGGGCACAGTGAACATCAGTGAATAGTTTCACCAAAGGGGGTGGGATAAACAGGAAACAGGAAGTAGTGGGAACACTCAGCAGCTTGCGTAACAGTGGTAAATGCAAAACGAGTAGGGGGGAAAGTTACCACTGCCAGGAATCTCAGAGATATATAACGGTAGATATTCTGGGCAGAACAGGCAGTGCGTAAAGGGGAGGCAGAGCCAAACAGTAACTGCGGGATGCCGTACACCCTCCAGGGCATTTCCTCTTCCTCCACATATTCCAGGAGAGATCCTTATCAACACTAATCTACTAAAGCTCACATGAACCGGCATCAGATTCCATCTTAAACTCACAGAGACCTCCTCGAGACTTCCCTCCGCTTGTCCATCGCAGCGAGCGTTTCCGGGAAGCCGCAGCCTATGGAAGACGAGGTATCAACGCTCCCGTATCAGAGCGATCTGAAATCTCAAGATGGGCTTTTAATTTGTACTTCAAACAGGGATTGCACTCAGAAGCCGGGTTTTTTTTGGTGTGTAGCTGCGGAGATTGCGATCAAAGAGAGGCAGAGTTGACAGTGATTCTGTGTCGGATCAGCGGAATGCTAATATCTAGCACATGACCCCGGGAGCCTGAGGTGAGGCTTTGGGCTACAAGCCGCCCTGATAGATCTTCATCCTCATGAATGATTCATGGCTCAGCTCTCGAGCTCGTACAGGGTCTTTATTCGCTGTCAATCTCCCGACAAGTCTTCACGACTTGAGTGTCGTCTTATACCTCTAGGCTCTTGATCACATATTTTTTTTCTCGGTTCCTGGTATAAAACGGGCTTTTCCAAAATGACCTCGGTGGAAATTGTAGGCAGTTTAATCTAACGTGTGATATTGCAGGCGGGTGCTCTTTTTCTACATTCACGATCATGGGGACGTGTGTGTATGTGTGTGTATTCTGACTCCTACCAGCCAGCCTGTGTTTCAGTATTCAGTCCACCCTCAGAATCAGCCCATAATTGGCAAATCAGATTCATTAGTGGAGCAGCGGTTCGGATTTCCCCGCTTCGGGGGGAGGTGGGGGGGATGCGTGAGTGTGTGCCCTGCTCCCCTGTCACAGCGCTGAGCACACTCCGGTTTGGGAGGACAGGCGGGCCAAGAGGCGGCGGTGAAAACGTCGCATTTCCTCGCCCTCCCGTCTGGCCGGGCCAACGCTGAGCGCCGCCGCCAATAACGGGAGGTGGAGATCAGAGAGACGACACGCACACGGAATACACAAGCAGGGGGCGGGCTGATCAGATCTGTACGAGGGCGAGGAGAGACCGGGGGGGGAAGGGGGGCGGAGGGGCTGTTCAGGGGAGGAGGGTGTAGGCAGAATGCAATAACCGATCTTTCACCAGACCCATAAACGTCTCCCCTGTCGTGAATCTTTTTTTAATCCATTCGGAGAGGCGGGTGGAGGACAGTCGCGGAATTCGAAACGACCCCGGTCGCGCGCCCATTGTCCGGGCCGCGGCAGCAGACGAGCACATTGTGTGCACTACGCCCCTGCCAGCGCCTAATGGAGGCTGGCCGGCCCCCGAATTAAAGGTGTGGTCTGGTCAATACGATTGGCCACGTGCACTAAGCTGCCATACTTAGACTGATAATGTCATTAGCACAAATTTGCACAAAAAAAAAAAAAAAAAAACTTTTTCATAAGAATAAAAAAAATCCAGGTTTGTATCCAGGTACATTCCTGTTTTAGCTCATGAAAAAAACTGAAAATGATATATACAGGTACATAATCATGCTGATTATGACACAATGAGGCTTTGTCTCAGCTGCCCCCACCCTCTCCCTCTCCCTCTCGGGCCTCACCTGCTCCTGTGTCCACTGCGGCCTCTCCTCCGGGGTGCGGGATCGCCCCTTCGCCCCCCTCTGCAGCTCCGGGTTGCCGTGGTGGGCGGGGGGGATGTTGAGGGATTTGGGCCGGCCCTCGTGGCGGTGTGGGGTGTACGGGGCGGGGGCGGGCGCAGGGGGGCTCGGGCGTGGCGGGGGGCTCGGGGGCCAGCTCCTCAGGGCTCTGGTCCGTGCCGCTGCTCAGGCTGCCCATGCTCATGCTCATCTTGATCTCGGCCACGATCTGGTCGATGTCCTCCTCGGCGTCCTCCCCTATGCCCCCCTCCCGCACGCCCTTGGGGCCCCGGTACGGCGACGCCTGCACCAGGTTCCCATTGTCCTCTGGGGCGTAATAATCCCCCGTGTAGTCGCCTCCCTCTGGCTCCTCCCCCTCTTCCTCCCCCTTGTTAGGGCAGTACTCCTCGCTCTCCTCCTCTTCCTCGTTCCCAAGTGTGGAGGCCCGCGGCGAGGCGGAGCGCTGGTCCGGGACTGGCTCCGGACTTCTGTTGTACACCCGCTCGACCAACGCCTCCTCCTCCTCCTCCTCCTCCTCCTCCTCCTCCTCCTGGCGCTGCCCCTCCGGTTCCGGCCACTCCTCCACCGCCTCCTGGGACTCATCGGTGTCCGGGGCGGGCTGGGGGCGGTCGCCGGCGTGATACTCTCCGTCGCCGCACTCCACCCCCTCCAGGTAGCTGTCGTCCTCGGGGCAGTAGCGGATGTAGTAGGTCACGCCCTCGTCCTCCTCGGGCAGGCCCTCATCGTAGTCCTCCTCCTCGTCCGATGTGTTGTTGACGTAGTCGGAGCTCGAGTCCCCGTCCACGCTGTCGGGGTGGGCGTGGCTGCAGTCCGTGTGGGCGTGGTCGCAGTCAGTGTGGGCGTGGTCGCAGTCAGTGTGGGCGTGGTCGCAGTCGGGGTGGGCGTGGCCGCAGTCGGGGTGGGCGTGGCCGCAGTCAGCGTGGGCATGGCTGCAGTCAGTGTGGGCGTGGTCACAGTCGGTGTGGGCGTGGCTGCAGTCAGTGTGGGCGTGGTCACAGTCAGTGTGGGCGTGGCTGCAGTCCATGTGGGCGTGGCCGCAGTCAGCGTGGGCGTGGTCGGGGGTGGCAGGCGTGGTCGGCCGGCTGTCCTTTGGGTCGGGCTCCTGGGAGCCACGGTACGGGTCCTCGGACACCTCCTGGCCCTGGAGGGCCTCGTCGTTCTCCTCTGTGGGGAAGGGGGCGGGACCGGGCTGAGGGAGGGGCTCAGACATGCCGTTGCCGGTCCCCGGCCTCTTCCTGTGAGCCATCGCGGGCTGCTTACGCACCGTACATCCCCCGCTCCTCGCGGTCCTGCAGGGAAAAGCAGCACAGCATCATCACCGCTGTGGTCATTCATTACAATCATCGGGACAATGCAAACACAGGGGGTAGGAAAACAGCTCTTAACAAAAAAAGAGGCAAGACATTCCGCTGGTGTCAGAGATCCCCCCTAGGAGTCATTTAGACACAGTGTGAGGCATTGCAACCGTGTGTCCCGCACTGCAAAGGCATGAAAACGCTATTAGAGACTGAATACATTTCATGAACCAGCCTTTATCATTTCAAAAATAAACACAGAGAAAGCAAGAAAGCAATTAAGGGTTCAAGAATAAGCCTGCAGTGCCATTGTGCACATTACGAGGGATCGGTGGTCTCAGATCATCTTCATTTGGACACATCCAGCAAGCCAAAATATACTTGGGCAGATTTCACAGCTGCACAAAAATACTTCTCCTATGAACTTTTTCTCTTATTGCTTTAAAAGTGGCCAGTTATCAGCCTGTGATTGGACCCTACTGTAGTTTCCTTGGTTTCCTGTTGAGGGTGAACAGTGGGGAGTAGACTGTGGCAAGAGAGAGTGAAAAGTGTTCAAGCGCCGGGGATGAAAGCATTAAACTGACGGCTTTGTTTAGCCCCCTACAATTACAGTGTTTATGCTTTGATGGAGCACTTTCTAGTTCCGTGTTCCTGCGATCATAAGCTTCTTGAAACAGGGATTTTACCATCAAAAACACTTTAGTGTACAATCGGTATGGGATAGCTCGGGTCATAACAGATTGATACGTCAATGTGCTTTGATCTGTCTGGTTTCTTTTTGCCAGTTTAACAGCCTCCTTACCGCTGGAAGGCTGATCAATTACTGTATTCAAGGCTGGCTGCCTTGCCTTGAACTTTACTTACTCATACCCTTAAATATTTAGCAGCAAATGCTACATTTACTGCAGAAGACTCAAACTCACCATTATGTCACAGTCTGTATAATGCAGGGGTGTCCAATCTTATCCGAGAAGGGCCAGTGTGGGTGCAGGCTTTTGTTCTAGCCCAGCACTAAACAACTGATTAAACTAATCAAGGTCTTGATTGTAGACCATGATTGGTTGAATCAGGTGTTTTAGTGCAGGGCTAGAACAAAAGCCTTTCTATCAAAAGCCTATCCGGCCCTTCTCGCATAAGATTGGACACCACTGGTATAATGTGTTCAGTATGGTTTCTAACACTGTGTTATATAAAGTCCATGAAATCAAGGGCACAGATTCTCACACTCGCTTAATGAGTCTCTACCACAGTGCTTAAACGTGAAACAATCTCTGTAGGAGCAGAGCCTTTCCACAGACCCTACAAATAGTAACCACAAGCAACATGGAGTGGGACAGATTATTTTGCGCCATCCCCAAATCTGAGAAATCACAGCAGAAAAGAGCGCGCGTGAGCCACCCCGATCGACGTCTTAAATGAAGAATGCCAGCCCTAACGGTGTGGCGAACAACAATCGCAAATTCAAAAAGCGTGCCCAGCCCAAGCGGGCTGAAGTCTCCACGGAAGGAGATCAGGCAGCTGAGGAACGAGCCCTCTCCTTCTCGCCCCCTCCGCGGGGAACGGATAACGAGAAGAGACGCCCGTGCGTGAGTCCTCCGCCAGCGGCCCCGCCGGACCCGATGGAGCAGGCGACACACGGCGGGTCAGGGGACAACAGTGGGAGAGCTGTTACAGTGAGGGAGCTGTGCACGTCAGCGTGGGGCGCCTCGCCCGCTATTCCCCCCGACGCCGTCTCCGCCAGTCCCCGAGCACAGCTGCACCACCAGCCCCCACTGGGAGCCTTTTGTTACTGCTTGAGTTCCCCCCCCCACATTCTTTTCTCCCTTCCCTTTGTTTATGTATTCCATCACCGGTGATTTCCATGACTAAGTACCTCACCCCCCGCCTCCCCCTCTCTCCACATTATGAGCCGCTCTGTACCAAAGGAGCTCCAGCCCGTCGGGGCCCGACTCCGAGCCCAATTAAAGGCACAATGATGACTGTGAGTGAGCTCCTGCTGGGCTCCGGGGCAACCGGGTTTACAGTCAATCGGTGGGGGGGGGGGGTTGGGGCCGAGGTGAACTCTGCTAACCCCTCCCTCCCTTTCAGAAAGCAGACGACATCGCGTTCGGCTGCGCCTCACATTTCTGCCTCTAATGAGGCGCTCCTGGCTCTCACAGAGTGTCCCTGTCTCTCCCCGGGTTTGTTATGCTGCTTTCCCCTCTCGCAGAGCTGTGTGCTGCTGCCCGTCACTGGAGCGGCTGTCCCCGGCGCAAGCGGAGTAGACACATCGTACGAATAGGAAAAGGTTTCCACCCTTACCTGCGCCCTTTGTCCTGGGAGTAGCTGGAGAACGGCAGTCTTCCCGACAGGATCCTTTCACAGCCCACACTGACCCCCTGAGCCTGCCCCCGCACTCCTCCCTAAGCGCTCCTTTCCTACAGCGTCACAAATCAGCCACACCCATTTCCCACATGGAATTACTGGTAACCATGGGTAACTGCATCCCTTGGGTATCTGTGACCTTTACCCCCCCTTCACTGCAATCCTGAATCTCTGCCTCTGGGTGGACTGTACGTCCTCACTGTCTATAAATCACTTTCCAATAACGCGGGCCCGGGAGAATAACGCGCGCAGTTCCTGTGCCGAATTTGGGCCGGTAGCCGCGCTGGCGAGTATTTGCATCATGAATTCTCCACTCAGAGGCGGTTTTCTTTAAATCGAGTTTGAATACATTATCATGTACGGGGCGACCTCATCACAACAATACAGAGTGACTCCGTCCCCCCCTGTTCTGTTCAAATTTAATAAAGTCAAACTGCATCCAGTTAAATCAATATGAAATATCACGGGGTGTCAGGCTTAATGGGTATTACTTGCTCGGAGACGACGCCATGCTTCAAATGGCTATCCGCGAATATTAAATCATACGCCTTTGAGGGGGAATATCCCTGGTCGATGGGAGGCCTGGCATAGCACTCGGAGATGCAGCCCAGTCATTTCTGTGTCCCAGAATATACAGCCCAGTGGCTTTGAAGCGACAATCAGATAGGCCCACTGTGACCAGTTGGAGACCAGAGTGGTGATTTGGTTCAGCGAAAAGAGCAACCTGCAATGCTGTGGCTATCAAATACCATCAGGCTTCTCCGAGAGACACACTAATAAAGCAAGTGAGCAGGAAGATTATTCTTCCACAGAGAAATTATAAACATCTTTTTTTATTTTTATCGCATCATAAATTATTCATGCTTTTTTAAAATTCACCAGCAGTAGATACAATGCTAGCTTTGTGAACATGACCAGTCTCATTCACAATGCTCGGTTAATTGCTCATTAGAAAAACAATCATTACGAGTTTTTCACACAAGAACCAGATTTTAAAAATTAAGATCGTATTCTTTTCTCGCAATTAACCAAGCTGATAGTGGCAAATTCTAATGATGCAGATAATGAAGGCAATAAGGCTTTTGTTAGCTTGAATCATGTATTGAATTACTTCTTCTTTTTTCTTTTTTTTGCTTCAGATTTGTTCCCGTTTTTCTCCCAATTGAATGTCCAATTTCACTCTCTTATTTATTTAGATTTGCCCTCCCCCCACAAACTCGCTGCCTGTCCTCTGGGTCAAGCTATTCCCAGAGGCCGGCGATTATCCACCTCCTCCGAGACTGAACTCGCCTATTATTTTTGTCCACAGGGAAGTTCTCCACACTCCTTGGCAAGCTCGTGCCGGCTCACCTTCCCCCTTCCCCCTGGGGTGGACAGCCAAATGCCACCCCCGTTCGGGGGTCCCGGCCAGGGTCGGTCTGGCACAGTCGGGTTTTGAACCACTGCCGCAATAGGCAGCTCGCACTCGCAAAGCACCAGTCAATGCAAGTGCGTTATACCGCTACACTATCTGAGGCCCCCCTTGAATTACATACATAATAAAAACTGTAAACATGGCGCACATTTAGACTGGAAAGCTCTGGAACAAACCATCAAATAGTACACACATAATTGTACTGTACTTCCGTATTATGATATTAATTAAACTGACTTGGGTGGTCACATCATTCCCTTTATGAATGTATTATACAGGCAATATTTCCAGTTATTGGCTCAAATCTAGGCAAAGTGCCCAAATCAGAGCCCTCTCAGAACACTGTCTGTGCCCAATAAACACTTTTTTTCTCTCTAATATTTTCCAGTTTTTCTCCCAATTTGGTTGCCAATTATACCCTCTATTTATCTCAATTCCCCTCCCCCACGAGTCCGCCGCCCGTCCTCCGGGTCGAGACACTCTTTCCGGGCCGTTTGATCCGCCTCTTCCGAGACAGAATTCTACCACGGACACCTTTACCTGCTCCTCGACGGACTCGTGCCGGCTCACCCTCCCCCTTCCCCTGGAGGCAGACAGCCCAATGCCGCCTCTGATCGGGGCTGACGAGCAGGGCCGGTCTGGTAGAGACGTGGGTTTCGAACCGCGTCCCTGACAGGCAACGCACACCACACCGGACCTGTCAAAGTGTGGTGCGTTAGACCGCTACGCCATCCGCCGCCCACAATAAACACATTTAACCAAAATCTTCCCATGTTTTCTGAAGGAACACAGAGCACTGCGCAGAATAAGATCCAGGTGATAGCATTGCCACCTTGGAAACCACTGAAAAAATAATGAACCTGCCAGAATGTAGAAAAAAATGCAACCATGCATAAATAACTGAAACGTGGCCTTTTCCAATATTTACATTAAGGGTAAAAAGGCAATACTTCAGAAAAGCCAATCTCAAGAATTCTCCCCAGGAAGTCACACCCCAGCCAGGGACCTGTGCCCTACGATTGTGTGATCTGCATACTGGATTAGCTCTGCGATGCTGCAGCACGGGGGGGAGAGGGGCTGAAGGTCATACAGCCACGCAGGTGCGCTCCCGTTCCAGTGGGGAATCCAGCCAGCCGAGCTGGTCCTAGGAGACTTACAGCTCTGGGAGGCCAACTCCAACATGGCCGACTGTGGTCCACTGCAGCTAAAAATAACTTATACTATGCTAAATATGATTATTTATATTATCATGCTGATAAGTGTAACAATTATGATTATAGTACGATGGTTATTACCATTACAATTATGTTGATGATTATTATGATAATGATGGCAATGATGATAACAGCCTTCATTATTATTATTATTATTATTTTTATTTTCTTTATTTTTTATTATTACAATTACAATCACGACCCATGGTGTGGGGATGCAAGGTGAAACCTCGCTTCCTTTCCCTCTACAAACACTTCTCACAATACATCACTAAACTGACAAATCAAGGGGTTTGTAGATAGCGTAGTGGTCTAACACACCGTATCTTGGGTGGTCCGATATGAGTGTGTGCTGCCTATCGGGGATGCGGTTCGAATGTGGGTGGGTGAATCCTGTTGCAAAGGAAGCGGAGTTTGCTGCCCTCTGAAAATTAGCTTACCTCATAGAGACGAGCAGAAAACTTGTGTGGGGAGGGTAAATTTATGGAGGGTATAATTGGCCACTAAATTGGGAGAAAAACGTTAAAAAATCTGAAACAAGTAAAAAAACTTTAAAAACTGACATCAAAGCGGTGTGTTGTTTCAAGCGGTAAGTGTATCAAACAGGCCCACATGAGGGGGCATTAAGCTGAAGAAAGCACAGTATTTTAAAACTGCACTAATAATCTGAATCAAGTAGCAGGAGAAAGCTTTTGACTTAGAGGTGTAAAAATATGGGTGCTGGTGGGAGTCACTGAAATTACTTTCATCTTTCTTTTTCATCTTTTTTTCATACTCGGCAAAAAGCATAAACATACATATTATACCCTTCTTTACATTACTTTTCCTAAATTATTGAAAGTTGGGTGTAGAGATACTAGAAGGTGGTCTAGCGGTTACAACGTTCGGCGCTGGCCACTGCGACCGGGGTTCAATTCCACCGGCCGCGCCAGAGTTGGCTCTGGCCAAGAGTGCCACTAGGGGGCGACAATTGGCTGTCCGCCCCAGGGAGGGGGGAGGGAAGCTGACAGGATGTTTGTTGCGTACAGGAGTGGCTCTGGAGTACCAGAGTTATGGTCGACAGCCTGGGGAGTGCCGTCTCGGAGGAGACGATACTTCGACCTTGTCACTGCCGGTCACAGGGCTATGGCAGCAAACTCACAATACGAGGGGGGATTGACATGAAAAATAGAGGGTGTAATTGGCTACTAAATTGGGAGAAAATGGGAGAAAATCTGAAACAAAATATTTAAAAATATATTTTGTTTAAGTTGGAGGCAGAAGAACCGAATGGGTTTTATGTGTGCTGTAAATTATAGCTCCATATCTCCCGCCCGTTTTCCAGCACAAAGATCCATTCATCAGACCCCAGAAACAAGGAGCCAAACATATTTCACTGTGCTACCACGGTGCATGATTTCAATTCAAAAGCTGGAAATCCAGTACAGCTCCCAGATTTACTGCTCTTTCAAGCCTCTGTGGAATGGCAACGTGCGTAGCCTCTCTGACAGATAAAAGGCTCAGGGAAAAAAACGGAGAAACACTCCTTTTAAAACTGCATGGGTGCATGAATGAGCCCTCCACCCTGCCAGCCCCAAAGCATTCATTAATGACAAATACGGTTAATGTATCAAAACCAATCAGACTCATTCTGGCATGTTAACTGCCTGGGATGAATGTGAACAACACTGATACCAGCCACTTCCCAGAAGCATTGGTCCTTTATGAATACCCTTGTATCAAACCAGAATAAAACATTTGACATTATATTACACTACAACTACAACAACGCAAAGCACAAGAAATAGATTTACCACTTTTCCACAGACAAATAACATTACTAAATTGAATGTGAACTTAGATTCACTTAGATGTTATTCCAAAGAGTTCAAACAATGTGGCTAGAAGACTACATCAGTGGTATCAGTTATTCTACTACAATAATATCTCACAAAGGCCAAAGAATATTGGGAGATATGCTACTAGCAGGACGGCAATTACTGCAGTTCATGCAAATTTAGAAAACAAGCTTTAGTTTTGGACGATGTGGCACTGGTAGTGGTGGAGGGAGGAGTAGAGAGGGCTGCGCCTCCCTTTTGGCTGCTGTCAAGTGCTCCTGTTCCCTCCCACAGCCTGGAGAGGACTACAGGACCTTGGACAGCAGCGGCCTCGCCCACAGACAGTTTCACCTGAGGCTAATGGGCAATAAACTCAGCTGTGAGCCATTGCCTTTGTTAGGCCTTTATAAAAGCACAGCCTGCCATGCCGGAGTGAAGATTTTTTGGGCATGGAGGAAGAGGTGTTGGGTTTTGTTACCGTTTACCCTCTAGTGCACAGGTGTCAAACTCATTCCATCGAGGGCCGAGTGTATGCAGGTTTTTGTTGCAACCAATGCACTACACCAGGTGATTTCACTAATTAGCTCACTTCTTCAACTAAGGAGGGAACCTAATTGAAATCACCTGGTGTAATGCATTGGTTACAACAGAAACCTGCACACACTCGGCCCTCGATCAAAAGAGTTTGACACCCCTGCTCTAGTGGATGGTTTTTGATTTAACTTAGCTTTTTTTGTGCTTTGTTGTATTTTGTAAAAGGATCAATAGAATAATCTGGCCATTGGCCTCTTGGAACCCTGTCTTTGGTTTGCCTTTCATCCACTCACCACCTGGCATGGTGGCCACCTCTGCCACCTTGCTACAGATGATTATTTTCATTTACAGTACATTGTCATAATGATGCACGGTACACATATAGTGGGTATTAAACAGTATTTACCCCCTTTGTCATTTCACATTTTATTTTCTTAAATCAAAATCAATTTATATGGTAGAAGTACCTTTGGTAGAGACTTACACAAACAGACTCACAGCTGTAATTGCAGCTAAAGGTGCTTCTACCAAATAAAATAATGGATTATATTGTTTGTAATTAATTAAGAAAAAGCTTTAGAGTTGTTTTTCTTATTTGACATTATAGAGTATTTTGTGTTGATCAGTGGGAAGAAGTCCCAATTAAATCCATTTAAATTCCATGAAGTAAGAAAATAAAATGTGAAAAATGCCAAAGGGGGTGAATACCTTTTATACCCATTGAAGGTCAGAATTAAATATGTCCAAAAACCCAGAATTAAAGATATTAGTTGTTAGACAACAGGGCAGTTATTCTACAGCATACTGCATGCAGCGATATATGCAGATTCAGACACATAGTTAAACAGCCAACCCATAACATACCCCAGAAACTGGCATTTCACGTAAATCACACAAGCTCACTGGCCACAACAGTAGTAACGCCCGGCTTTAAGGTTCCTGGACTATACAATGGTTTACTGAATCATTTCCTTTTAACAATGTACCATAAAAACAGGCCACTCCAACACACTTGCCAAACAGATTAATTTACATCGACTCGGTCCACAAAATGTGGCGTAGAAAGAGGAAAATTGTCAAACCTTCTTTGGAAAGGGCTCACAGCTCAATGAGCTAAGTGACCACAGTCAATGAAACTTTACTGTGTGTTGTCAACAAGAACGCCACCATTTAAACGGTGCTCTGAACAAATCGACTGCTTGCAAATGGGCATACATAATTAAAGCCTTTAAAAGCAAGGTGAGGACGCAGATATTACTGTAGTGGAACAGTAAATAGACCCAGGAATTAAAAAGACACAGAGCACGTCCCAAGGATATATTAAAAGCCTTTGTCCAATTCAACTACTGTCTCTACATTATTTCCATTAGTAGCGTATGAAAATTATTCGTTTTAATTGTAACTTGGTAGTTATACAGTAAGTAGGTTGCAATCAACACCCTGCAGGAAGTAGGTGTAATCCTAGGAACTCTATATAGCCTATTTGGCAGGGGGGTTTTTTTCTTCTTCTTCTTCTTGAATAAAAACTTTTTTTGTTGTTTTCGTTTCCACTGAGCTCATTGTCACACGCGACGCTCACGCTGAGAGCGGCGAGCCCAGCCTGTCACCGGGCCCCGCGTCAGTCGCCCGCATTTCGCTCCGGCACCTTCAAGCGGCACCGGGCTGACATCTATCTCCCGTCTCCGTCAGGATCTGTCTCTCGATTCAACTGCCACAGCGCCCTGGGTTACCTCCTTCCAGCAGAGAAAGTAGCGCGCGACCGCAAACCACCGGCAAAATATTTTCGAGACGGGTTCCAAAGGCGAAACTTCGGCAAATAATGTGCGAAATGAGCGAATAAGCGATGGCATGATAAGTCCGTCGATGCGTTCCCGGGACACGTTTCTGTTCCCACTGTACCCTCAGCTGCCGGCTGGGTACCGCGCGAGGAGCGTTTAATTGGAATCATTTCAGACACAGCTGGTGCGGAGTGCTGCCTTGTAAACGAGATATATGTGTGTCAGGGACGAGCCGGGGCTTCAAATTAGTCTGCGAAAGCCTTCCTTGCTAAGTTGACGAATGCCTCTTTTCGAACTTCTTGGCATTTACGGTGAGGGAAAATGAATCCCTTCCTTATAGTCTTCGCCTCATTGACGAGAAGTGGCTTGCCCACGGTGAAGTCGCATCTATCTGCCTGAGTTGAGGGTGCGCAAATGAGCCCGGGAGATACTGATGCGGATGCCATTCTGTAAATGATGGGAATTGTTTACCCTGCTAGGCTCTGAAAGGGCAAACAAGAAGCTTAACAAAAGGATGCTCGTGACTGATGTTCACACACAATCAGGAAAACGCTTTCCGTGTTTACTTTTTTATTTATTTATTTGTTTCAGATCTTTTCCTGTTTTTCTCCCAATTTAGCGGCCAATTATACCCTCTATTTATTTCGATTTGCCCTCCCCACACAAATTTGCTGCTGGTCTCTACGAGGCAAGCTAATTCTCGGAGGGCAGCGTACTCCGCTTCCTTTGAGATGGAATTCACCCTCCCACGTTCTGGGGACACCCTTCCACGCTTCTCAGCGAACTTGTGCCAGCTCACCCTCCCCCCTCTCCCTGGGGCAGACAGAAAACGCCGCCCCGATTGGGACTCCCCACCAGGGCCGGTCTGGTACAGCCAGGTTTCGAACCGCGACTGTGATAGGCAACTCTGACTCATGAAGGACCAGCCAATAGGGGTGCGTTAGACAGCTACGCTATCGGAGGACCCCTCGTTTTACCTGCTAATTGCTAATACCCTGTTGAAAGCTTTCCTGGCTACAAGTGTGCAAGTGTAGGCAGTGTGCATTGAATGGCTCCAACAGTAACGAACATAACAGTATCGAATATTACAATCTACAACATTGAAGTGCCTTGGATTTTGTGTTGGATTGGATTGGCTTTTTATAAGTATCCCTTTAAAGAAGCAATTTCAATTCTTTCACCCTTTTTTTGTGAAACTTCAAATTGACAACCTCTGTTTATCAAGTAGCTCCATTTTGACAATTGCTCTCTACCCAGTGTTCCTATAAGCAATTCAGGACAACCTGAATTTTGCATTCTGAAGGTGGTCTGGCTCTACTCGGCTCGAGGCAGGCTGTGTCTCAGTCTTAACTTGCATCAACGCCTCAGCTGCTGGAGTAAATGGCGCTGAATGTAGAGGTGTTACAGTAATATACAAGAGAACAGAAACAAGAAAACAGAGGACTAAATCACTACAACCTCCTTTGTTTGACCAGAATGGGGCTGGTGTGAATTAGTGCTTAGAATTAGCTTGCTTAGTCTATAGTATTTTTTTAAATGAATAAGAATGACCTGTACAACTGATTCACAGTTGGCTAGGGCGCCAGGAATAATATAGCTCAAGATTTGGCTCTGATATATGCTGCGTTTTCATGTCTTGCTGGCTGATGGCCAGTGTTACACTAAAATCCATCATACTTACTATTCATCCTCAATCTCTCCCACCCCCTTTTCGTTTATGGGCCAACGGACATAGCCAACCCCTCGTGGCAACAAAATATATGCTATAACATGTTGGTTTCATAAAAAATGCATACGCAATGAAGAACAGCCCAGTCATTAAAACTGCAAAAGGAGATATCCCTTTTTGATGTAGTCTTCCAGCACACAAATGGTCACAATCCCCTCCCTTCCTAAGTTTAACAAGAGTGAGCTGGTACCTTGTAGTGTCTTTTATCAACTGAAGCAGAATCATTTATAAGCTGGGAGTCATGAAATGTAGTCGGCATCAGAACCAATTAACGGAGCATTTCTCCCAGAAGCCGCAATGTTTTTAAGTGCCGACGGTCCGTGAACTGCACATTGCGTGGGCTTATTGCGCGTGATGGATAAAAAAAAAGACTTAAGCTCACCCATTCATGAATTTTGCATTCTGCCTAAGAAGTCTCCAAAAGATAATTGTTTTATCAGCAAGTCCCACTCTGTGGTCTACTTGATGTCTGCTTGCCGGTGAATTTTCTATTTTTTTACAGGAAAACAAAAAAAAACATTTTCGGACCAAAACCATGGAGTGATACCTCTCATCTCCATCCGTGAGGAAATAAATACAGAAAGGCAAAGATTCACACTTGTTTTTTGTATTTTCTTATAAGAGATGGCTGGGCTCTCCTGCTGTTTGCCTGCGCCTGGAAATTGCATTTTGAAATGCAGTCTAAGGTGGTGAAGATGGCACCACTCCACATATCCCTTTAACAAAGCACCCCCACAGCCTTCCACCACACCGCCTGCTGCACCTCCTCCATCCCAATCACTTACTGCCTCTCCTAGCTGCTCTGGATTTATGGGTGCTTTTTTTCACGCTTTTGAATGAAAAAGGAAATTGTAACATTACAACTTTCAATTTTAAGGACCTTTCAAATTTTGGTTCTTGGACAGATGCGCACATCATCAGATGTACGACATGCAAAAACACTGCTGGCCCTCAAAAACATGACATTTATTTGAGCAGGATACAATTTCACGACCAAACATGTTCCATCATGCCTCATGGCCTTATTGAGCCAGTCAAGAAGACCAAGCGACCGTAAAAAATGTACATATACGGTATATGGTTCATTGGTCACAATCACCGTAGGTAAATTTGTGTAGTGCATTGGTTGCAACAAATACATGCATACACTAGCTCCTCCATGGAATTAGTTTGACACCACTGCTCTAAACATTAGAATTTGCTACCAACTCATGTTAACAGATGCAGTTGTTTTCGTAATTTAACCTCAAAAGTCAAAATATGGGGGCCTCCTGGGTGGTCTAACGGTTACAAGTTCGATGCTGGCCATTGCGACCGGGGTTGGATTCCACCGGCCGTGCCAGTATCGGCTCTGCCAGGGAGTGCCACTAGGCAATTGGCTGTCCACCCCAGGGAGAAGGGAGGGAAGCTGACATGAGTTTGCTGCGTATAGGAGTGGCTCTGTGTACCGGAGTTACAGTTATAGGCTTGGTGAGTGCTCGGAGGAGGTGGTACATCGCCTTTGTCACTGCCAGTCTCAGGGCTACGGCAGCAAGCTCACAATACGAGGGGGGATTGACATGAAAAGAGAGGGTACCCCAGAGCCACTCCTATTCGCAGCAAACTCCCTGGGGGCGGACAGCCAATTGCCGCTCCCAGTGGCACTCCTGGCCAGAGCAGACTCTGGCGCGGCCGGTGGAAACAAACCCCGGTCGCAGTGGCCAGCATCGAACGTTGTAACCGCTACACCACCCGGGAGGACCAAGACAGTTGCTTGTATTTTGTTTTGTTTTATTGTTTGCTATTTTGCTGTATTAAGTGGATGTACTTACAAAAGTGTATATAGAATGGAATGCATGGGAACCATATGCTCATAATATTTGATTTTGAGTCCATGAAGGGTGAGGGTGAGGATGAGGCTATTTGGATAAGGTTGTTGACGATCCGGGGCAGTCTTTGAATGGCACATTCAGTAGTGACAGTGGCAGGGGGTGGGGACACTGGATGTGGCTGACATGAGAGAGAACATGTGTGAGATAGCCCCTGCCCTCACCCCCATTTTTCTCCCCAGTTTGGAAATCCTCTGTTCATTCAGAAGGGTACCTTGTACTGTAGTATAAGCACATACTCCAAAGCACATGCAGCACAAGGCACTTCTTTCCACTATCCAATGTGCAGGAAGACCGCTGCTGGCACGGGGCAGGTCAGAGGAGCTCGACCAACCAGAGGAGGCGTTACAGGAGGGGATGCGACGCTGCGGCCAATCACGCATCGCCCTGCAGGACTCCATCCGCAGCCGGTGTTGGCATGATCGCTATTCCACCCGGACCGTAGGCCAGATCACCGCGCTAAGAACCAGAGCCCTCAGCGGGGAAGTGCCGTCCAAGAAGCTATGCAGTCTGTGGGATTCTGTGCACTGGTTGACAATTCCAGTTTATTAGGTTTGATAACCAAGTCAGGGACAGACTGGGAGTAAAAAAAAACATACAATGGTGCATCTTCATTAACAACCTCACAAATCGCGGTGACAGAAACAGCCTTTGTGGAAACAGGATGGACTGCCCCGCTCTCGGTCCGATACTCATAAAGGATATATTACAGCGGGCGCCGTCTCCCGCCCCCGGCAAACGAGCCCCCAGCCCGGCGCTTTACTGCCAATTTGCCCGGCCCTACATCCGCCTGGAATGTCCTTTTATTAGCGCATTCAATTGACATCGTGCAGAAGCCTTGTCGCTTCCATTACTGTGAGCCATACCGCTAGACCGGCTTGCTCCATTTAATCAATGTAATGGTCTTTTTATTAAGGGCTTAAAGAAAACAACCTCCAACAACACTTTTTTTGGTATGATTACTTAACAAACAAAAGGCTATAAAAACATGTTTTAAAAACAAGAATCAGGGCACGAGAGGGGCGATCAGCGAGACAGCCAAGCACACAACCATCAGACCCAGCACCGGCAGTCTCATCCCCCTCTCACGCTCCTCCTTCCATCGCCCCGGCAACCCTCTCTACTACTGTGAGTGAGATCACCAATAACGGTGTCCAGTGACCCATTCATAAAATCTACACTATGCTCCATGTATATTTGGCTACATATTGCACACGTTGGTCATATAAAAAAAAAAAAAATTGTAGAGGTGCTCACAAATGTTTAAGCGCATTTGACCACACAGGGCTTTCATGTCGAAGCACATTCAGATCCGAAATGTATACCTGTGTTGAATTAACGTTGATTACATTTACCCTTGATGTAAAAACAAAAGCTAATTACGAGTTCTATAAACTCCACCACAAAATGGAGGAACCTTCTAAACGAATCTAAGACAGAAAAAACACTTCTGGTCCAAGACGGTGCTAATGAACACCCCGAAGTAAACAACTTAATGAAATGTCCCTCCGAAATAAGATTGCTGTGGTGGCCAAAACTTGGCTCAGATGCTGCCTTTCACAGTCAGCTTTTCTTTTCTTTTATTTTCAGTGTGTGAAAAGGCTACTGCTACGACACCTGCTAATCTCACGGAGACCAATTCCACCTCATGAATACTCATCAGGGCCGAATGAGAGGAGCGTGGCGGTGGGATGCAGCGCTCTCAGGGGTGCTGATGAAGGGCTTACAAAGAGATAATGGCCCAAACCCGGCCCGCACGGCCAAGCCTGTGTACACGTCGGCTGAGAACTGGAGAAAAGTGAAATTGTGCCCATTTTAATGGTAATTAATCTCCCTGTACACAGCATGCACACAAAGACAGCATTTTTCGAGTCTATATGTAGTATGCTCAACTCTTTTCACTTACAGAATTACTCCTGAGGGGAGAATATCGTGCTATTTTACACCCAGGGTTTTAATTGCGGCTCGCCAGCTGGGAATCCCTGCATGGAGATACAGTAAGAGCCACTAGAGAGAATATTCATGGCGCTATTAACATTAACATTGTTAACACTCCTGATATTATAATGTCCCATTCCATACAGTGGCCATTTTGACACATCATACGCACACATGTACACATATACACACACTCACACCCATACACACAAACACATGCACAGATGCTCACATACACACACACCTATACACACGAACACATACACAGATGTTCACACACACACACGACAGAGTACTGTTGTGGAGAAGGTTTCAGAGAGGCCAGTGATGTCCATCCTATCTCAAACACACACACACACACCTGCGTGTACTGGCAGCTTCCTACTCATCACTGCTGGTGACCACCGGCAAACAACAGGACACACACAGGACCTCGATCAGACAACCAACCTGCTTCCAGACGGCCTGGGGGCACAGCAGGGAAACGCAGATGGCTTGAAAAAGATGAATAGACCAAAAAAAGAGGCCTTTTCCTTTTTTTCTTTTAATTCCACCTCTCGTGTGTGTGGGTGCTTGTAAATCAGGGCCTGCGCACTGATTCACGGTGGCAGTGGATCCCTCAAAACAGCCCTGGCTCTGCCTCAGCTGTCACGACTTCCCCTCCCTCACATCTCTCACTGTCCCCTCACGAGTGATCTGAGCCAGAGCCCCAGTGCTGGGAGGGTACCTAGTGACCAGGATGGATAACAGGGGAGCGAGCGGAGGGGAGGAGAGGAGGGAGAGGAGGAGGCATAAAGAGACGTGCCTTCGCCTTCCTTTCCTCATGATGCAGTAATGAAAACAACAGTGGCAGGGGGTCTTATCGGCCCCAGCTACTCTCACTCACTGAAGGAGAAAAATGTTCTGCAGTGTCTCCAATGGGGGAAGGAAAGCAAGGCATGATTTCAGGTTTTTTTGGAGGGGAAATCAATCCTAAATTTGAGCAACACAGTGAAAAACCTGGCTAAACGTGTATAACGATGTTGGAAGCAATTTACTAAAAACAATGACATCCTACCCAGTACGGATTGCCTTTCTTAATCATTGCCTGGGAGACGGTGGACTGGGCTCGTTAAAGGTTTTGAATCCGGATGCGCTGGTGCCAACTGAGGCTGACAGCACCACATGGCAGCGCCAAATTGGCCACAGTGTCACCCAGGGAGGGAGGGATTCAATCGCTGTGATGAGCATGTCTCACCGCGCACCAGCCACCCCCTCTGGGAGGCCGCAGAGTGAACAGAAGCGGCGGCCAACAGAAGCACTCATTTCAGGAGAGCACACGTTCGGCTGCACTCTCGGAGCCGAACCTGGATGTTCCAAACTGTTAGGTGAAAAGGGAAAGTTGTGGTAAAATCTGGTTCGAAAGGCCTCCCGGGAGTGGTTCTGGAGTACCAGAGTTATGGTCGATGGCTTGGCGAGTGCCGTCTCAGAGGAGATGATACTTTGCCTTTGTCACTACCAGTCTCAGGGCTATGGCAGCAAACTTACAATACAAGGGGGGTATTGACATGACAAAGAGAGAGTGTAATTGGCTACTAAATTGGGAGAAAAATTTGATAAAATCTGAAACAAATTAAAAAAATAAATAAATCTGATTCGAAAACAACAAATTTGAGCCCAGCCCTGACCAACTGCCCGGTCCATATGGAGATAGTCATGTGGAGATGCTCTTCCTTGTTTGTAAATACCTTATCTTCCACAGGAGAAAATCCAAGGCATTCTGAAGCTCACTCTGGAATCAATATAAATTACACTTCATATTAATAATACTTTCTGACCCTGAGGGACATACAGTAGGAACCATTTTGATTTAATGAAAACACCAGTCGTCACAACTGTGCTCGCTAAAGAAGCAACAGCAGCCGCCGTATATCAAATAACTCCCGCCTATGGCCACTGACCGTATCCCTAAGGGAAAGGGAGAGATGAATCATTCTTCAGCCTTCACATCACAAGCACAGATACACACACACACACACACACACACACACAAGAATGCTCATGGGTCTACACATCATACATGAGGCCTACTGAACAAAGGCGATTTCATTTGAGTGCACTGAACTTTATAGATATTGCTGATGGAATATAGAACCATTTTTATAACCATTTTTCCATCCAGTTTCTTTTTTGTGAGAAGATAGAAAGGTCAGAATGACATTAGGAAAATATAAAGATGAGGAATAAGAAAGCGTGAGAATGTATGTGCATGCAAACACATATGGGTATGGTGTGGAGGTCAACAGAAGTATGTGTGTATGTGTGTGTGTGTGTGTGTGTGTGTGTGTGTGTGTGCACATGTATAAAAGTATGGAGGTTAATGTATGTACCTGTGTGTGTGTGTGTGTGTGTGTGTGTGTGTGTGTACATGTATAAAAGTATGGAGGTTAATGTATGTATGTATGCATGTGTATGTGTGTGTATGTGCGTGTGTGTGTGTGTGCACATGTATAAAGGTATGGAGGTTGATGTATGTACGTATGTGTGTGCGTGTGTGTGTGTGCGTGTATGTGTGCACAGGTGCCTGACAGTGTGTGGGTCAGTGTAAGTGTGTTTCTTGAGTGTGTTTATGTGGGTGAGTCTCTGCAGTGTGCTGAATCACCTAAGGTGAAAGCACAGCTCCTGGCAGTGTGGCAGGTTCTGGAGGAAACAGGCGCTCCACATCGCGTGGCCCCAGGGGGGACAGAGCCTGACGCACAGGCAGAGCTGGGGTCACCACAGAACAAACGAGGACCATATCTCAAACTGCATCTTTAACTGGCACGGGGCCAACGCCCTGCTCTCTACATTCACAAGTTGCAAGAGGAGCTTCAATAACACATTATATAGCAGAATCCAAAATATAATAATAATAATAATAAATATATTTTTCTCTATAGCGCCTTTCCAGCAGTGCAGCACAAACTGCTTCACAAAATAAACATAAAAAAAGGATCCAAAACATAAATACATAATATGTAACATAAAGGAATATCTATTCAAATAAATAATGGTAAATTGGCTATTATCATTATTATTATAATGATAATTATTATTGATATTATTAATACATTGTGTATAGGATACAATAATTGATAGTGTAGAAGTCAAATAAGTTCAGAAATAAGAGCATTAATTCTTAAAGTATTAATCTACTGTAATTCATACATATTGTTTTTTGCTGTATTGCTGTATTGTTTTACAGCCAAAACGATGTCTTGCATTGACCATATGTCAATAAGGAGACAACTTGGGCCTGCAGACTGAACGATCCCCGTGACGTTCACGCACAAGTAGGTGAGAATGCTTGCACAGACCCTTTTCAAACCAGACTATAAAAACACAACAAACACTGAACTGAAGTAAAGGCCACCTGACAACACTGCAAGTCCCTGTCTTAATAATGTATGACGAAAGCTATTTTAAGAGGACAGTTTAGTGAGCGCTGTGTACCTGGCCTAAGCATCACTCATCCATCCGGTGAGCAGTGGGGGAGAGAGAGGGAGTTGGAGCACACGAGAGGCACTCAGACTTCTCTTAATAAGACAACTGCCTCCTTCTCAATTTGGGTCTGGATTACTGCTCGGCCCTCTGACAAGAATAAAATAACGTCAGGGGAGGACAGTAATGTCCCTTGCTCATCTTCTGAATCTGTGCTAATACACATCACTTTGAAAAATGTTTAAGAATATGTACAGCAATAAGAAGGGTTAATTTGTTCCATTACAACCTATGCGCTGCTGAGTGTTTCCATGGCTGCGGTATTGAGCTTTGATAAGCGAGTCTTCCGATATAGAAATATAGCCGAAATATTATTGTTCTTTTTATTCATCAGCTTTTATAATCTTTTATTCCTCTGCCCTGGTTCGCGTGCGGTAATGTAAATCCAGACTCCTTGAAGATGAAGAGGCTGTTGGAGGCAGATTTTCTGACAAATAGTTCTACAGAAAATATATTTTAAACCTACTCAGATACAGACTTGGCTGTTGCTCTACTTCAAAACCTTTTTTTCCTTTGAATTCGGCAAAAATTTCTAAGCACAGGCCTTCACTTCATAGATTCCCCTCTGAGAAACATGATGAACTAAATCTGCTAAAACACACAGGCTAATGAAGTTTAACAACATCCGTTTGGGGGAAGAAAGGACCAAGACTCCACTCTTCCCCACCATCAGTCATTGCTGGTATATAATGGAAACGCTGACCTCTCTTCCTCGTGTGTTATTATTTCCACCTCCCGTACCTCCTCCTTTCCACTGTGTTCCGGTTCCACTGGTCACGGGATTGACCCTGCAAGCCGCAGAGCATCGAGTCTGACGACTCCACCGTCTTCAGAACCTCAATTCCATATTGTTTTATGAACCGTTCCGCTACACTGTTTCCGTTTTGTCGCACTCTCCCTTAGCGTGGTCAGTACCGTTGCGATATGACTTTTTATGACTGCGTATGCAATTAAAGGAGACCTTCTCAACTTGAATAATGAATGAATGATTACGAAACGCACATAGACCACGAAGAGAGAGTAATGCGTCTATATTTCCAGTGCAGGCAGGCGCGAAAAATCGCCAAAGGCGCGAAGGAACGGGATGAGATCAGAACACGGAATTTAAGTCCCTCGTGGTGTGGCATGTTATTAAATGGTATGGAACATCGGGATTACCCAACTGAAATGTTCATAGTTCTGGATACAATCCACTTACATCACCCAATGGTAGGCAGTGCTAATGTAATGTCAGGCATCGCTCACACTGTAGAGTGTAAAGTCTGAGCTGCAGGCGTGGATCCTTGCAGAATGAACTGGCATTCGTTTCGACAGCAGGCCACAACTGCCCCTACATCTTGTTCCTCGGCGATGCAATTACTTTTAGTGCCCGTATTCAGACATTTAGTCCAGCTTAGACAACTACTGCTTTATTCATTCATTTCAACCTCATCTTCCACTTCTGCAATCCGAAAATGTTAAAAACATAGTTTCCTTTGTTCTCACCTTTCCTTAAAGAGCCGACTCGTTTGGGATCACACTCATGTCCTTGGGGATGGCACACGGCCAAAAGCAAACTTGCACAAAGCAGAATCATGTGCGCAAACCCACAGTAATTCTGACAATGTTGGGGTGAGCCTCGATCAGGGGACAAGAGAGAATTGATTCCACACACTCCTTTTTAATGGTTGCTAAAAGGAAACATACTCCAGTTCACCGAGCTTTCCCGGCATGGGCCATGACAAGCATGGCATCCTTCCATCCTATCAGTGACAAGCAGGTGACTGGGACCTGTTTGGGTGGGCGAGATAATGGGCTTCCGTAAACCGCCGGTGTATGTGCTGGGGCCCTGTGTCAGACACAACGCTATCAGGCTCTGTCACAGCCTGCTACAGAGAAAGCAAACCACCACGGGCAACTCGCTGCGACTAGTGCCCGTGTATGCTCTCCTTTTCAACTGATAATCCTCTTTAGCATTCAATCAAGCGCGGTCGTTTTTTTATTAATGGCAGAAAGAGAACGTAAATCCAATGTAACCAGGAAGGAAAGAAGCAACCACCCACCCCCCTCACCCAAAAGCGCAAGCGGCCAACATTTCCCACCAAACTTACAGAACACTGTTTGAAATTCAGAAGTGCCGATGAATGTGTTTGAATTACAGATGTAACCATTTATACTTCAAAGTTTGCAGATTGGTGGGCTTAATATTGCTCTGCAGAGATTTCATTTCAGTCCATCTCAGTGGGAGGCACTCTTAACCCACCTTCAGCATATTACTTGAAGCTTGCAGTTCTATTAACACACACACACACACACGCACACACACACCCACACACACACACAGAGAGATAAGAGAAACGTTTTAAAAAACACTAAAAAAATCTTCACGGATATCATCACAGATTAACTCACAGAATGGAGAATTCTACTGCAGTATAATCCTCATAAAGCACCAGCCTACACAATATACAATGTCACACTGCAGTGTCAAAAGTGTCATTGTTTATGAAGAGAAGAAATTAAAGCCCGATTTTTAGTCTCTAATGCACAGATCCATACATACGAGTAGGCAATTCTGACCATAGCCTACTTAACAGCAATTCAATGGGTGATTCAGATACTTCTGCTCACATAACCATGTATCAATATCCAAAATCTATGTCCTGAAACCACAAAAGTGAGGTTGAAACGCTGATAAAGAGTGAGTCATGGTTGTGTTTCAAAACAGCATGTTCAGTAAACACTGAAGAAAAAAAATGATAGATGCCCAAAGATATTTGCATGACTCATGAATATGTACACATCCCAGCATGCATTGCCATAAAACATCAGTTCTGTGGGGTTGGCCCTTAAGTACTGATGTACAGTGGCCTAGAAATGCATGCAAAAATTACTTCATGGCTGTCCAGCCCTGTCCAAAAAGCCCTGTCCAAAAAGGTGTCAGTGTGGGTGCAGGTTTTTGTTCTAGCCCAGCACTAAAACACCTGATTCAACTGATCAAGTTCTAGATTGAAGATCATGATTGACTGAATCGGGTGTTGCAGTGAACAAAAGCTTGCACCCACACCGACCCTTTCTCAGATAAGATCATACATCTCTGCTTTAAGCCTTCCCACTTTTGGCTGTTCCAATCTGCGTTTGTTGAGGTGACCGGCACAGTGCCATGAAATTAACTCTCAACAAAAGGGAAACCAAACCAATGGGCACTTTGAAGTAAGGGAGCATAGAAACAATACCTCTGGGGCCGTATTCACAAAGCATTTTAAGGGTAAAAGTTGGTCGTAACTCCGCAATTTAGGAGCAACTCCGAAAAATAATGGGCGTGTCACTCATAAATTTAGGACTCCTAAATTTTGGGGATAAGAGTATTTCACAAAGGGTTTGAGAGCTAAAAACAGCTCCTAAGTCCAGGAGAAGTTAGAAGCAGTCAAGAGGACTTCTAAGTCGCTAAAGACCTACTTACAGCGATCTGAAAATCTGCTGCTGCCAGCAATCGTTGTCGCAATCGCGTCAACACTGGAGATATTGAATGATACAGAGCTCATAAAAAGGTACCGCCTCAATCGCGAGGGTATTATATATATAATATTATATATATTATATATAGATAACCGCTGATTGTTTACGAGATGCAGACATGTAACCAATTGACTAGTCAGTATTCTTGGTTTCATGTTAAATCAGTGACACGTAGCCTACATTTGTATTTTAGAATCTTTATTAGAATATAATAGGGGTGTATCGGATCATTTTTCGGATCAGCAAAAAAAAAAATAACGGGGGCCAAAGGCGCGTTTCCACCAAAAATTACCAGGAACTATTCTCAAGGAATTGAATGAATGATCATTTCAGTTTTTCAATTTAAGTTATTTCACTAAATCTTTATTCGAAAATTTCCCAAAATACATTTTTAGATTCAGTACGCCTTAGGCGATTTAACTAGGGTGGTTTTATGCCTGAATTAATTTAATAAAAAATTAAAAGATCGCTAATGTTTCAATTTTATTTAATTTGGTCGCGTTTCTAAAAACCTGCCTCCCAGAAAGGCATTTAGTATGAAAAACAAAGCAAACCAAAACATACATGGTTGTCTATCTCTTCACTGTAACTCTGCATCGAGATTTAGGGAATTGTTACTTTAACACGTAACAGCGGCAGAAAAACTGTATTTCTCTATGATGGTTCAATTTAGCTATTAATCCGCGGATCATATGCGTGCCGAACCGTGGGGGTTGATCCGTACGGATCACGGATCAACTGCGATCCGTTACACCACTAGAATATAACAGGAACAGGTAGTCCTACATACCCCTTTACAGTAGCATATAATTTATTTGCTAGGTTGAAATCGCGGGCAGAGACCGGATCCCCTATATCAGCCAATCGCTGTGGGCATTCTGAGTAAGCTCGTTCATGAGAAACAACGTCATCCATAGCAACGACATCAACCCCGCCCTCACTCTTAGCTTGAAAATTCTAGGAATTCCTTAGTATGAGTTTGTCTTTGCAGCTTTGTGAATAGGTTTTAAGGTGGGACTAAAAGGTTTTAGTGCGATTTAGAAGTACTCCTAGTGGTAAGATAAAATTATTTGTGAATACGGCCCCTGATCATCGTAGATGATTCTGTCAGACTTGGCCCAATAAGACACATGAGAAACTAAAAGCCCTCCCACAATAATAGAGAATATGATGAAATAATAGAGTTGTGAAAGTGTAAAGCCTGATAGTTGTACTAGTGTTCTTTTTTGGTCAGTGTGCTATTCTAGTGAGGAAAACATATTTATATATATTAAAAGGTTGCCATGACAATTGGTCAGTGCCAAGAAGATGTACATCTATTCACGCGTTGTAAAACAGCACGTCTAAAAAAGCTCTTCTCTGGGTTTCTCCCAGTGGCGATTTTAGACCCTATTTAGGGGGGCTTTAGCCCCCCCTGTCTTTCATTTCAGCCCCCCTGAAAATGTTTAGTCATTCTTTTCTAAAAAACATTTTTACTTAAAATCTATTTTTAAAAATACTACAAATAGAGAGTTGTATTTCAATTTTGAGAGCGACCACCATTGTGGTGTTTTTGTTTTGGGGAATGTAACAGTAAATTAATTAAAGATTTAGGCTTGTGCTTTGCATGTGTACATCTCACATTGTCATTGGGGACTGAGCCCCCCTAAATGGTTTCTCCTGAGCCAATGTATTATAATAATAATAATAATCATCTTTAATAGGCCATGTTACACGTTCGTTTTTTTACACCGGGTAATTGGAATTGATCTTTTCGCATACCTCTCCTAGATGCATACACACCATCAGAGAGGTCCGAGCGCAGGGTCAGCCATAGTACGGCGCCCCTGGAGCAGTTAGGGGCCCAGTGCCTTGCTCAAGGGCACTTCTGCAGTGCCCCAGGAAGTGAACTGGCATCCCTCCGGTTTCCAGTTCATTGTTTTCCGTTGGTCTTCCTGGGATTCGAACCAGCAACCCTCCGCTTGCCAGCCCGTTAATGCTCCACCCATTAGTCAGAATGAGGTTTAGCCACAAAAAACTTGCCCAAATTGTAATCTGAGCGAAGCAGATGTGTGTCTAAGAGATAAACTTATTTCCCAAAGCATGGATTCAAAGCTTGTTTTGTTGTTTCGTTATTTTCTTTCAACTCGTATCTGCATTTCCATGAAAAAGAGCCTACATTTTGAGCGAAAATAACAACTGTGCTGTCTTTAACCTTGAAATAAGGAACACTTCCACAGACAAATAAACTTTTCCCTGAGGGTTTTATCCTCCATCTGGTGACTACATGCCAAGACATATCTGTTTTAAAAAGGCATAACACGACCTTATAGATTGTATTGGTCATTTGGATCACGGACAATTGACGATCAACTAGATCGGATTCTGTCCTCCATCTTCCTCACAAAGGCACTGTGAGTTCTGCACTACGGTGCAACTCTGAAATAATGCAAGTCACAGCGGATTCCCAAATTCTGCATTCTAAAGCACCCCGTTCAGTGCCGTGCACAAGCCAGATCTTCCTCTGCGCAGACCAAAATATCAACCCCTCCAAGACTTCCGCCATGCACACCAAAAAGACTGCCTTATAGTCATTAGCTCTCTGCGCTCTGGTCCCTGGGCTCCGGAGTGACTGTACACATTTGTGTCTCGGTGCCAGCCTCATGATCCTGCCAGTTCAAGTGATTTGTGCTGCTGCTTAGCAGCAGGCCCGGCCCGGCCCGCTCCAGAAAGTACTTCTGCTGCTCTGTCTCGGAGGATGGGGGCCGTATAAATATTCCAGCGAAAAAGAGAGAAAAGAAAGAAATGAATAAGTGATGAGACGGTGCTTGTGAGGTTTCAGCCGCGCGGGAACCGCTCGGTTGTTGTTTCTTTCTCCTTGGCCCTGTGCATCTTGGAAAAGGGCCTATCACTTAACGGGATCCTTCCTTCGCATTCTCACCCCATTTGGCCTGACCCTTCTCCTCGTCCTGTCCTTCAGTGCAAAGGCCATGGTTCTCAGTACAGCGCCTGCTTTGCACTGAGTTTCCACCGCCCCCGCCCTCCTCTCCCCTGTCCCTACACAATCCAAAACCAGCACAACTCCTGGTATTAGAGGAGCTAATGGAGGAGATGGAATTTCTCATGGAAGAATGGTGTTGCATCCCTCCAATAGAGTTCCAGACACTTGTAGAATCTATGCCAAGGCACACTGAAGCTGCTCGTGTTGGCCCAACACCCTATTAAGACACTTTATGTTGGTGTTTCCTTCATTTTGGCAGTTACCTGTACATTGCTCATTCATTTCTTTAAAGTGTGTAATGTTAATTAAGTACAGGGTGGAAGGGCACACAGAGGATTCAATTTACACACCTCTATCAGAGTTGATCTGACACTGGCAATTTCCCTGCTAAGGAGGCCCATATGCAGCAGCCACACACCAACAAGGTAATAATAACCTTAATTTCCTGTTTCAGAGCACAATTGCAGTTTCCTATCTGGCTGTCAGCACTATGGTAATCGCAACCACATAGCAGCACTGCGGCAAAGAACCCGATGCATCTGATCATGGAAATAATGTTTATTTTTCCCCATTTACCAACACAACATTGTGGTCTGGTCACATTGGGGTTTTGAAGCAATTGTATTAGTTGCTGTGTTGCTGACACATTTACAGTACATAGCACCCAATTAGAACAAGCAAAATGACAAAATATGGACGCACAAGCTTTTGTACACATCAACAAAATACGACCTGCTTTTCTGGTACAGTACAGGCTCTCTATATTCATTAAGCAAAAGTGCGCAGTCAGAAAACTCACCAGCTGTAGTATGGTGCAGGATCACACAGGTGATCACACTTTTTAACAGGATCAGTTGAGCTCAGACCAACTGTTAGCTCTTCAGCAGCAATGTAGCAGGTAACAGTTCAAAACACGGCCTCCCGCGTGGTCCAGTGGTTACAACGTTCGACGTGGCAGAGTCAGCTCTGGCCGGGAGTGCCACGGGGGGCAGCAATTGACTGTCTGCCCCAAGGAGGGGGGAGGGAAGCCGACAGGACGTTCGCTGCGCACAGGAGTGGCTCTGTAGTACCGGAGTTACGGTCGACAGCCTGGTGAGTGCTGTCTCGGAGGAGACAATATTTCGCCTTTGTCACTACCAGTCACAGGGCTATGGCAGCGAACTCACAACACGAGGGGGGGATTGACTTGAAAATAGCGGGTGTAATTGGCTACCAAATTGGGAGAAAATGGGAGAAAATCAGAAACAAAAATGTAAGAAGAAAACACAGCGTCCTGCCTTGTTCTCTCGCTCCCCCTTTCAGCATGATTAAATAAAATGACAGCTTCACTGCTGCATCAAATACTACACAGATTACATGGCAGGTTACCTTTACCGTAGACTGGAAGCAATACAAAGAGGCTGCGCACAGATCTCTCCCAGAAGAGATGAAAGGGGAATGCGGAAAGTGTGAAATTAACAAGACAGGTGATGACACCTGTACTTCTCCCTCTCTTTCTCTCTCCTCTTACATGCGCTCATTCACTCATAACACTCAGGTGCAGGCGTGCAGGTGTGATGAAGGAATCGGGCCTGGTAAGGACGCTGACCGGAGCAGACGTTTGGACAACGGAGCAGAAGTTTGCATAATTGGCAGTCATTTGTCGATGCTCAACCCGCATCTCCCCAACCTGCATCTTTGACACAAGCTGGTTTAATTTTCCTGCCCTTTTCCCCTCTTCTTCCAGCACAGAACAAATGGTGGGCGCATTAGGCGCAGCTGGCACTCTGCAGATTCGGCATCTTCAGCATGCAGTAAGAGGAAGAGCATGGTCTTTAGCGGCAGCTCCGTGCCGGCTGGCAGGGCTGAACCCCTGGCCCACGCGGGAGGAAACTGTCAGACGTCCGCTAAGAACGGCCAACACTCTGCGGGAGAATATTTAGTGTTGTTTCTGCGGACCTGGGTCAAGAGCAGCGAGATTGGGAAGGGAAAGGTCGAAGGTCACAGAGCTGTGGGGGATTGCGGAAGGCCCGGGGTTACTTCAGAACAGCACTGCGGCGATGAGAGGCAAAGAGCGAGTGGAGGAGAGGATTCCTTCATTCTAACGAGCTCTGCTGTACCTTCTGTGCATCCGTAAGGAGGTAGTGTGTGTTTGTGCGTGTGTGTGTGTGTGAGAGAGAGAGTGAGAGAGAGATAGAGCACAGCCTGTGCTCCTGGCAGCTGAGAGACAAGATTGGACCCGGCTCTCACAACGTGAAACGATCCCTGATCTTTAGCCAAATCCTGACAAACGGCCGTAACCGCTCACTGCCAGAAAGATTAAAGAGCAAATGTCTCTCATTTGTATGTCGACCCATCAAACGATCATACTTTCTGACAGCCAAGAACAATTAGGGCTTATAGAGCAGGTGGAGGCTTAGAAACAAGCCAGGATAGTAAGTGTCAGTCGCTGGCTTTGTCAGGAGGGCTGTCAGGGGACAGGGGACAGCCCCAATAAACACGTACTGGCTGGCCCAATGGTGGCCTTTAAACCGTTTTACGGTTGCTCATTAACACCTCAAAGGGCCAACAAGGTTGCTCCAAGGTTGGTTACCATCAATGGCCTACCAGAAGTCTTCCAGGTTGGTCCTTAGTCATCTGTTGTTTGCTAAAGAGAAAAGCACACTAAGCATTGGGCTACTCTAAAGTCCTGATCATGACCATCACCAATCATACCCACTAATATCCAACATTGGATGAACCGGGTCATGTTCACAGGGAGTGTGGGGCCATGATGAGAGTGTGTTAGCACACTGAGCATCAGCAGTCCCGCTATTGTCTCTGGGCATTGTCGCTGCAAGAGCCGGATAGCTCACACACTGGCCCAATTTAGCTCAAGCATTGCAGTTCCTAATATTGTCATCTGGTGTTGAATATTACCATTTTAATCATCTGCTGTATATTTTAATAATGGCAGCTCTGGGCGTTATATCTCAATATCAAAATAACAAAATAAAGCAAGCTTAGAAAAAGAATAGCCTGCTAAAAAAGAACTGGGCCTGAAGAGGAACTGTGCACCTTTTCTGTCTTTGCTGTGGGCCAAAACGGGTAAATACGCAAACACGCAGCCAACGCCTTCACAAACGGTACCCACTGGTTACGTCTACAGAATAAAGGCTGCAGTATGTGGCTGCAGCCTTTGAGGCTGCAGTAAATGCTGTGTGAGTCAGTCTCCTGAGAGGGAAATGCTTGCGCTGGTAGGGAGAAACGAGCACGCCATGCTTACAGGAGCAGGGAACGCAAAGCGGGCTGAGAAACATCTTTCACAGCCTCTTCTTCTACCATTAGCAGAGCCTTTTCTGTACTGCGGGGGATTGCCATTCACACAAGCACCCTCCCGCTGAATTACTCTGCTGCAGGCCACTGCACACTCCCCACACTGTGCTCCCCTCTGCTCCCTCACACGTACCCCTTCTCTTAAACCACTACAGTGACCCCCCCCTCCAAATATCATTTATTCCTCGCTGTTCCACCTCCTGCCTCAACCAGACACTCACAGAATTCCCCACTGAAATCCCTGTCACGTCAGACCCGATCCACACCTCAGCGCAGATCCTGGAGATGAACTCCAGTCGGTCTAACCGGAAGCATGAGTGAGAATTATATCAATGTTTAAACCCGAGGCCTAATGCCACAGTACCGTTAGGCTTTTACGCTAAAGCATTGTTGAGTGTGAACATAGAACATAAACCTAATCGTGACCTTCAATGTGCCAGTCCACAGGACAATGTTTAGTCAAGGGGTGATGACAGAGAAATTCTGACATTCTGACGTCTCTGGCGAGTCTCACAGCTGTAGTTCTTGGTTCTCGAAACGTCCTCCAGACTCAATTCAATATTCAGCGGTAGTGCTGCTCTATTGCAGCGACTCTTGTGCAACAAAGAGAAATCACGGCGGAGGAAGGGTGCCAGATACAGCAGTGCTGCCAGTAACACTTCAGAATCACATGCGCAGGGTCACAGGGACAGGAGCTGATGCCACCATAATGACACTTTCAATAGGCATTGAATGCCACTCTTCACCGAACTGGAAAACAAAAGGTCAATTCAATTAGATGCTTTATTTTGAAATTTGTATGCCACGTCCTTCACCCATTCATAATGAAACAACATTTGCATTGCAATAAACACGATGTGGAATAACAAAAAATACAGCAAACTACCAAATGGGGACTTTTGCACAATGCACTGTGGACCCGTACTGGAACATGTGTATACTGTACTGTTCATGATGCATTTAAAATACGAATGTATACACTGAGTACCTATTCATACCTATTAAATACCTATACTCTATATTGAGATATAGTATTTGGATTGAGAAATCACATTTGCCATTAAGATTGACATATGGAAGCAATATCCAACTTCAATTTAGAATGCCATACAGAATAGTTTACCTATAGTTTCCTTGTGATACTCTGCAGTGTACTGAGATATGTATGCATTAATTACTGTAAGTCGCTTTGGATAAAAGAGTCTGCTAAATGGCATATATTATATTACAGTGCTCCACTGTTGCATGGACAGGAGTAACCTGCTGAGCTATTCAGATAGATCAATCCCTTTCCTGGCTTTCATCCACCAAACCTTCCGTGTTCAGGATATACACAACTTTGTCTTGAACCCTCAACATTTTGTAAAAAAACCTCCAGTCCAAAGAAAAACATCGAAAAGACATCTTTCTACATTATAGACTTGTGTAAAGTTGCTTTGGAACATCACTCGATGACCAGTCAACGAGATGTTTTCGGGTGTGGGGTGAAGGACGCGCAGCGCTAATTAAAAACATTGTTGAAAATGAAACGATCCGTTTCCAGTTTGGTGCAGGTCACATTCGAAGCCTACTGAAAGTGGCATTATTGTGCTTCCAGCTCCTGTAATCTTGGACACGTTATTCTTATGTGTTCTAACTGGAACACAGACACCACCCAAAGTGTGATTTAGACATTTAGGAGTAGTGTACTGAAGCCGCCCGCAGTGAGAGACTTCACTTCTCTTCTGTGCTTCTATGCCGTGATGATCCAGAAGGTTCAACCAGTGCAAGTAGAACAGGGTCATCGTGTACACACACTACTGTCCACCCCGAACTCTGCGGTCCCAAGAATGAGCCATTACTGACTTTGATATGGAAAACTGCCCAATTAAAGGAGAGGAAACAGTCCCTTCATCAAGGCCTGCTAGAAACGGCCGTTAATAAGGGCAGACTCTCGGCCATTAAGAGGGTGACAAACGGGGTGAGCGCTCTTCTGCAGTGCCCCCGCACCCGTTCTTCCGTCATTTCAAAGTCGTTACCTCTTAACTTTCAATTGCTCCTTTTAATCACGTCGTTAGAGTGCGCCAGCACGCTCCTCGCCGCCACAGATGAGCCCGAAGGGGTTCGCTAAATCCCTCAACCACAAGGGCGGCGTCTTGACGGCCACGACAGCGCTCTTCTTCTCGTCGTCCTTGTGAAGAGATTTAAAAAATGTGGTTACACAGAGTCATCGCACCGCGGTTTCCTTTTTGGCTGGTTTGCTTGATCTCCTCCGGGTTTTAAACGACATTAGCTCCAGTCCCCTCAGATCAGCCGTCGGCCGCTCTTCCTCAGCACTTGAACCAGTGGTGTTTGACACGCACGTCAGGTATCAGAAACGCACACGCTTCAAAATACCCCTGTTCTCTCTGATGTACGTTCTTTTCTGGTGTTTTCACTTCATTCATTCATTTATTTATTGATCGATTTATTGATTTATTATCCTTCAATTGCCATACTTCTCTATGGGAGGCAACTGCAGTGTTGTATGGAAACACTCAGAGGCAAAAACCCATTCTCATCTGTGTTTAATGGCTTCCTCCATATCATTAGAACAATTTTTCTGGCAAAATAAGAGGGTAAACTAATTTCTGCCAGCTCACTTTGGCCTATTATCAGTTTATTCTCATGAAGATTAAATAACTGGAAAACACATACACACACACACACACACACTCGAGCATGCATTCCACACACACATGCACTCACTGCATACACACACACGTGCACACTTCCATGCACGCACACACATACACATAATACATATCATCTAATGGTTTGTGAAAGAAACAAAAGGTATTCTTGGTTTGCCCAGGTATAGGCTACAGCTAAGCCTGCCTTCACCAAAAACTGCTGTTCCATACAGAATTCTGAGTTCAAAAATAGTGTTTTGAAACACAACCGTGACTGACACCATTTATCACTTTTTGAAATGCCACTTTTTTGGCAATGTACTGGAACATTTTCAACAGCGTAACTTATGGCCCTCTCCAAAGGAATGGCATTACACTCAATAGACATAAATTCCCTCAGCAAAGACATCAATCACAAATTCCCTTACATTCTTCTCCTCCGGGCTGTCGATTATCTTTTCATACTTAACTCTGTGTCCCTTTGTGCCACACAGAATAACTCACCACTGAAGACAGCTTATCAGCAGAAATTACCCCTGTGGTGAGGAATATGCAAAACCATCAGGGACATAGATGCTAAACAAGGTGAAAGAAAGGTGCATGCTGACTCTTGGCCAGTGGAGTGAGGATTCAACGCAACTCAATTCAACTCAACACCATCCTTTAGATCCCATAGCTCGGTTTCGATCACCATTGTCCCCCCGTTAGATCGCTATCACCCCCTCTTCAGCCAGCCCCCTTTAACATCCAATTTAAATCACCCGCTCTCTGCACGACACCTCTTTAAATCACCCCCACACCTCTGAATACGATTCCCCCCACCTGCCGCACCCTCCTTTAAATCACGCAGCACTTCCCCCCCTCCTTCACCACCGCTGTCATCACCTGAAACACACCACCCGTTCTAATTTCGCATTCGTTACGCGATGTTCCAGGTAGTCTTAGACACTGTGACGCACGCAAAACGAAAAGTGCATAAGTGCTCGGAGTCAAGGCCAAAGAGGAGGAAACACATTCAGACAATCAGCACCGAAGCAGACACTTAGCAGAGGCCTGGAGGCCTAATCCTGACAGACTCACGTATAATTGACTTTTAGGGCAATTACAAACACGAAGGGACACGGAAACAACAGAAGTGTGTAGCTACTGTAGATCGCGACTGTTGCTCGTGGCGTACTGTTTCCGCGGGCCGCAACAGAAACAGAAAGCGCACTCAGTCGAAAGTCTTAAAAGATAATCTCTTTGCTCTGGGGGCATTACAGCCACTGGTGCTGTGATATCTAGAATTACTCGTCAGATGGCATTAATGATCCCCCAGTACGACACTATGAGCCCAATTCCATGACTTGAATGCAAATCCACACTCATAGTTCTGACTCATTCGCTACATAAATCCTGAAATGAACTCTCCGTGGTGCTGAACAGAGTCTCTTCTACAGAACGCACAGGTAGTTTACAAGTACTTATGACAAAGTCGGGACTCATAAGTCCCAAGATCAATGGAGCTATAACTAAAATCAGTGACTCTTTGCTCTTGAAGCATAGTTTTTGATCGGTTTACACCAGTCATTGATTGACAGCACAGGGTAGCTGCACCCATTATGGGATTACTGAAATCTCACTCCATCATCAATATTTCCAAGTAGCCCCTATGACCATAGAAAAATATATATTCAGGTATATTTTCAGAATAAACTCCCAAAATAACACAAAAACAGACAGAAATGCAAAGACTAAAAGTACTGCTTTCACTAAGGTTTATGCTTGTCTAACTGGCTGTGTGCTCCATCGCATAATTCATGGCTCATATGCCCATTCTGTAGCCACGTCTTTGTTCACGTAGCTCTTTTGATATACGCTACATGTATCGTCCCATTTAAGACCTTGCAAACTGCTCTGCTGCAACGAAATAAATAATAAATACAATTCTCTAGTACACCAAGTAGCTCAAGCTTTATCAAAAATCCAGTTCTTCACCTTATAAACGATGTGAAGTTGGAAACTGGAATTTCCGAGGGGCACATAATGGCGCAGCTGAGCTGACATTGTTAAACGTTGGCTCTGAGCTGCTTTAAAGATGACACCGTGCAATACGGATTAATCTGAAGTTAGCAAAGTTCTTCGTCGCATTTTTTTCCTTTTAGCTGCAACCAATGAACACCGTCCTCCTGTTACAAAGTAGAAGAAATGGGAGCAGAAGTGAATCAGTAAACCCACGGGATTAGGTTTCTCGGTGAGTGCCGCGTGCGTTCCAGGAGGATGTGAGGATGAAGAGGCACCGAAATGCAGAGCTCTCTCTCTTTCTCTCCCTCCTTCTCTTTCTTTCTCTCTCTCTCTCTCTGAGCAGGCCATACAGCAAACTCCCAGCTGGCACTTCAGACTTAATCACTCATTTACTCTAAACTCTGATTCACACTCCTTCACATGTCGGCACGTGCTTTGAACCAGAGTTTCTGGACTACGCGAATATGAAAGCTAAAAATAGACCCAATGAGGCAGGAAGGGGAGGGATTGGGGAATCAGACAGCCACAGCCCTGTATGGGGGGAAATAACAAGGTGATACAATAGCAATACTTTAAGAGTGTATAACGAGTGCAATCACTTTAATATTTCCTGTAAAATTAATCAACCCGCCACCCCGTGTATACGAGATTGCTGAAAATACGCTTCTCGGTAATCAGCTGCACTACCACGCTGCATTTCTGCAATGTGCTCCACTCTTGTGATGATGTGGTGCACTGTGCCTCAATGCAATGCTATTCTCAGCCCGAATGTTATTATGAAGCTACTTTAGCATCTAGAGGCACGTCATTTAACGTGCATAATTATCTGGCAGGATAATTATTATCAAAGATTACATAGGTCTGTGCTGACAGGGGTCGGAGTGACAAAACTAATGTTACCTTGATGCATTTCCCTTCAGGAGACACTTGTAAAATGTAGAATCCGAAACAGCTGTGAAAAGCAAGAATTCATGGGTGAATTCATACAGAAAGAATATTTTATCTGGGATTATTAAAGATAACCTTTTTTATAGCCAGGCCCAAATTCCACCGTGACCTAAATACGATATGGAGAGGATTCAAAATCTTTGGAATGTGAACCGAGAGCAAGGATCTGAGCCAGTGAATATGCCACAATCGACACGAAAAAAAATCAATCCGGTATTCATCCAAGTGAAACTCCTTACCCACCCATAAATCAAAGTCCTTCAGAAGCCCCGCTCGCTAGGTAAGTGACACCGACCACATTTAATATCTCTATTTAGTCTCTTCCTAAATATAATACGTATTAAAAAGGGACATGAATTAATGGAATTCAAGTCGCAGATGTCGAAAACGTCGAGAGACGCATATTTCACCTGCGGCCTTTCGAAGTCGAATGAGACCGGTGAACATGGATAATGGATTACAAAGCTGACAGTTGGTCTGCTGCATAAATTGAAGATGTACATTAGCTAATAATGACAGAGGCACGCACACATAAATGTGTAATCTCTCATCTCATCATACAAGGATTCAGAGAAGAGAGAAAGTATATCAAGGTAACATGCTGACACACACGCGCGTACAGATGGTGGGTAAAGAAGGGTGTATCACTTGGGAACAGATAAGCAATCATTCCTATGCTTTAATTCTACCATGTCCCACATTGTTAATGCAGAGAGGAGATGCACCACCTAAATGCAACAGTGAAATGTGTTTTGCTGCATTCAAAAGGTATGGTAAGTAAATCAAAATCCGGCTTTAGGCAACTAATTCAAATTAGGGCGTAAAATTAATGACCGTAGGAGCGCAGCACCTGCATGCTTAATTGCATTTGTAATGGTAACCTTTTCTTAATGGAAAAATGTCTGTACATTCAGTTCTGGAGCTTTCTATTACGTTCCAGGTCACTCTGAACAACATTCACCATCACCCTCAAAGTTATCATAGGAGTTATCAAAGGTCCACTGCTTTCCAATATTAATGTGAAATAAATTATCATAGGATTTCTACAAAACGTTAAACTAATTACGGGATCCACGTAAATACTTTTTGTTTGGAATATATTCCTCAATTGCTTGAACAAATGCACACATATATCAGTCTATGAATGAGGGGGAAAAAATCATTTACATTTTTTACATGTTTTTGGTTTTTTTCCACAAAATGACAAAATGCCCCAACCTCTTGCAAAAAAATAGCTACTTCATTTAAATGGAAATGCTCAGGGATTAATATAACAAGTGGCTCACAAATCTCATCACAGATTCTGAATTGAGCATAGCCCCGTGCATCAAGGTGAAGAAATCTGAATTTAGATTACTTACGGCTTAGGAAATTAAATAACAGAATTCATTCTGTCTAAGTGACAAGGCCAAATGTGGGAATAAGAGACCCCCACCCACAACAGCACATTTTTGAAAATGGCAGCAGATAGGTAGACTGTCTCTACTGGTGTTGCTTCAACATGGGGGAGGGGCATGTGTTACAAAATAAACACCTTCAGCTGAATTAATAAGCAGTGAAACAACATAAGTCAAATGACCAGGTAAAGAAAAGAGTCATTTAACTCCAGCTGCCCTGGAAAGGTCTGTTAGCCTACAAGCCCACATTCTGTAAAGATAACCAATTGAGTAGCCATCTCAGCATTTGTCAGAAGGACAGACAGAGCCCACAACATTTACATTTACATTTCATTTTTACATTACATTTTTACATTTTATGGAAATACAACAATTTCCATCCGTGTTTCATGATTCTCACGATGACATGTTCTCCAGTTATAATTTTTTATCTTGTGTGTTATCCTCCCCGTTAGTCTGTCCCACTGCCACAATGTCCTCTGTTCATTCGGAAGAGCGCGGACAGGCATGTGTCCTCCAGCGTTGCGCTGGTGTTATGTTGGAGGACTGTACTATGCACAGGCAGTCCCCTGATCGTTCAGACTGTGTTCCTAATACAATATAATATAATATATATAATATATGCCATTTAGCAGATGCTTTTATCCAAAGCGACTTACAGTAGTGAATGCAGACGTTTTTCAGTATATGTGGTCCCAGTGAGAATTGAACCCACGACCTAAGCGTTGCCAACGCCATGCTCCACCAACTGAGCCACACAAAACCTGTGTGATGATGTGCGGGAAACTACAATCTTTTTTTGTAATTCTTCAATACCCTAAGGGAGTCCAACCACAGTGGGCACTGGCACGGTCAGGACTGGATGTTGGACCATGGGGCGTGTTGCTGTGGCAAGGATGAGGGCTTTCGCTGGAAACACCCCAGAGGCCCCATAAGTTTACTTGATTGTTTTTGTCCATTTGAGAGCACAGACAGAGGGGATACTGTTACAAACAGCTGCACAGACAATAGGGAGATTGATGAGGACTGTACTACAAGAGGCACATGACTCACATTGTGTAAGTCACAACCGAGGGTTTGTGTTTTCCCAAAACAACAAAAGGTATTCCATCCTTGTAACATCCAGACAATCAATTTCAATGTTTTCATCATCTCTCTTCCTACAGGCAATTAACTGTTTCAAAGGTGTCAGACTTTGAAAAGTAACAAAAACAAGCAGGTTTAAAAGAAGCAGGAAGCATCCTTCACTTTAGTTATTGTCCAATAAATAATATTTATAACCACCACCACTAATGTGACTCCCCTCGATACTCTTTTTTTTGGGGGGGATGAGCTGGTGTAACCCCACAAATGCTGCAATTTGAATGGTTCTGGTATTGGAAAATATTTTCCTAGCTTGTCCCTTTCTGGTCAAGAGTGGGCAGAATCCTCACAGGGTGTCATATATTTACTTATTGATACAAAAATAAACTTGAATTGGAGGATTTTTACCAAAATGTAAGTACATTGTATTACAGTTTGTGACAAGAAAATAACTGCAGAAAATCTACAGCTAATGAATTATCAATGCAACTAAACAATCTTATTTGTCCTTATTTGCAATATTAACTCTACTCTTTACTCACAGGATTAATCATTTCATATTGAAATCCTGATATTGACTTTCTTTAATTTGAATATGTTGCTATGGTATGGATACATGTCAAAGACAAATTATTAGAAGAAAATAAATACAAGATATTGCTTCTCAAACCATGACATTTTAGTAACTTGTACCTCAAAAGTCGATTTCCCCTTGCGTCATCAGTTGTCGGACTAGACTGGGACAAATGAATAACCTACTGGTAATGGCAATATCCAAACAAAAGAGCAACAATTGATCTAGCAGGGAAGATATGCTGGCATATGCTTACCTCAGAAACAATACTGACACACATCACCCATTAGCACTTTCCAAAGGTATACTTCAGGTCTGTTCTCAGTCTACAAAAAAAGGCCAGAGCAACAACCAAAATACCTCAAACTACTCAGAACAAAAGTGTTCTGTTTATTATCTGTATTGCAAAGGCAATATCACTCTCGACTCAATAATCTGAAGGACGACAGTCCTCACGGGTTTCCTTGATATATTATTGTTTTCATTTTGCTCTGATGTGTTGCCAAGAAGAAGGCAGTCAAACACTTTCCTTTCCAGGAGTGGAAAATTAGGATACTTCTGAGGGAAGTGCAAAAATGCAGACGTTACCTGCAGAGTCTGGAGAGCAAAAGAAAAGACAGAAAATGGGAGTCAATCAGCTTTCGTGAGAAGATGAGAAGAAGCAAATTGAAACGAACAAAGATTTTAATCACGGCTACCCTCTTGCTTGCCATTGCTTTGGTTTAGAGAAAACCAACACTGTCGCGGTTTTAAGAGTTGAATAAATGCATGTAATATCTGTCTTTCATCGCTTTGTTGAACACAGATCCAAGCACAGTACAATATCATGAAAATAAGATTCCTCCTTGAAAATTCAAGAGCCTTTTGACTGCATACAATCCATAATATGATAATGCCAAGCAAGCACTCTCTGAATAACATTTGCATGATATTAAATCAAGATGAATGACAGAAGCTCATAAAAAAACTACTGATGTAAAGTAGTAAATGAGAAAACTGGTCCAAACCACTAATGCTGAGGAGAGAGTCGGTTAGACTAGGAAGGAAGTGATTATACCTTCACTCAAAAGCATGTACCGTATCTCTCCCGCGATGCATTCTGAGCACACACCACATCTGGCAGCTCCCCCGCGGCGTTAACATCTTGCGCTAAGAACATTACCAGCTGTTTCAAACCTCAGCCTGGAGAGGCATTACAGGTGGCACCTCCCCTCCTTGTGCATGTCGAACAATGTTAAAAAAACAATGTAGATCTAGATTAGGTTTACAGTCAGAATTCGGGAGGCATTGTGGGGGCACTGAACAGATGTTTCTCCCTGATGCTGGGATCCCCACACAACCACCGAGCCGCTTTTACGACCTCAGCAACGGAGGCCTATGGCCTAATCAGGGGCAGTGCAGCCATGCAACCCTGTGTGAATGCTGTCTCGCACACACTCCTCAGCCCGAGACAAACAGGCCTCCGCCTCGCACAGAGAACGGAGCGTTATGCAACAAGCCATTTCAAAAAAAGAACAAAGGGAATAAGCCAATCAAAAGCCTGGCAAGTAACAGATGCGAGTGGTAAAATCCCCCTGGATAACAGTGGACTGGCCGACATGCTTAAGACTTGGCAGGGCTGTGCTGCGAAGACAGCTGCTGCGGTTCCTTTTACCGAGCCACGTCTAAATCACAACTGTTATCTCCACCATCGCCAGGCAAGAACGCTCATATTAGTCCATGTTACTTGTGTTTGAACAAAATGTTATCGTAATCACGATCGCCACCCTCCTTCTTCCCGTCCCCATCGTCTTCATCGTTGTCATCGCCGTCAGTGGAAGGGGCTCGAGATTTGTGACAGTCATTTTCACCTGTGCTCAGTAACCTCTCCTGGCTGCCAGCAAGCTCTCTCCTTCCCATAGCCCAGCACATGAATAACAACATTCTCTCCCCCGAGTTCTCCTGGCACACAGTGTTCGCCCTTCAGCAGAGCTACCACACTTTGACACCAGGTGCAAAACCCTTACCAGGCATGCTCTCCTCCGAGGGAAGGGTCCCAGCTTGCACCCACACACCCTCACAATAATTACATTTTACATTTTTAGGAATTTAGCAGACGCTCTTATCCAGAGTGACTTACACAGTTTACATTTCTTTACATACAATCCATTTATACAGCTGGATATTTTTACTGAAGCAATTCAGGTTAAGTACCTTGCTCAAGGGTACAACAGCAGTGCCCCACCTGGGAACTGAACCTGCAACCTCTGAGTTACAAGCCCAGCTCCCTAACCATTACACTACACTGCCAGCCATGAATACATGGGATGTCCTCTGTGAGGTGTTTTACCAATACAGACACCAGGCCTAATCTGTCCTTGGCCCCCCACTCTATATGGTACACTGTTACTGGGTACAAGGACGGCATAGTGGTGCAGGAGCTGGGATCACAAGCTAAATTACCAACTAAATTCCCAGAAGGGGCATTCAATTTTACCTATGAGCGAGGTACTTAACCTGATTTGCTCCAGTGAATATGCAGCTGTGAAAAGAGCTAATATGTCAAATGAGTGTGAGGGAGTGTCCTAATCAAATAAATAATGTAGTGTTTATTTCCACAAAGCGATACTGTTTGAAACTCAATTTGGGGGGTAGAAAATGACTCACCTTTTGTGCAACTCAGTATTCATATCCTGTTCTGATACTAATATTAGCTGTCTTATCTGAAAAATGAACATTAACCCCCATACACCATCTGTATTTTCCTTTGCAATTCCGAAAATAAACCTAATTCTCTGAGGCATCAAACACATGATTTGATGTAGATGGGCCTTGAACAGAAATGTATAAAAAGACAAAGCACAAACCCTTTGGGTATAACAACCAACGCTTGTCAAAGCTAATTAACAGGCCATTTGGATTTGGCTGATGGGGGCAGACATCTCAAAGAGTCAAGAATAAAACCATACCAAAGGGAAATATTTTTGGAGCCTTTCAGATTAGAAATACTGCACAGTAATTAGTAAAGTGCGTTTTTGAAGATGATAATAGAAATATTAAAATCCTACAAAGCTGTGATGTAACTATCAGAGGATGACATATTGCATCCCACACAGGACAGTTTCCCTGTTTGTATTCTTCATTTAAAAAAACATTAATATTGATTTTTTAAATGTTATTTATAGAATGCATGTGATATACTAGCGAAGACAAACAGTTTTTTATTAATATTAACAAAAAATAATTAAACGAGTCTTCCTAATACTAAGCATTACTGTTATTGTTAAGCACAAAGCACGGATCGTCTATGCATTTGTGTATACAATAAATCCCCCAATCAAAACCCTCCATTTTCACTGATGTATGTAGAAATTTGGAATATTAAACAAAACATTTTCAAACAACTTTGCTGCATCTTGTGGATTAACACAGACAATTTGTATCAGATATATGTCCAGAAAAGGTATGAGATCAGAGACACCAGGAAGGGGCTATTTGAACATGCATTCAGAGATATTTTCATTTGTCCTCAGCCCATTCAAAGAGGATGTCCCTAACGGAAATGCTGGATGTTAACATTAAAACAGCAAACTGACAAGCCTTTACAGCTATGCATTACACCGAATGACATTCTGGCTTACTTTGGTACATTAGTATGCAATAATAGTCCTATATTCTAAAATATGGAAATACAGTCCTGAAATCCATGATCATTAATAAATCCTGGGAATCCCTCGAGAGCTCGTTATGAGAAATAAATCATTCCGAAACCTAGATTATAGGGAGCAGCGAGGGAACCTGGAAAACGGTGAAAATTGGTGTAGCCTACACTATGTACTCAATCAATTTATCAATCAATTCATGACATTTGATTCTGTGTTGGCGGACAAATCGGGCGCGCACGAGCACTCTCTCACGTTCACCACAAAACTGTTAATTACAAAACAGCAACGGCGCTGGTTAGACACCCCTTCGTTTCAAAGCAGGCACGCTACAATTTAGCGCGTAGTGTCATTATTACTCTCGACATGGGAAGTGTACAGGATTGTTCTTCTTGTTGTTTGTGTTTAGCTGATCACAAATTCGGCTCAAGTTTTTGTTTGTCACTCACCGTCCATTTATTGCCTACTTGAGTTGCCTGTGTGATGCGCAAGTGTAGTGCCTTGTGTAGTTATTTCTGTAATGAGTCATGTGTTTTCTAAATTAATTTTCGTAGTATTCCATTGGGCTTACTTTAGGTGTGTGGGTGCAATGTCTTTGGATTTGTGTAAAAATTGAACCATGGAATGGAAGCAAACTTAAACCAAGTGCATGCAGTTAAATCTCGAGATAATTGAAATCTTCCCGTCGCATGCGATATGAAATGCACAACCACGCTCCACACCCGATACGGAGGAGAGCGTCGCCACTTCCCAAACGTGCATTACCCTCCACCACGCGAGTTACCGCACTCTTACAGACAGAAGAAACTATACCAAGATCAGAAGAAATCCTTGCACACGCATTCTATGAAAGGTAGAACAAAAGTGTCATTCATTAAAAAAAATACAATTCATGTAATTTGTTTCCACATGCATCTTAAGAAAACATCCGCAAAGGAACAGCAAGTTAAAATATTAACCAAAAATTAGAACTAAATAACTAAATACACAGTGAGTAATGTGATACCCAAGGTTTAAAACACCCGATATCCCATCCCATGTAGCCAGATAAATACATCGCTCTCTGTTCATAATCATCGCGTACCTCAAATACCATTTACTATTCATAAAAAGAACAAAAACATGTCCAGCGACTTACCTGTGTTAACGAACGTGGATTATTTTTGAACTGACAAATTATCTCCTCTTAAACAGTGAAAGTGGACGTTGCACACTTGCTATTGTGCCCGCGATCACATCGAGATTGCTAATAAACCCCGGAATCTGGAGAGTATAAAAGCGAGGACAGGAGCCCTGGAACGTGTTTGAAAGAATACTCACAGCACTGCAGTTCCCTGGCAGACTATCGTGGAATAGCAACAGACCACCGCCAAACCCCACCCGTGAATCGCAACGACACATACAACGCTGTCTGTGCAGTATATCACAACCTTTTATATTTATATCACGGTGTCTTTTATTTTAGGCGCTTTCTCATTGATGGCATTGTATTTCAGGTTACCCAGGTTGGTACATAATACCAAGTGTTCTCAAGAGCCATGTAGTATATTTAATTAAATGAACAGAAACAAATATGCAGCATTTGTCCACTTGATGAAAACGATACCATAAGATACATTTTGATGGGTAAAAACGTTAAATGAAAAATTGCTTTGTCATTAAAAATAACTTCTATTTTGGTTTTCCCGGTTTTTCCATGACCCTTGGTCAACATGATAATATATCAACATCAGTGTGTAAAAATTGGATATGGACAAGAATAATAACCACATAAGATGTGTCATGCCTGTCTCAATAAGCCATCACACTTCTTGATTTGAATTTCAGGATTTAAAATAAAATTGTTCCTTCACTTGCTGCAAGCTGAGTTTGACAACCATCTTATCCGCCAGCTAAGTAAATATATAAATATAAATATAACAGCCACCATTTCTGTTCTTGATTTTCAATTTACTAACAGCCAGAGCTAGCACAATCACATTATCTGCATAATTATCTGCCCATTTAGCTGGCTGTGTTTGGATCGGGTCCTCTGGCAGGTGTTTGATGCCTCAATTATTGTGTGTCGAGTTGGCCTCGTGTCCTATAATAGGATAATAGGGTAATTATGTGAACTTTCCCCATTTACTTTCAAACCAGCCCCCGCTTTTGCAAATGGCAGCACCTGCTTTACATGAAATTAAGCTAATACTGACATTAATGTGCACAATGCCACACGTGAATGTAGCACACACGTTTTCATCCTTCTGATCTCTGCATGAGAAATACATTAAACATTTTAATGGATGCATAGTGGTTGCAATAAACTAGGGGGCATTTGTTTATTGTCTTTTTCCCGTAGCATTGTCAGTTCAGTCCTCTTAGATCTCTGTCTCATCTCTGTCTTGTAACTGTAATATACTATATATATATACACACAATATATACAGCATACTTGTATTCATATATATATATAAATACAAGTCCTTTTTCAATGTTAACATTATTTTGTCTACCTCCTGTATGTATCAGTGATGAAATTACTGAAAATATGTTTTTCTCCTTCCTCATACTTTAAAACCCCTTCAGGTATATTTCCATAGTAACAAGTAACAAAGCCATAGCAGTACAGCCATAGTAACAAGCTGAAGAAATACAAAGATATGCCTTTGTTTAAACTGATATATATATATATATATATATATATATATATAATGCACAAATACATTTTAAATTACCCATTTGGTTTCTCTTGAGTGCCTGAAATAAATGGTTACCTATTGATGAACTGAGCACACTCCATTGCCAGTGTTAATTGCTTGTTCATTTTAATGTGTACAAAATGCTTCAATAGACCGTAAAAGATAAATTAAGTAGTTAACAAAGAGGCAAACATTTATTTTACAAGCCAATGCAGTTTTCTGGTGCAGTGGTGATGGTGATAATTCCACTCTGGCTAATGGGGCCTGCTTTGTTTTGCCTCCTTGTAGCAAAGAACAAAACTGCCTGGGATCCACTCTGTGAGTTTAACCATAGCAACCCTCAGAATGGTTCCTGGATTTCACAGCAGGAATCCCTGTCTCCACCCGACAGATGACCTGAGGGAAAGGACGTAGCTCTGTATTTACGAGATATTCTTCCCCCCCGTAATCTGACACGAAAGAAATGCCCTCATCGTTCCCTCGACGGCTGGGACACTGTTGGCAGGGATAAAAACCGAACTCGCTTTCGGCCTCTAGTGCGCAACTGGAACCTCAACCTCACTGCTCAAATGAAAGTGTTCTTGTCCCATTCAAAGGGATCATTCACATTTTTGTGTGATTACCACAGGCACACTGTACCTAACCCTGGGTTCATCCCAGCACCTTTACAGGCCAAATGTCCCTCACTCCACCCAAACTGCACAAGCCAACCATTAATACAGTGCAACAGAGTAATGATTTTATTCCCTATATTTCTTTTCTCCTCCAATTTGGAATGCGCAGTTGTAATTTTAGGCCCCTCTCATTGGTGCAATGTCCTCCGTCAATTTGGGAGGGTGCACCGCGCCTTTAATCACCGCATCCACACCCACACCTGTGTAACGGCGAGTGCAGTTGAAGCGCATTAACTCTTCTAATTAAATTTCACACCAGCTAGTGGCCATTTCCCACTCTACAGACTACAAAGTACTTCAGGAAAGCCTGCACTGATCAGAGGAGAGGCATATCTCTCACTGACGGCAACTGGTAGCCAGGGGTAGGGTGGGTTTAAGTAAATTTATAACATTGATTGAACCAAATGTGGCAGGAGACTGCTACTCCACGTAACATGCTTAATCACGTAAGGCAGTAATGGACAATCAATGAAGTAAACAATGGGATTCAGGGAAAGTCCATTGTCAAAATGAACCCTAGTCAAAATGACTACCTTCAGATTCAGGGTGTTTGTGAGTCATACATTTTAAGGATAATCATTTAGGATATTAGATTGTGACTTTGACTACAGCTGATGTACACTGCTGTTTCATGTCACTTGACGCAAAAGAGTGAGTTAAATCTGGGATGAGAAAAGCCAGATAAATAGGAAATTAAATTGGTAATAAGGCAGCCTGCAGTTGTTAGGGAGAAATAAAAACCACCCAAAGTGCTTTATATCAGATGAAATCCTGCGAGTTAATGGATTGGGTGTGGTGGGTGGGGGGATTCACATATGAAGATGGATCTGCTCAGCTATGTACTGATGGAACAAATTAAAGTGTCACAGCCGCTGAATTTGCAGGTCTTAAAGCATATGATAATGAGCTGTTGCCAAACCTCGCCATCAGGCGGAATTACATGCGTTGCCCGCGGCTCTTTTTAAAAAAAGGAACATGACTAATGTCCTTAGGAATGCGCTGAAGGCACCCAATTTATATTCATGCAATGCTCACTTCCGATCCCTTTTTTTACTCGCACTAATTTGAAATTGCGGGGAAGAACCGAAAATCTTCTCCAGGCAGTAAAAGTCAACAGAGAGACGCTTTCGCACTAAAGCCGGCGATGAAAAGGAGATCCCGAGTGGAGTGTTTACTCATGCAGAAAAACACCCAGCCTTTTGGACACAAAAGCAACGTCGTTATAATCACAGCCGTGCGTTTGTAAACACGCCGATTATGTTGCACTTGAGGATCCTAAGGCTGTAATTTTGGCCTTCTGGCTACAACAGGAGAAGAGGACCATGTTGATGAGATCAGGAGCCAAAACAGTAACTGTGAAGCACCCCATTCATGTTTATAGCATGAAGGAAAATGACATTTAATCTCAGTAAGTTATTTCAGCACAAATGTTTTTAATTTTATGTTATTTTTCAGGTTTGTTATTACATGTTTATACCAGTGTGTACATATTGTTCCTTTGTCCTGCATGCATGTATGCCTGTATGTACAGGTAACTGCAGAAACAAAGGAAACACTTGAGTAAATGAGGGACACAAAGTATATTGAAAGCAGGTGCTTCCACACAGGTGTGGTTCCTGAGCTAATTAAGCAGTTAAGATCCCGTCATGCTTAGGGTAATGTATAAAAATGATGCGCAGGCCTAGTTGCCCATTATTTTGTCTACCATAGCTAGAAGAAGAGATTACTTTGAAGGAGGGGTGATGGTTAGAGCATGTTTGGCAGGAGCTTCAGTGATGAAGACTGGTGAACTTGCTGATGTTTCATGAGGAACAGTGGCTATGGAAGCCTGACGTAGACCTCATCAACTAGAGGCAACTACATTTTACATTTTACATTTTAAGCATTTAGCAGACGCTCTTATCCAGAGCAACTTACAAGATGTGCATTAATACAAGGTAAGAACAATCATAGTTAGCGCACAAGATCAGTGCAGTAAAACAGCAATAGACATCATTGCAGGCATCTGCATATCATACCTGTAACACTGGGAAAGAAAAGGTTAGTGGGTTTTTTTTGTTTGTTTTTTTACAGTGTAGAACAAGTAAACAGTGGTGACGACAGATTGACTAGATGGACAGTGTTCAGTGGTAGTGGAGTCTGAAGAGGTGGGTTTGAGTCTCTTGCAGAAGATTGGAAGTGATTCGAAAACTGTGGTCGAAAACGCATACTCCTCGACCATGATGTCCATGCATTGGTTTGAGATGCAAGACAATACAGATGAGCAACTCTGAATCAGTTGAGTGCAAATATCAATCTAGGGCATGAGCAGGCAGTTTTATCAAGAACAGTCCATCAAGAACTTCACAGAGAAGGATACCATGTCGGGGTGCAGTGCAAAAAACCTTTATTACACCTAAAAATGCACATTTGCAATTAAAGGGGTGCAAATAACACAGGCTGTGGTCTACTGAGCAGTGGGGAAATGGTCAGATTAGTCATCCTTCACCCTGTTCTCAACAAGCAGAAGAGTGCATATGTGGCACATGCCAAAAGAAACCTACAGGCCTGAGTGCTTGTTTCCCATGGTGAATGGTTCTGGTGGCTCTGTTATGGTGTGGGGTACATTTTCCTGGCATGGTTTAGGTCCACTCAACCCCTAAGAGGGCAAGGTAAATACCAATAAATACAAAGCCAAAGTGATCGCCTTTATCCTATGGTGAAGCATTTCTATCCTAATGGGAATGGTCTCTTCCAGCATGCCCCCACCCACAGGGCATGAGTGGTCACTGAATGGTTTGATGAGCATGAAAACGATGTAACCCATATGCCATAGCCATCGCAGTCACCAGATCTCAATCCAATTGAACACTTCTAGAGATTATAGAGCAGCACCTGAGACAGTGTTTTCCACCACCATCAACAAAACACCAAATGATATTGTGGAAGAATGGTGTTGCATCCCCAACAAATGTATAAACACTTGTGCCTTGGTGCATTGAAGTTATTCTGGAGGCTCATGGTGGCCCAACACCCGATTACGACACTACATGTTGGTGTTTTCTTGTGTTATGTTGGTGTGTACACACATACACACACACCATATAGATCTGTATGTGTTAGATATATATTTACAAATGGCATGCTTATCATGCCTATCAGACCATAGACTGCCTACAAGACAGAATAAAAATACATTTAAAAATATAACTCCCAACTGGTAAAGGACATTGATTCACTGTTCTTTAAAAGTTAACGAAAAGAGAGGATACACTTCTAAACATAGAAATGTAAATACCTTCTCATTTTAAAATACCCCCCATTGACAAAAACACTACAGAATCAATGAATGATACAATAAATATACCTATTGCGTCTGTGGCGGAAATTGTTTATTTTATTTACATATTCTTAAATTCGCCAGTGAGAAAGCAGATGCTGAAAACCATTAAAGAACAGCTTCAGGAAGAAGAGTGAATTCAGACAAAAAAAACTAATAAATTATGTTCCTTCAAATAAATGATGTTCCTTCAAATAAAACATAATGAAAAATCTTTTCATTGGGTTGGAAAAGAATGACAAGAACTGGAACGTAATTTTGTAACAGAGTGACAGAGTCCTTTAAGGAATCTTTAATAAAATAAAACATAAAAAAACAAACCCAACCAAGTCATTCATGTTTAATAGAACACATGATATGATGTGATTTAATCACACCAGATACACAAACCAAACTAAGCTAAATTTAACCATATGAAGACAATTTTAGCATCCCTAATTACAGCACCTAATTTAGAGTTTCATAACAAGAATCACTCACAACTGTCATACAATGCAGGTTAAGCAATGGAGAGATGTAGGCTATTCCACTCAGGAACTGGACAAGCTTTCCTTTTTGTGAGCCAGAGCGATGCAGTCGGAGGCAATGTGGTGTTCAGGCCTGCTCCAGTTCCACAAGCACACCATCGCAGTCTTTTGGGTGAAGGAACATCACTGGCTTTCCATGAGCCCCTATCCGTGGCTCCTCCGATAGGGTCCTAATCTTCCTCGCCTTCAAATCTGCTATTGCCGCGTTGATGTCGTCCACCTACGTGCCCATGAGAAATACAGCACACGAATCAACACAGCCCTTTTAAGAATGTAAAAACTATATTTAAAAATGTATTCATACCAGAGGACTAATGACTTGAGCCCATGGGTTCTGATATGAAATATCAAATGTAGGACCTGGAGACTCTTTTGCTTGAGTAAGGAGTTAACAGCAAAGCCAAGCCCAGATGGTTCTAAAAGGGCTAAATGAGTCATGACTCCTGTAGTGCAAAGCCAGGTACAAATGCCCCCCAGCCTATTTGACAAAATAGCATATATCACCTGAATAACTTCCCTAGGTAGATTCCTGGCAATATATTTGCATGTGAATGTGCTGGGAGAGGCTTACCTCGATGCAGATGTGATGCATCCCTCCAGATTTGTTCTTTTGCAAGAATCCCGCTATCGGGCTCTTCTCTCCCAGAGGGTGCAGCAGCTCCAGCTTGGTGTTGCCGAGTTCCACGAAGACTGTGTACACGCCGTGTTCCGGAAGGGGCATCACCGCGCTCACCTGGGCACCGAGCACGTCGCGATACAGAGCGGTGGCCTTCTCCAGGTCTGGCACGGCGATGGCGACGTGATTGAGCCTGCCAAGCTTCCACACAGACCCTGGAGCCCCTTGACAGAGGAACTGTGACGTTGAAAACGTTCTCAGCCCTGGCACCACGTGACGTGCACACTGTGAAATGCCCGCGACTGAAAGAAAGTGCGGCTTCAGTTATTTACAGTGGATCACTAACCTTCTGTACAAATAATTATACAGTGCCTTGCAAAAGTACTCAGACCCTTGCACAATTTTCACATTTTGTTGCTTTCATTTGTGACATTTTCATTTAGGAATTACTATCTGTTATAAATACAACCTATTCCACATATTTGTAAAAACACAAGTGGAAAAAGGTATAAGATACTTAAAATGAAATAAAAATGTTGATTTCATAAGTATTCAAACCCTGTGCTCTGACAGATGTACGTTAATGCAGGTGCAAAATATTACCATAATGAGCCACACAATGAGTTCTGTCTCTGTCTGTGTGCCATAACAGTGATTGTCATGATTTCAGGATCGGGTAGTGAATTTGAAGGAAAGACACAAAAATTAAGACCAAATAGTTCTCAGGAAGTCAGGGATATGGTTATCAAAAAGCATAGATTAGGAGGAGACTTTGGGTATCCCAGTGAGCACTGTTCAATAATCAAGAAGTGGAAGCTGCATCATACCACCCAAACCCTGCCTAGAAAAGGCCATCCCTCCAAACTCAGTGACCAAACAAGGAGGAGACTTAATAAGGAAGCCACTGTGAAACCAAGAATTACTCTAAAAGGGCTACTATCAGAGAGTAATAGTGCATCAGTCAGCAATATCAAGAGCACCGTATAATACTGGCCTGTATGGCATGGTAGAAAGAAGTCATTACTTAAAACAAAACATCTCAAAGTCCTCCTGGAGTTTGCTAGACAGCACGTGAGTGATCCAGCAAAGATGTGGGAAAGGGTTTTGTGGTCAGATGAGACTAAAATAGAGCTTTTTGGCCCAAGTGCAAAGCATTATGTATGGCGCAAACCTAACACTGCCCATGCCCTACGTAACACCATCCCTACAGTGAAGCCATCCCTACAGTGTCGTGCTATGGAGATGCTTCTCTTCAGCAAGGACTGGGAAACTTCTATTTCAATAGAATCTAAATCTATTTCAATCTCCCAAAAAACTGAAGGGCCAACTGGGCCAAAAGCTAGATTGGAGTGACTCAAGAATAAAAAGGTGAATGTCCTTTAGTGGCCCAGTCAAAGTCCTGACCTGAATCCCATTGAGAATCTGTAGTGCAACTTAAATTGCTGCCCAAAAGCGTGGTCCTGCCAAAAGCAATTTGACAGAGATGGAGCAATTCTGCCAGGAAGAATGGGTGAAAATCACCTCCAACCAGTGCGCAAAGTGGGTAGAGACTTATAGCTGTTATTCCAGCAAAGGTGCCTCCACCTCATATTAATGTGAGGGTTCCGAATACTTATGCAAGAAGCATATTTCAGTTATATATATATATACTGTATATATACATTTGCAGAAATATCGAATTTCTTCTTTATAAAAAAATCAGTTTAAGCATGAGTTTTTAATAAAAAATATTAAATGGAAAAAAATGCAAACATACCATTTGTAATCCAGCAACAATTGGAAACTTCACTTCATCTTTCGCAAGGCACTGTATAGCTCTAGAGCTGTGGTTCCCAACCTCGGTCCTGGGGGCCCACTGTGTATGCTGGTTTTCGTTCCAACCATAATTGCAGCCTCTCTATTGTAACTAGCTGTTAATTGTTCTTAATTAAACACTATTCACTTCTATTAAAGCATTATTTACTCTGATAAGGCCATATGTCAGAAATAGCTATGCATGCCATGAACAATAAACATCCAGGACATTTAATTAGTCACTATTGCTCTCATTTTCTATAATGCACTGTATGACACATGATTCCTTTAAAAAGACGTTACATATTTTAATTAATTCAATTGTAGACAGGTGAAATCAGTGTGGGCCTAATTTTTTAAAGTTAACATCTGGTGATTGAAACCGTTTGTGGAAAATGAAGAATTAAATGACAGAGCAACTGGCAACGAGCCAAACCTGCATTGTGTTAAAATACGTTTAAAGAAAAACATTTGGTAGAACTTACGCAGATGTTTTCAACAACCTTTTAATTGATCAAGAGACTGGCAGTAACAAAAACCAGCATACACAGTGGGACCTCAGGACTGAGGTTGGGAACCACAGCTCTAAAGTGTGTGTGTGTGTGTGTGTGTGTACGAGAGAGAATTATTGTCGCCATGATTTATTTACATTACGTTACATTGACAAACTTTTTATTTAATTGCTATTTATTCGTTGTTCGCTGAAAATGTACAGTCAATATACCTACAATGAGGATTTGAGATGTCACATAAAATGTTATGAGCACTAATGTTTGCCTTCATCCACTTTGCACTCTTTCCAACCAGCCATCAATTGCATTACAACCAGGCTTGCTTGACCCTAAAACAACAAGAACTTCGTAACTGTACATATTGTCCGGACGCAATTCGCTTAAACGAGGCAGAGGACACTCTTCCTGAGCACGGTGTGGCGAGCTGGCTAAAAACGAACAGTTCTAAAATGAACTCGATCTCAGCACCTGTCCATTGTGCATTCAAGATAACAAACTAACGTACAATTGTGACAGCGACAATAGTTTTCCATTAGCGAGATATCTTACATTAGCTAAACCGTAACTGTGTATCCTTGCACTGAAGTAGGAAATGTATCCCAATACGAACATTTCCAAAACTCGTATTCGAGGGAAAATCCCATCAAATAGAAGTTAAAATGTAAGCATTTTTCCAAAGTTACACGCGCTAGCTGAGTACGATTTTCACTGCTTTCTTTACCTGCAACCTTTAGCATGGAGGCCGCCATCTTTCTTTCTTTCAAATTTGCGAAACTTTATTTGAAGAGCTGCTGTTATAGAAACATTTCCAAAGAAAGTAAATAAGTTTAAAAAGTAAAAAAACACTATATTTCGTGTATGAGAAGGTATATGGTATAAGGTATAAACAAAACATGTTTTGTTTTTCTTTCATTTAATGTTTCATTCATTCATTCATTATTGCATTTCATAGAATATGTACGCCCCTGGCGTACAGTAACATTTCAGAATAATTGACACCCATTTCAGATTAATTTGGTAATAAAACAGTCATTCAATATCTAATCTAGAATCGTTAAACAGTGTTTCGTGGCAAGCTACTCACGCGAATGACAAGATAAATATCATTATTTGTATTATTCCGGAACCAATGTGTTTTGAGACAAAGTTCTAACCGAATTAATGTAGAAACGTACGTTTGTTTCCCGGTGAGCATGTTTTCAAGAGGCACATCTGTTCCCATGTGCAAGAAACCATGGCTGACGAGGACACGAAAAAGACGCTTGAAAGCTGTTTGAAGCTTTTAAACAATGACACTGCACATCCGGATAAATTTCTTAGGTAAGGTCAACTTTGAATTAAGTATAATTATGCCATATTTTCACTTGCTAGATTACGCATTACAGTAGATCGATAGGTGGCTAGCTAGCTAGCAACTAGCATTGCTGGAGTATGTATGCATGTATGTGTGCGTACAAGAACACTGAGCCATGAATGATCATGTCCATTATCTAGCCTGAATGGTATCGGTGTATATGCGCTTTACGTGTAGACCTACTGTAGCTGTTTGAAACACTTAGCCTGGTAATACATGGGTGGCTGTTTTCGCGATCTAGTTATGTGGACTTAAATCATGTGGACTGCTTGTTGCTTGCTAGATACTACTACTAGTTTTGTCGATGCTGTGATGGACGATGTGTAGGCAAGGGTTCCAAATCTTTTCCTGCCAAATAAGGGAATGCATTTTATGAGATTGATTACTGTGAATGACTATGAAAAGGGGATACCATCTTTTCACTTGTCACCAGTGGCTCCCTGCTCTACAGTTTGGGATTTGATATCAAAGAGCATTGTCGTGGAAACTAAACCTGTTTGTGTTGTGTTCTAAATGCTAGTCTCCAGAATGGGCTGGCGGCGGACTTCACCACCCTCACAAAGAGACTGTACGATTTGCACAAGGCGCATGAGCCCGAGGGCACACGGGGAAGCCCTCTAGAGCAGCTGGTGGTTGAGAACTTTGATGAGGAGCAGATCTGGCAGGAGCTGGAGCTTCAGAATAGTCCAGCGCTGAAACACTTTCAGGCTGCCGTGAACCGGGTTGTCACAGATGAGACAGTCAGTCTTAAGGAGGAGGTTGAGGAGGAGGAGGAAGAGGAAGAGAATGCGAGTAAGGATGAAGTAGAGGATGAACAAGACAGCGATAGGAGTGGGGATGATATGGAGGATGAAAATGAGGATGGGGAAGATGAAAAGAAACCCAAGCCCTCAAAATCTTCAGATGATGCGGCAGAGAAATTCACAGATGAAGACTCGGATGTGGACTTTGATGTGGATGAACTGGAGAACCGGACCAAGCAGCAGAAGCAGACCAAGCAGCAGAAGCAGGCCAAGCTCAAAACCCAAAGGCAGACTGGGCCTGAGTCAGAAGTGGATGACCGGTTCTTCAAGCTTTCTGAGATGGAGGCCTTCCTGGAGCAGGTGGAGAAAAACGAAGGGAAGGATGACGAGGGCGACAGTGAAGTGGACTACTTCCAGGACTTGCCATCAGATGAGGAGGACGAGCTGGACCTGGAGGAGGCGTTAGGGTCAAAGAAACAGGAAAATATGAAGGTATAACTATGGTTTCCATTTAAATTTGTCCACTTGCATTCTAATCCCTCTAATGAACATTTACTCATTTTAAATGGCAGGTAAAACCAATTAATGTCAGGTTAATGTCAAACTTTGCTATTTCAGTCACAGAAAAGTTCCAGAAACTTGAAGTACAAAGACTTCTTTGATCCAGTGGAAGGAGGGTTGCCTCCAAGGGACCTTGACGAGGATGAAGATGATTTTGGGTCTGAAGGAGATGGGGAAAGGGAAGCTGAAATGCAGGATGAGGCTGAGAAGGAGGAGGAGGAGGACGAGGATGACCTGGATGAAGATGAGGAGTAAGGGCTTTTTATCTTTTGAGGGATGTTGTACTTTGTGTCTCAACGATGTAATATTTAAGTGATTTAAAAGTAAAAATTGGTTTCCACTAGAATAATTTTGCATGTAACCTGCTGTGCAATTGTTCTAACTGAATCTAACTGAGTTCATTCAAGATTTTTTGCTTGTGTCACAAGCAGCCAACATCAAAATGCATTTCAGGTTTGGAAACGACACTCCTAATGCATAACAGTTTGAGCCAGTCTAGGCTTTCACTAGAAGCAGGTCTGTGCTCTGAGAGGAAACTGCCTGTGGGTGGTATTCTAACCTGCTTATGGCAAGACCTGGACTGACTCAAGTCACTATGCATAGCAGTGTTATTTCCATTTCTGAAGTTTACAGATTCAGATGAGATGATGTTGACCTGTTATTACGGTGATCTTTGCCTTTGCAGAGAAGACATTGAAGAGGATGAGGAGAGCCAGAAAGCCAAGCAAGCCTTGAAGAAGGTGACCTTTGACCTGTCTGATGACAGTGAGGGAGAGGAAATGAACGATATCTTTGGCGGAAAGAGTGCTGAGATGCCAGAGACCAAGTCATCCTTTGAGAAAAGACAGGAAAAGGTATTCAGTACCAGTTCACCTGGGTGGCAATATAACAAGGCCTTTATGTAATATTTGCCTCATAAAAGGAGTGGATTATAGGGGCTGTCATTGTAAATAACCATTTAGGGCGCAACTAATTTATCTTGGTTTCATTCCTTGTATGCCATTGCTCACTATGGACCAAATAATTGACTTGAAAATACTTACTTAGGAAAATTAAAAACTTGTCAATCATTCACTAATCAATTTACTAATTGTATTGATCTTATGCTGCTCAAAATTGAACTACTTTCACACTAAGTATATATGTGGTTCTGTGTGGCTCAGTAGGTAGAGCATGGCGTTGGCAAAGCTTAGGTTGTGGGTTCGATTCCCACTGGGGCCACATATACTGAAAAATGTATGCATTAACTACTGTGAGTTGCTTTGGATAAAAGCGTCTGCTAAATGGCATATATTATATATGATAGTAGTTATCACATGCCTCCTGTAACAAAATCACAAAATCCTCAAAGCAGTTGTGTAAACGCACTGTGTTAACAAGGTGTACATTCTCCTTATTACTTTGTCTGGAATACACAGATGACTGAGAAAATCCAGCAGCTAGAGAAGGCTGCGCTGGGGGACAAACCGTGGCAGCTGATGGGGGAAGTATCCGGCCAGACGCGTCCAGAGAACAGCCTGCTGGAGGAGGATGTTTCGTTCGACCAGACCGCCAGGATGGGTGGGTTTTCCCTGCTGCTCTCTTGGTGTTCACTGCTTTTTGCGGGGTGGACTATTGTGATGTGGGCCATTGGAACTGCTACTGACACCTGTGGTGGATGTGTGCTGTCGGAGCTGTCATGAATTATGCAGTTTTTTTGTGAACGATAGTTTTATTGTAAAATGTATAAAAGATGTACACACAGGATGCACTTCTTACAGATTTCCCTCTCCCCTCCCCAAAATAAAATAAAACAAAATAAAAAATAAAAGCCCTCGTCCCATCCCTCCCAATCCCAAGGTGGTGGTATCCAAGTTCCATCAATAAAATATAAAACATGAACAATATGCAGACATGCCTATATTCATACACACAAAAGCACATGTATAGTAATAATGATAAGAACAATAAATAATGTATAATGCGATAACTATCTCAATGCACTGGTTGTATAAGTAGTTTCACATCTGAAAAAGCTTTATATGAATTATGCTGTTGTAATCACTGCACCCTTGTCTTCCTTAGCCCCTGCCATGACAGAAGAGACCACATTAGCGCTGGAAGATGTCATCAAACAAAGAATCAGGGACCAGGTCGGTGTCAAGATATCCTGGGTCTCCCCAAACTGTGTATAAAGTGATTGTTTCTAGCTTTGCACTCTGATTCCACTGTGTCTGCTGGCAGGATCTGTTTGAACCACTTAATAGCATTCCATATTTTTAACTTGAGCAGCATGTCGTGCTGAAATTGTCTTGGGTCTTGTCTTGTCTAAATTGTCCTTGGTTCTGTGCCCTTACCATGGAAAAAAAGAGTAGGCAATGCAGCCAGTGTGCTACGCATTCTACATTTTTGAGACATTTGAAGGCTTAGTTTGCGTTTGATCTTTCCTGGAGGCCTGGGACGACGTGGTGCGCAAGGAGAAGCCCAAGGAGGAGGTGTTTGAGTACAAGAAGAGGCTGACCCTGGACCACGAGAAGAGCAAGCTGAGTCTCGCGGAGGTGTATGAGCAAGAGTACCTCAAACAGACACAGGTAACCTCGCTGCTGTTCAGCCGCTCGCTGCACTACCATTCCACGTACGCGTGCGGTTCGGTTGCGCGGCTGCGTTCTTTAAATGCAGGGTTTAGTTTGGTTGCACACTAGCTCCAGTGTTTCTGTTGAATGGGGTTGTAATTATGTACTGTATATATGTGTATATATAAAAAGCAATGATAATCATATATATATATGCACACACACACACACACACACACACACACACACACACAGTGGGTATAATAATTATTCACCCCTTTGGTGTTTTTCACATTTTATTTTCTTACTTCATGGAATCAAAATGGATTTAATTGGGATTTCTTGCCACTGATCAACACAAAATACTCATGTCAAATAATAAAAAACAACAACTCTGCAGCTTTTTCTTAATTAATCACAAGAAATCCCAATTACATCAATTTTGATTCCATCAAGTATGGAAATAAAATGTGAAAAACGCCAAACGGGGTAAATACTTATTATACCCACTGTGTGTATATATATATATGTGTGTGTGTGTTTTGTGAGTGTAAATAATGTTTTTGTGGTCTAGTTTGTTTTAAAATGCTGTTTAAACATGTGAAAGAAATTTTGGGTGGTTACGTTATTGTACCATGTATTCTAATCTTTCCAGTATATTCATCTCGCTTCCTAAAATGTGGTCGCTGTCAGTTTTTCAATTTCCCCCCTGGTTGCACACAGGAATATGAGAAAGTGTCAACAATGAGTCAGAATTGAATTAGGTGTATCCGCTATTTATACGTGGCTATGGGATTCATGGCAGGTCCGGCAGAGAGTCGAGCCGTTCACAGCCAATTATGCAACCGTTCACAATCGGTCACAATAAATTCTACACTGCAGTGATATTTTGCATGCAGCTGGATTGCAGGTGTGCGTAACTTAAGTGAATGCCCCAGTCCTGTCTACTACAGTGCAATTAACCACCTGAATCAGCGCACTGGTTGATGATGCTTTTAGGCCTCTGCTGGTTCTTCTGTAATTTGTATTGTATTTTTATTGTATTAGTTCACATGTTTTTTGTACATTTCAGCAAAAAACTGAAAAGGAAGAAAACCCTGCCCATGTGGAGATTCAGAAGCTCATGGATTCCCTTTTCCTCAAACTGGATGCACTTTCCAATTTCCACTTCACACCCAAACCCGTGAGTTGGTTTGCTTCTGCATTGTTACTGTCCATTATACTTTAATTTTGATAATGCCTCAGTTTTGGCACACTGTTATTATTACATTACATTACATTACAGGCATCTGGCAGATGCTCCTATCCAGAGCGATGTACAACAAAGTGTTAACTGTAGTCAGGAACAGTTTAGCTGAAAGCCACCCTAGTGGGAAGTACAGTTCCTAGGTGCTAGGAGCAACCACATAGTTAAACTAGGACCCTGTAGGTAAATCTGTAGCCACAATTCAAAGGTAGCAATAAAGCAATCAATGCAGAAAATAATGCCTAAGCCTAATACAATACATAAACAAGTAGACGTGTAATGGGCAGCAGTGTGAAACAATAGCTGAAGCACAGGTCTGTGGAGCTTTGGACCACGGTTTTAAATACCCTGGGGTTACGCTGCCTGTGCAACCTTGGACAAGGTGCTTCAGCCAAAATTCAACAATGTTATTGGGCTATTGATTGTGTAATGCATAAACTGCAACAACAAAGTAACAATAATTTGGGTTTTATATATCATGCAAATGTAGTCCCTTTTTATGGGCATGGTTCATACAATAAGTAAAGGGAACTATGGGTGATTTATTATCAGGGAATATGAAACTGAAACAGATATGCTTACATGTTAAAACCGTTCTACAAGGCCACATTTATAGGCCATACTGTACATTTATGTGGATATGTAGAGTCCTCAAAAAATTGTAAACTAGGTAGAAACCTACAATAAATGTCCTTCAAATAATCAGCAATTGTACCCTGCAATATTACAAGCAGGTAGGTTTTTCATATGACACCTATTTTTAGTATTACCAAATTGTGATAAGAGATATTGGGTAGACAGATGCACAATAATCCTAATGAGACAAACCTTAATCTCCCCTGTTCTATTCTGCGCTGAGCAGCCGGTGCCTGAAGTGAAGGTTGTCTCCAATCTGCCATCCATTTCCATGGAAGAGGTGGCTCCAGTCAGTGCCAGTAATGCCACTCTATTGGCGCCAGAGGAGGTCAAGGTGAGTCACTTCACACCTGAGCCCACGATCCCCCCCCAATTCCTGAATCGGCAGGCCCGATTCCTTTCAACTGGTCAAGGCCCAGGAGAAATGAGCGATTTGAATCCTGCTGACTTCTACTATTAAGATGCAGCCTCTGTGTGTGGTGAGACATGAAATTGACGAGTGTCCTCCCTCTCTCAGGAAAAGAACCGGGCCGGGGACATCCTGGGCGACTCGGAGAAGACAACGACCGACAAGAAGCGCGAGAGGCGCAAGAAGAAGATGGTGAAGCGCCTGAAGCTCCAGGAGAAGGAGAGGAGGCAGAAACTGCGAGAGGCCAAAAATGCGGGAGAGGGCAAAAAGGCAACGAAAGCAGAGCTAGCAGAGAACCTTAAGAAAGTCACAAAAGGAGGAAAAGCTACCATACTTAAGGTACACTTTGTTTATATGTGGACAGTCATTCACTAAGCATACAGAGCTGTACACTTACCCTTAAATCTGAATATTCATATCAAGTTATGTGAAGCATTTTTATATCTTTTCAGTATCATACATTATTTGGCAACCATTTACTTGGGACATGAAACACAGCCAGGCTATCTGTGCCAACAAACCATAAATCTTCTCTTTGGACACCAGAGGATAGATTCACAGCTCCTCCGTAACTTGAAATGTCACCGTTTGTGAATGATCATTTTAAGCCTTGTTCTGGATCGATTTTATGTTTAGAATATGATACATTACATTAATTTAGCAGACGCTCTTATCCAGAGTGATTTACAATGCGAGAGAACAGAAGTGCATCCACGTGACTTATGTGAGCAACAGTGATATAGGCCTGTCTACAACAACACTTAGACCTGAGACTGTGTACATGTAACATCATTGAAGCACTTAATGTTGGTTAATTTAGCAAACTTAGAACCCTACATACAAACAATAACATAAGTGATACTACCAATACCATGACAAAATGTTGTTTGGTGTAGAAGGATTTGGCAACGAGACATGCATCATACTTATTCATGTAATAGTGAAGAGATGTGCATCAGTAGTGCGTCTCCCCAGACGACACTTGTCATCTGAAGCTGAGAAATTGTGCCAGTAGGCACAAGATTGGATCTTGGCAGAAAGAGTTTATTTTGTAAATGTAAACTGTAGCAGCAGTGGTGATGTATGTATGGTTTAGCTGGAACAGTACTACAGAATGTCCTCCAAATGGGATGATTCACAAGCAGGTCTTTAGATTGCACGGATCCCACCTCCGATTTCGTGACTTTATCGGAGACCGTCAATCAAGAGAGACAGCATTGTGGCCATCGACAGCTCTTTGGGACAGCCCCATCTGTGTGTCATTCTGTGGAAGTGATCCGTTCTCTGGATGGATGCCTGCCACAGATATGGCTCTACTCTTATCTTCACACATTTTGGTGTGTGCTTTCTGTAGTTTATATGAGTGCATTTCATTGCATTATTTTAATTCCTATATATTAATAAAGTAAGGTCCATGAATTGCCTTGAAATTCATTATCATATTATCTTCAGCTTTTCTGTGTTAACCAGTCTGTTTAATCATGCAATCTCAATACCTTGAACACTCACCCACCTGGAGTTTGCAGTCGTGCATTTGATCGCTGTCAACCTCAGGGCAGTAGCAGACAGGTTGGCATCCCCAGGCATGTGGCTCACTCTGTCTGTCTGTCTTCTTCTGAAACAGGATGAGGGGAAGAACAAGGCCCTTCGCTCCTCCAAAGCCTTCTTCTCCCAACTGCAAGACCAAGTGAAGAGTCAGATCAAAGGAGTCAAGGACCAGAGTGCCAAGAAGAAGAAGCAGAAACAACTGTCTGCCACCAAACTGAAATTGTAACATTGGACTGGTGTTGCAATATATTATTTGTACAGCCTTTTTAGAATGATGTATTTACCTGTGCATTCCCATTGTTGTCATTTGCAATAAAATTAGTCCTTTCACAATAAAGTGAGTACTTTACTTCACATTTAACGCATGACGTTTATTTGTCTACCTCTGTTTCCACCTTATCTTAAATTCAGCTACTCAAAGCAGCGGTTAAGTCACAAATATGTAAATGAGTGGTTGGGGGGTGCCCAGAAAAAGTGGTTTTATTATAATAATGCGCCCCTCGGAACCCGTCTTTACATTTGCGCCTGAAAAAACCAGTGCAATGCATGTAAAATTTGCAAAATGTCAATAATTTATCGGTTTTTGACTCCGGACTCAGTCCGCCTAGTGACTTTTCTTCCACTAAACATTTGAGTGTGATATTTTGAGGAAGAGATAATTACAATTGAAATTGCGTCAATAAATTAGTGCAACCATTACTGACACAATTAAACTGGAAAAGAAATGTTTCCTTATGTATTTGTAAACCAATTATCCTCACTTGGAACAATCTATAAAGAATAAAATGTACTGCCTTACATCTGACACTGTTTTAGGCCACAGTATATGGAACATTCTGAAATTCTTGATGTTTCTTATTATTTTTAAATAATAAAATGCATGCAGCTGTTATTTATTGCATACTTATCACTAAGAAATATTCATTGTTCACAACAAGATGTGGAGGGAAGGAACCAGAGGGAGCACTGTATATCAAATTCCACATGTTAATAAATAATATACATCAATATTTATGAATGCCCAATAATCATAAGGCCCTGACACGTGCTGGTGTTGTAGAAGACACTTGTGGAAAATACATATTTTGCGTACAATTTCGGAAATACATATATTGCCCTCTACTGGGGAACATATGCTTGCTCCTGACAATGATAATGCATGTGAGACTTAAATTAATTCAATCTGATCAACAGTTCCAACTATTAATTTATATTTATTTAAAAAAATCTGTAAAATCATTATCATTCAAAAGAATCACTTGTCAAACAGGTCTTTGTTTTGCCATCTTAGCCGGCTAGTTTTCAAGCACTTCAGATTCAGATGGAACCAGGTCCGTCCAGCTAAGTGACTAACGTAATTTCAAAACTAAATCGCATATTGAAATTATTACTATAATATATTACTTAAAGTTATATTCCTATTAATATAAAATACGTTGCCTAATGCAGTGGCGTAGCGTGGGTTGCCAGCGCCCGGGGCGAGGCACGTAACGGTAATCCGTGAACCGTTAGCACTCCCTGAGTCCCTTCCACCAGTTAGGGCAGCGGTCCCCAACCTTTTTTGCACCACGGACCGGTTTCATGCAAGACCATTTTTCCACGGACCGGCGGACCGGGGTGCATGGGGGGAAAAAAATGTGCGCCCCTCGGAATTTTGCGCCTGGTGCATGAAACCGGCCCGTGGTGCAAAAAAGGTTGGGAACCGCTGCCCTAACTGTGTTTTTTTTCTTCTTCTGAAATTTTGCGCCCCTCGGAATTTTGCGCCCGGTGCGACCGCACCGGTGGCACCCCCCACGCTACGCCTCTGCCCTAATGACAAGCTAAATATCACGCTTTACAACGACGCATATTAAATATTAACCAATAAGAGGACCGCATTTGACTTTAGAACCTTTGGAAGTGATGAGCGCAATTTAAAATTGAAATCAACCAATGATAGATGGCCATTCTTGCAGTTCTGAATACATAACGAAAAACCAAACCGCCGCCTTTCAGTCACAAGAACGTCTTTAGCTGACCTAGCAGTGCTAAATCGCGTCGACCATTAAATACGCAAGAGACTCTTACATATTAATATCCCCGTTTGAGCATTATTCATTGTATCAACATGGTAAGTAATGTTCAATAACTGGTGCAACGAAGGTCATTTTTAATTAGCGAATATTGCAGTTAACTAGCTAGAAATCTATTAGCCAATGGTGACGGACGTAGTTAGCCGGCTACCTTGCTGGTGATCCATCAACTGTCATAATCAAGATTTAACCGACACCGATATCCATTTTGGCTTTGGTGGCAGTATTGAACAGGATTTAAAGCATCTGCCAAATATATGATTAGTAAAAACAAACTCCGTTGTTATAGCATCGCACGTGCGAACCGGCTTAAACCGCCAGACGAGGCTTAAAGCTGGCCTACAAACTAAACTATATATTTTTCCAATTTAATGGGTAATTGGCTTCACTGATTATGACGCAATTAGTGTTACACAGTATTTTATCAAATTTAGGTAAATGTAGGCATTTGCGATTGCAGTTGGATAAATTGCCATATAGCTAGCAAGCTACTGTTAGCTAATTAGCCAACCTTTCAAATATGATAGTTTCATATGATCCAACAATGTTTTTCAGTTTTATTTGAAAAGATGTCACATTATTGCAAAGTATTTGGCTCCATGCAATGTGGATGTACCACAATGAAAAACGTAAATTTTAATAGCAGTAAAAAGATTTGAACTCTGCTCTTATTACAGCGTGAGTGTATTTCCATCCACGTGGGCCAGGCTGGTGTCCAGATTGGCAATGCCTGCTGGGAGCTGTACTGCCTAGAGCATGGCATTCAGCCAGATGGACAGATGCCCAGTGACAAGACCGTCGGAGGAGGGGACGACTCCTTCAACACGTTCTTCAGCGAGACTGGAGCGGGAAAGCACGTCCCCAGGGCTGTGTTTGTGGATCTAGAGCCCACAGTCATTGGTAAGCCCTGTTTATCGGGAGCAGTGCTCTCTTGACTCTGGTACTGAGTCCTGTTACTAACCCCTTTGCTTCTATCTCCTCAGATGAAGTGCGTGGTGGAACCTACCGCCAGCTGTTCCACCCTGAGCAGCTCATCACGGGTAAAGAAGATGCTGCTAACAATTACGCTCGTGGGCACTACACAATCGGCAAAGAGATCATAGACCTTGTGCTGGACAGGATTCGCAAACTGGTGAGTATTTATGAACTAGAGCTGCAGCAACGGAACATATTAGTCAGAGTAGTCTTTGAAATACAAACTGATATCTATGTAATGGATAAGCCATGATGGTCTGTGGTGTTGTACGGAAATAAAGGAAATGCTGGACAAAACCAGGGAAACTGAGAATCCCACTGTCCGACAGGCTAGTGAGCCACTACACATGGTTCATAATAGTGATGCTTTGCCTTCAGATACTGACCAACCATGGAGCATTTTGCAGGTGCTTTATAATTTTTTGAAGCATATGATCACAACTGTGTATGCAAAGGGAGAAGGGAAAGCCAGCACGAGCTCGCTGCGAGCACAGACATCTTCCCTCTGGGCAAAACAAGTAAGTTCCGTCTTGAAGGAACTGGTTCATTGCCGGGCCCCGGAGTAGTGGCTGGTCCCATAGTTGCGGGTGGCGGGCTCATGGGGAAGGATGAATTGAAGAAATAGAGGATATAATTGGCCACCAAATTGGGAGAAAAACAGGGGGAAAAAAATAAAAAACAGGGGAAAAAAATAATAAACGCTTTTTTGAATAGTAGAATTTTATTTACAAAGCATTTTAATCAATTTGTTCTGATAGAATTACCATTGCAGCTATACTATGAACCTTTGTAAAATTAAGGATTCTTAATTTGTAGACTTGCAGTGCCTGCAGTGGTGTGACTCTTCTCTCCCTAGGCTGACCAGTGCACAGGCCTCCAGGGCTTCTTGGTCTTCCACAGTTTTGGAGGCGGTACTGGCTCCGGTTTCACCTCCTTGCTGATGGAACGCCTGTCTGTTGACTACGGCAAGAAATCCAAACTGGAGTTTGCCATCTATCCATCTCCCCAGGTGTCCACAGCTGTAGTGGAGCCCTACAACGCTGTCCTGACCACCCACACCACCCTAGAGCACTCTGACTGTGCCTTCATGGTTGACAATGAGGCCATCTATGACATCTGCCGTAGAAACCTTGACGTTGAGCGCCCTACCTACAGCAACCTCAACAGGCTCATTAGCCAGATTGTATCTTCCATTACTGCCTCCCTCCGATTCGATGGTGCCCTCAATGTTGACCTGACAGAGTTCCAGACCAACTTGGTGCCCTACCCTCGAATCCACTTTCCCTTGGCTACCTATGCTCCAGTTATTTCTGCAGAGAAGGCGTACCACGAGCAGTTAACCGTGGCCGAGATCACCAACGCCTGCTTCGAGCCAGCCAATCAGATGGTCAAATGCGACCCCCGTCACGGCAAGTACATGGCCTGCTGCCTGCTGTACCGCGGTGATGTGGTGCCCAAAGATGTCAACGCTGCTATCGGCACCATCAAGACCAAGCGCACCATCCAGTTTGTGGACTGGTGCCCCACAGGTTTCAAGGTTGGCATCAACTACCAGCCCCCCACCGTGGTGCCCGGCGGAGACCTGGCCAAGGTCCAGAGAGCCGTGTGCATGCTGAGCAACACCACCGCCATCGCCGAGGCCTGGGCCCGTCTGGACCACAAGTTCGACCTGATGTACGCCAAGCGTGCCTTCGTGCACTGGTACGTGGGCGAGGGTATGGAGGAGGGAGAGTTCTCTGAGGCCAGAGAAGACGTGGCAGCCCTGGAGAAGGATTACGAAGAGGTGGGCGCTGACAGCATGGAGGGAGATGAAGAGGGAGAAGAGTACTAGGAGCTGCGTCCTAGAACCTTGAATACATTTAAAAACATACCAACATGCTAGGTTTCTATGCTAGGTTCTGCAATTAAAATGTTTTTCCTGCGTTCCAGCAATACATTTTCCTGTAGATTTGAGCACTGCTGTTGCAATAAATGCATTGTATTAAACATGTTTGCCTTCATTACATTAGTGAGATACTTTCTGTGTCTTTAGTGATCGGCAGACCACTGTAAATCAAGTCCACTTAACAGAAAAAAAAATTAAATGTTACAATGCTATTTTGAATGTTAGGTAGAAAAATGTCAGTTAAAAAAAGTCTTCAGTTCGGAAATATACATGTAATAGTCTACACATTGCGTGTTTGAGACTTTTATACAATTATTTTTCTAATATTAGCCATTGACAAAAGCCTAAATCAGTACTGGATAAAGGTCTTGAGTAGCTAAGTGAAAATCAATTATAAAATGCTCCAATCTTTTCCATTATCAAAACTGATAAAAGCCATTGAAAGTGGACTTTAGAGTGTTTTTAAAATGTTGAATATGTTTAAATAAAAATGACACCAGCACCCTACAAAAGGAGCACTGCGGGTGAAGTGCTTGTCACTCCACTCATGCACTCACCCACAAGCCAGTGACATTCACAGTGGGTCATGGGGGTGAGTGAGGTGGCTCACGAGATGCATATGAAAAAAAAAAAAAAAAAAACTGCTGTGCATCATACATTTTCCATTGACATTCACAGCAGTCAATTCAACCTCACAGTCTCGCCTCTTCTCTGTCCTGACCCCTCGCTGGTGGAACGACCTTCTGCAATCGGTCAGGACAGCGGAATCTTCCGCAAGAGACTCAAAACCCACCTTTTCAAACTCCACTACCACTGAACTCTGTCCATCTAGCTAATTACCATCACCACTGCCTATGTGTTCAACACTATATACCCCTCCTTACTCCATCTAAAAAATAAATAAAAACTTTTAAAAAAAACATTTACTAACCTTTTTCTTCCCAGTGTTACAGGTATGGTACACAGATGACTGCAATAATGTCTATCGCTGTATTACTGCACTGATCTCTTGCGCTAACTGATTATTCCTACCATGTATTTATGCACATCTTGTAAGTCGCTCTGGATAAGAGCGTCTGCCCAATGCTTAAAATGTAAACCACTGCACTAGTTACAGTGTACAGTACATGCAGTTATTTTGACAGATACAAAAAAATGAATTCCATATTTGCCAGCAGGTCAGGCTAACTTTTAAAAAGGGTTAGATGTGGCCATCTCAGTCCAGACCTGAATCCAATTGAAAATGTGTGGTTTGAACTAAAAAAAAAAGCAGAATCTGAAGGAACTAGAACAATTCTGCATGGAGAAATGGTTGAGGATCTCCCCCAAGAAGTTCCATAACCACGTACGACACTACAGAAGGTGACTACTTGCTGTTATAATGGCCAAGGGAGGAACCACAAAGAACTGATAATGGGTGTGAATATTTGTGATTCTTGATTTTTCTGAGGGGGAAAAATGTATAATTTGTGAACCGTTAGATTGTGGTTCGTGCCAATGCATTATTAGTAAAGAATATAATTTTCTGCATTTTGTGAGCATAAAATAAAGCGAATTACTTACATAGTTTATTTTATACAATATATTTTGTTCATCTTTATGAAGGGTCTGGATAAAAAACTACCTGGTAATAAACACTGTAAAAGAAAGTAATCCAATTTCTTAATTTTCAATACTGAAAATACAGTATGTACCTCCCTCTGACAATGAAAACAAAATATTTTCAGGGAACTGATCTGTCAATGCAAATTAAGAATAAGTATGTCTTTACAATGTTGGCGCGTGAATGGAGACTAAACTAGCTGTCACATAATATGAAAATATTATTTTTATCTCGGCCCCACCAAGAGAAACCCTAGCCCTGCTAGGACGTTTGCTCGTTGATGTTTAATAAACGAACCAAAGCCACAAACTGGTTCAACAAGTTCCCAAGTTCAACATTCAATTTAGTCATCCCTTTAGCTAACGTAGTTAGTCAGAGTTGCATGGTAAAACACCAGCTAAATTAGCAACCTAATGTTAGCTAGCTACCTACTCACCTGAATGTGTTTTAAAGTTCGAGCCTGATGTCTTCCATGCGTTGAGCAACTTTGCTTTGGTTGGCACAGTATTTTCTCATGTTCTTTTATTAGTTTCATGTATGGCGATAGGTATGGCCATGGTGGTTCCAGCTCGTCCATGATTACCAGAGTACCGCTGCACGTTATAATCAAACACAATGAAACAGCTGCGTTCAAACCGTCACGTGACATTTCTTTTTTTTTTTTAAAAAAAAAAAAAATAAATATAATAATACTGCTGCTGGGCAGATGTAACTTGTAACTTTTGTCCACGCTACCGCGCTACTTGACGAAAAAATAATTGAACTACTTGAAAGCTACTAGATTTTGGAAGTAATTAAACTACCACACATTAGTCTACTGGAAAATAGTTAAATTAGTAGTTCCGCTACTAATAACTAGTAATTCCGCTACTCCCCAACACTGCACAATACGTTACAAATGGCATGTAAGGGAACTGAATTCTGCATCAAAATTATACAAAACATATACAAAACAATACAATACTATTCAATCCCCGACCGTTACGTTATTATAACGTTATATTTTTTCGTTTCGGACTTCAGCACCACCAAGTCAAAACATCTTCCCGCACCTCTGCATCTATTGGTGTGTGCTCAAACCGATTTGGATATTGTATACAAGTTACGATAAACCAATCTATAACCGTTTAAAAAAAACACGTCTCAGAATTTCGCTTCTCTTAACCACGGTGAATTTACTAATATTTTGATACATAGTCATGGAGATATCTATTGGAACAAGATGCTGTTCGATTGAGAAATTGACTTCTTTAGTCTGGAAAGGATTTGCTGGATTGATTACTGCTGCCTTGAAGCGGGCAAACCGGGAAGAAAAAAGCACGGAAATGCACAACAAATGATCATCAAGAACCTCTTGGTTCTGGTCATGACAAGTTCACCTAAACCTTCCTAAGGTAAGCCAATTACAATAGTCTGTACAAATAGTGTTAGTACTGCTCGCTAAATTAGGTCAACTTTGTCCCAGGTTAGCTAGCTAATAAGAACATACTTGTTTGCTCGTTATATTTCTTTGATTTTGTATCTTGTTTGTGCATTATAGCCCACAATAATCTGGCAATTTATTCGTAATGTATGTGTACTCATTTTTAGGTAGCTCGCTGTCAACAACAACAACAACATGCTTAGCATGGGCTATCGATGTCAGTGCAAGGGAAACTAACAACGACTACCAAACACAGTAAGCCACGAAGGTCCAGATCTGATGGCTGAGAGACGCTCATCTCCAGCTAGCAGGGGTAAGAAGCCGCGGCGGACTTTATCACTGACGAAGAGGAGGGGGGATGGCAGAGCCAAAAGCGGGACGAACAGCGGCTCTATTGCTGCGTTCTTCAACAATGCTCCTCCAGCTAAGGTGGCCTGTCCTTTGTGCGGTGAGATGGTGTCCCGGTTCAAGATCAACGAACACATCGACTCGCAGTGCCAGAAGTTTTACGGGAATGATCGCAAGGATGCCGGTTTTTCAAGGAACGGTAGCGAGAAAAGCGCCACTTCCTCACCTCCAGCTAGTAACATCCCAAATCAGGATAGAGGACCATGTCCTGAGGAGAAAAAAAGTGCTGCCACCAGTCCTTATTTTAAAAAGCAGGGGTTGTTGCAACATGACACTCATGAGGCCAGGCCAGATAGTGAAGATAAGCTTGTTCGGAGTATAGAACTAGGGAGCCTGGCCTCCAAGCTGTCCAGAAAGAGACTGAAGTTCCCTGGGTGTGAGGAAAAAGCCTGCCCACAGAACAGTACCGCCCCAGAAGAGGCCGAGAGTGGAGATAGGAGTGTGGAGCTGAACAGCTCCCAGAAGGAGAATTGCTGCGACGAGGAGTCCGATAAAAAACCAAGGTGCCACACAAGCAACACTGACGCGGCAGATGACGTCACTGCTCAGAAGACGGATGCTTCTTCTATAGACAGACCTCAGACAGGGAGCAGAGAGGGGCCAGACCAGAAAGAATCAATGTCCGAGTCGCCTCCTCCGGTGGTGCCTGTGTTGCTGCGGTCTTCTTCCCGGTCCCAGCTAAACAAGAGGAAGGCCAGGGCAGCGTCCAGGATAGAGACATCCTCACCAGCACGGCCCACTGCTGCCAGAAACGAGAACAAGAGAGCGAGAGGGGAGTCTGACAGTAGAAACCCAAAAAAGAATGCTGCCCCCTCCTCGGAAGGCCCTCCACTACCTCAAGATGGCGTGAATGGGACAGACGCCGATACAAACGCAGGAACAGGGAAGGGAAGTTCCAAGCTGGAGCCCTACGATGCTGAAGCTCTCCTGGCCCCTTGCGCAGGGACAGAGGACGGCGACGTGTCTGTGCTCCGTGCCGAGCTCACGGAGGCCGCTGTCGACCAGGGTAAGGAGGGAGAGGGGGCCCTGGAGCCGGCACGAATGCCGTACTACCTCCGCAACTTCCTGATCGTGCTGGAGGCCGTGCTGGAGAACGAGGATGACCGGTCGCTCTTCAACCAGGAGGACCTGGCAGCCATCCACACCTTTCAGCGGCTGTCAGGTACACAACACTGCCACAATCACACCTTTTCCCTCAAACATGTACTATTTCAATATAATGTTCAGTTCAATTCAATATAAAAACGCATGTAGGATGCTGTTATCATATTCATCAGTAGGCTGTTATATCAAACAGAATACATATGCTGGCATACATATCTAAAGGCTTGCAGGTGCTGGGCAAGAGAGACAGAATAAAGTAAAGGCTCCAATGAATTGCTGAATTAAAATACAGACAGCAGTTATCTGTGCCATGTGTCATGTGCCATCAATCAATGGTTCATGGTATATGAGCCAATCAAAATACTTTGCTTGCCATAGCAAAACACTGATTGGTTCAGATCTGTCACTGGTTATACACATAGTAGCTTTCTGATGGTGCTGACTGTGTGATGTGCCGCCCCCTCCCCCTTGTGGTTGTGTTCTTGCAGTTGCTGGACAGATGCTGTATGTCAGGCTCTTCCAGAGGAAACTGCACTGGCTTCGAGTCAGCAGGCTGGATTACTCTGAGATTGGCTCAGACCTCACCCCTGTGGTTCAGGAGCTGGCCAGCTGTGGGTTTCTGCAGAGAGGTGAGCTGGAGGAGAGGAGGGCTACCGATAGCAAGAGCATTCAGATGTGTTTAGTGGCCCCAGGTGGCTGCACTGCTTTCATGATGGAAAGGTGGAAGATCAGCTGTCTCGCACAGCAAAGGAATGGTAAACGGTGCATGTACTCTCTCTCTTACCCCACCCCCAAAACCAGGACAGTAACAGGCCACTCTTACAAACATGCCATTTAGCAGACGGTTTTATCCAAAGCGACTTACAGTACTGAATGCATACATTTTTCAGTATATGTGGTCCCAATGGGAATTGAACCCACAACCCAAGCATTGTTAGCACCATGCTCTACCTACTGAGCCACACAGAACCACTCTTGTTTTCATAATAAGTGCAATATCTATCTTACATGTGAAATATGTAGCAGGTGTGTGGTGTGAAGGTCTTCTTAAATAAGTGTGTGTGTGTGTGTGTGTGGGTGTATGTACAGTGTATCAGACTTTTGCTCCCATGTCTATTTTGTATTTATTTCTATTTTATATTGGAGCACAGTACAATGACAATAAAGAAATCTTGAATCTTGAATCTTGAATCTTGAACACACACACACACACACACACACACACACACGCACGCACACACATGCGCATTTTACTTAATAATATCCCTCTCTTCCCCATTGTCTGTGCCTCAGAGAGTGACCTGCAGGATCTGGGGGAGGTGCTGGAGCTGCTTCCTGCTCCAGAGCTGAGAGGCTTGGCCAAGACGTTCCACCTGGCAGCCCCCGGGGCCCAGAAACAGCAGCTGGTCACGGGCCTCCTCCGGCTGGGCCGGCAGCGCTCCCTCTTCACCCTGCTCCCCGGGCAGGCGGGCACCGGGGCCGTCATCCTCAAGAGGTGAGGGAGGGAGGGATTGGGTGAGACTCAGACCCGCCCTGCTCCCTGCGACCCCTCGCCCTCAAACCCCCGTTTCCCCCTCTGTGCCCGTTCACGCAGGGCGAGACAGCTGGCGGGGGCGTGCGTGCGAGTGCGTCTCGGGCCTCGGGCCGTCTTCTCCCGCGTCCTCCTGCTCTTCTCCCTCACCGACGGCCTGGAGGAAGAGGAGGGGGCCGCGGGCGGGCAGAGCCAGCTCTACACCATCCTGCTGGTCACCTCTGGCCGCCTGGCCTTCCCCTCCTACACCGTCCTGCGCAGGGAGAAGGTGTTTGAAGACCGGGACGACCTCATGAGGTGAGAGGGAGCCAGGATTCAGGTGGGGACCTGTGCACTTCAGAGCAGGGCTGTTCAATTCCAGGCCTCCGAGGGCTGCAGAGTCTGCAGGTATTTGCTCCAGCCATGCGCTACACCACCTGATTTCACTAATTGTGCACTATGCACTAGTGAAATCAGGTGGCATATCGCGTGGTTGGATCAAATACCTGCAGACACTGCGGCCATTTCGGCCTGGAATTGAATAACCTTGCTCTCGTGTCTCTCTTGGTATCATTGTCCTGCAGGGGTCCCATGGTCTCTGAAAATGCTCAAATTTAGAAAAGAGAACTCTTGAAATGTTCTTGGAAATAGCAAGTTTTCGACTGAGGTACTTCAAAGTGCTTGAATGTTGAGTGATGTTGCCGATCAGCTTGAAATCTTCACGTCCACGTTTTCTATAAATGATTAAAAACCGAATTCTACTAAAAATGGTCCTGGTTTGGATTGGGGTTGAACGAGCTGATCTCAGGAAGTCCCTGAATTTGTGGCATAGGTGTGGGTGAGGACCCTGGTCTTGGTTCTCTTCTGCACTTTGCGTACATGCTCGCTTTAATGGGCCAGCCGAACTCCAGTCTCAGGATTTTCTGTGCAACGGCGCCCCCTGCTGTTGTGTCTTTACCCTCCCTCGTCAATGTCGTCTTAACAAATTCAGGCAGCTGCAGGAATCTGAAATTGTTCCTCAGCTGCAATTAAATCTAGTTGGCTTGGAAATAAAACCTATATTCCCCCTCCAAGGCTGTGCTTCTCCTGTGATTACGAGCAGAGCAAACAGCCCAGAAGTATTTGGCGTGCGTCGTTTGTCACCGAAAGCGTTGTCTGCATGCTGTTTGTTAGGTACGAGGCCGCCATGCGCGCCCTGCAGGAGGTGATGGTGGCCATGCAGGCCGGCAACTGGGAAGAGGCCCTGGAGCTCTACGCGAGCGCAAAGGGTGTTTGGCAGGAGCAGAAGAACAGCTGCGGCCTGAGGTGAGGAGCGTTGCATCATGGGAATGTGAGATATGAAGAGGGTGGGGGAAGAATTGCATGGTGATGAAGGAATGGAGTGTCCTGTAATCCTTACTTTACTTTATTGTTACCTTAAGGAAATTTCGTTTTCGGTGCCACTTAAAGATCATCGAGCACAATACACAAAAACACAGCACATAATATACCAAAGCAGTACAGTGGACCAGAGCCAATGGTCCTTGAACATTATTACAGTTTTAAAAGCATATTTTGTTCAGATTTATGGATTGACAATATATTGTGTTTGCACATGCACCACCATTGAGGAGACACGTTGCAGATGTATGAGTGTTTTGCCTTGTTACACTATATGGCCAAAAGTCAGTGGACACCTGACCATCACACCTATATGAGCTTGTTGGACATCCCATTCTAAAACCATGGGAATTAATATTTTGGACCCCCTTTGCGGCTATGACAGCTGCCACTCTTCTGGGAAGGCTTTCCACATGATTTTGGAGTGTGTCTGTGGGAATTTGTGCCCATTCAGCCAAAAGAGCATCTGTGAGATCAGGCACTGATGTTGGACGAGAAGGCCTGGCTCGCAATCGGCGTTCTAATTCCTCCCAAAGGTGTTCAGTGGGGTTGAGGTCAGGGCTCTGTGCAGGCTAATCGAGTTCCTCTGCACCAAACTCGTCTAACCATGTCTTTATGGACCTCGCTTTGTGCACAGGGGCACGGTCATGCTGGAACAGCAAAGGGCCTTCCCCAAACTGTTGCCACAAAGTTGGAAGCGCCCAATTGGCTAAGATGTCTTCGTATCCTGTAGCATTAAGAATACCCTTCACTGGAACTAAGGGGCCTATCCCAAACCCTGAGAACTCAAATAATTAGTAGGGGTGTCCACTGACTTTTGGCCATATAGTGTATGTCTTTTCATAACAGAGCAATGGGTACCATTCCAGGGGGAATTTTTTGCTGTCTTGTATGTGTTAATGATACAGGCGCTTCAGGTTATGCACTTTAGTGACCCACTTCCATATGAGGTGGAAGTTCCAGACCGTTTTTCGTTTGTCCGTTCTCATGTTCAGTAAATTCATTTCAAATTGCACTTGTTTTCTTTTGTTGAATAATTTACATAAATGTCTACGCATGAGATATTCTCACGTTAGATATCTAGAGCAGTCGATAATAATGTCACGAGAGTACTCAATAGTGAAACAATTTCAAATACCTATCTCTAAGCCCTGTAGCACATGCATGGAGTTTCCTACTAACTATTTTATTCGGAGAAATTCTCACTTTTATGCAACCTCGATCCTTCATTTCCTCAGCAACTTTTCAAAATACATTTTTGTTGCAGTGCTTTTCTTCTGTCCTGAAATGGCATATTCATATTTTTGTCACTGATAGACCAAAATGTGTCACACCGTTCGCTCCATAAATGCAAGCTTTTTGGGTTCGCCACGATCATAGTGAGTCAATTATGACCCAAGGTTCCTTGCAAAGTAGAAAGTACAAATGGAAATTTATTTCCAGGCAGGAGGCCAAATAAGTTGTTTACAAGAGTTCAATATAGGAATATCCCACATGTCATATACTGGTTGCTCACAATTGGGGTATATGTTTTGGGTTATGACTGATTATGGTTATCGGAAAGTATTTACATGACTCGTGCTGTAGACAGAATACTTGATTATTTGGATTAATGTCAGAATATTAGTGTGCATTTTACATTTTAGGCATTTAGCAGACACTCTTATCCAGAGCGACTTACTAAATTGACATTTCTTTACATACAATCTATTTATACAGCTGGATTTGTTTTTTTCTGAAGCAATTCAGATTAAGTACCTTGCTTAAGGGTACAACGGCAGTGCCCCCACCTGGGAATCGAACCAGCGACCCCTGCGTTACAAGCCCGGCTCCCTAACCATTACACTACACTGCACAGTGTGCATGTAAATGTATTCAGAGATCCAGTAATTGTGTGCATTTCCCTAGGCACCAGGAGGAACTGCCTGTGTTCCTGCGCTGCTTCACGACGGGTTGGGCCTACACCCGCATCCTGTCCCGAGGGGTGGAGATCCTGCAGAGGCTACGGCGCTATGAGGTGTGTGTGTGTGTGTGCACAAACTCACACCTACAGCGTGTATATATACACACAGAGGCAAAACAAATGACCCTACAGTAACACTGCTAAGGAGGGAGCCACCCTTTCCTCCCAAAGTATACGCACTGCCCTCAAGGCCAGGCCGAGGCAAGGCCAGTTTCTTGTGCACTATGCATAAAACCACAGTGGGTGGGCGCGTCTGTTTTTTGTTCTCTTTTATTGTTGTCATCTGCATGTAATGAGTGCGTGTGACCACTTTCCTGTTCCTGTGATTAAAATGTCCCACATCCCCGTGGGGGGGGGTGGTTGGTGATTGGTTCCGCAGGAAGCGGTGGTGGAGCTGCGGTCGCTACTGTCTCAGTCGGTGTTCTGTCCCGACAGCAGGGGGCGCTGGTGGGACAGGCTGGCGCTCAACCTACAGCAGCACCTTAAGCGCACTGAGCTGGTACCACACTGAGCCGCCCTACACCCTCACCTTAAAACACAAATGAGCGTGTGAGATGTTTTGCCATTTTGCCAATGAACAACAACAGATTATGGCTGAATTCATCGTGAAACACAAACAATTGATTTTATACTAAAGAGTCTTGTAAAATAAATCTGATGAGGATCTGAAGGAGACCTACCTGGTTGAAATGGTTTTGTGGTGCAGCTTATAAATTCACTTTGGGAGCATTAAACTGGTACCCTTCTCAAAGGATCAGCGAATGCTCTGCTTGACACATAGTTACGTTAAGGCGGAAAAGAAGTCGTGCAAAACAATGAGTCTCTTTTCTAGGAGACACTGTTGTAAGTAATGTTGTCTTTCTGGTCTCGCACTGTGCGGGCTGTAATTTGTCTTATAAACGGAGGGAGTCAGTGCTGCTTTTTCTCCCCGTCCGTTTCGCCAAGGCCATCGACGCCATCCGAGAGGGCCTGTCAGACCCGCTGGTGCGCACGGGTCACCGTCTGTCGCTGTACCAGCGTGCGGCGAGAATGAAGGAGTCTCCCAGCTTCAAGAAGTACAGACTGATCCTGAGGGAGCTGCCCGCTGTCGAGGTGCAGGACGTCACCCACGTGAGTCCACACGGGGGGGGAATCAGGCCTCGGCCCCCGCACAAGCCTTGCATGGAGCGCCATGAAGATCCTTTGGGCGGCAGTATAGTGTTAACGGTTAGGGAACTGGGCTTATAACTCAGAGGTTGCTGGTTCAAATCCCAGGTGGGGCACTGCCCTTGAGCTAAAAGTACTTAACTTGAATTGCTTCAGTAAAATATCCAGCTGTATCAATGGATTGTATGTAAATAAATGTAAACACTAAGTCGCTCTGGATAAGAGTGTCTGCGAAATGCCAAAAAATGTAAAAACAAATCGTTGTGCCTGGAGAAGGGTGAGCGTTGTGTGAGCCGGGCCGTGCGTTTGTGTGGTCAGGTGACGATCCGGGGCCAGCTGTTCCCACACGCTGGAGGGATGGGGAAGTCGATCTTTGTCATGCCCGTTGGCGAGGAGGGAGGGAATTCCGGCGACGGCAGTGGAGATGGCCAAGCCACAGTCCTGTGCTCTGTGGAAGAGCTGGCACTGGAACACTACCGTCGGCTCGGGTTCGACCAAGGTGGGCCTGCTCCCTTGCTGTTATTTTATGAATGGGCCCTCAAGAGCTAGGGTTATGTACAGCTTTCTCTGAACCATGAAGTTTCCCTTTATTTCAAATATATATGCACAGAAACCGAGCTGGGACAAACGCGTATATGAAATAGTATTTCTGTAGACGCAAAATTTGAAAACACTCCAGAACGCTCAGGATGTACGACAAAACATGACTTACCAACATGTAAAATCATATGCAAAGAAGAATTTTGCTCTGAATAGTGTTGAGAATGAATGTCTCTTTTGAAAAGTGTCAGGAATCTGCAGGTTTTTTTAACGGGTTTTCTAAAGGGTAAAAGTGTTTAAAATAACGTGTTTATAGAATGAAGGGTGAGGGTAAACATCCATTTAACATTGTAGCCATAAAAATAAATGTTGATATGAAGGATATGTTGTTATTATTATTTTTAAATGAAGCAAATCTGTTTTCCCTAGGGATTCATGGTGAAGGCTTAACATTTTCCACTCTGTTTGGGCTCCTGTTGTGGGATATCATATTCATGGAGGGTATTCCCGACGTCTTCCGAAATCCATACCAGGTACGGACACGCATGATTCCAGCGGGTCCCTTGATCCTGGGAGCTTGATTTAAGAATGTGGAAAATCCAAGGTTTTGAAAATGCTTGGGGAGTTCTTTAAGGTGTTTGATTGTGTGTGTGAATTCAGTGACATCAGTATTCTGTTTTCCAAAACCTCTTCCTGCTAAACTGGCTACAGTGCTAGGGTGGCATTAAAGTTCATTATAAGAATTAAGGGTCTTGAAATATACCTTTAGTGTATTTATTCACTGATACTGAAGGTGCCCTGATGAATTGAGCGGTTCGTTCTGTTCACGGACAGACCTGCCCTCTGGACCTCCACACGGACTGTTTCTATGGGAGCCGGCGGGAGGCGATAGAGGCGCGGGTGGAGCTGCTGAGCGAGGCCTCGGTGGAGACGCTGCGCTCCCTGCTGGCCCAGAGCTGGAGCTCACAGGAGGGGAGGAAGTGCGCCCTGGTCGCCTGGGAGTGCTTCTCCTCCCTGCAGCAGGCCCAGGTACCCCACCCGTCTCCACGCTGAGCCAGCCTGCCTGTGCGTCCAGCCGCCACCGCTGATCCAGGATCAGTTCGCCTGCCAAATCAAATCTACATCCATTTTTGCTGTAAAACCGTGCATGCTGAAGTAGGATCAGTGTGTTTAATCTGCACCAGACCAGCAGCAGCCTAGATCTATGTGTAGTTTGAGGGTTGTCATTTGTATTCTGTCCTGAAAACGGTATCTGTATCTGGTGGTTCTCTGTGGCTCAGTTGGTAGAGCACAGCGTTGGCAATGCTTAGGTTGTGGGTTCAATTCCCACTGGGACCACATATACTGAAAAATGTATGTGTTCACTACTGTAAGTCGCTTTGGATAAAATTGTATAGAAAATAAAATCGCTTTGGATTGTACGACGTACGATGCGGAGATGGAGGGGAAAGGGTACATAATTACGCTCACGAGCAAGTCTGTCCACTGAAGCCGTGTCCTCCACTCGAGCAGAGCCTGGTGGCGTGTCTCGGTGGGGCGTTCCTGGGGGGAATCGTGCGGCGCATGGCCCAGGACTACCGACACTGCCGCGCGGGGCTACCAGACCTGGTGGTGTGGAACACCAGCAACCACACCTACAAGGTCAGATCACACACACACACAACTGAGATACGTTTTCTTAGGGGGATTAACCTTTCTATACGACTGGCGTTCAGTATTGTTTTTTTGACGCCTTAATTGAGTACGTTGCTGTGCTTTGTAACCCTGCCGCAGTCACCCGGTGACAGAATTGTGTGGAGACCCGCAGCACACGCACGTTAACCCAGTTTTGCAGGACTTGCGTTCTCCATTGTCCTGGAGACGGGGCTCTCACAGGAATCTCCCTGCTCCCGTTTCAGCTGGTGGAGGTGAAGGGGCCGAGCGACCGGCTGTCCCAGAAGCAGCAGATCTGGCTGGACGTGCTGCGGGACCTGGGGGCGGACGTGGAGGTGTGTCACGTGACCGACGTCGGGGCCCGGGGGGCTCGGCTGGACTGAGGCGCGGCACTGCTCTCGCGCCATTGGACAGAAGCACTTAAGATGCTCAGTACCCGCCCAATTAGAGCAAGCCCCTTTCATGCCCTTGCATGGGGTTGTGATGCAACCAGCTGAAGGAGGGAAGGAGCACAGTGCACGTAGACCAAGCTCAAACACTACAAACGACTGAATTCACAGATGTGACGATCCAGAGGGAAAATTGTGCATTAATATTTCAACTGTACTTGAATTGAGCGGAGAGATGTATGATGTATTTTTTGTGAAATAAAATAAATGATAAGGATCCCAATGAAATTACCATGTCATTTTAACAACACACATAGCAAAAAGTCCACAAAAGTCCACAAATTGTTAAAAGCATTTTTATTTGCACTAAATCTGCAGTATTCGGTACTGATAATGTTGTGTGTGTTTGGCCTCGAGGCATGGCACTTCTGTGGCCTGCAAACCGTGCTGGGGGTGCAGCCGGTACCCACCGGGGCCCAGAGAGAGCCCCTTCAACACCGCAGTGAAACCATGCGGGGAGGGACCCTGGAGCCCCGGAACACAGGCACAGACCAACACCCTTCACACAGGCAGACCGCACATCATTACTGTGACTATCACTATCACGTTTGTGTCTGCATTAAAGGAACCGAAGAAGCACCAGTTCCAGTGTGGCTTCTGGTGGCGGCAGGCTTTGGATTGAGTGTAGCTTTAAGCGCACAGCCCAGCACAACGTGACGTGAAACTAAAGCATGCTCTGAAAAGCACATCTGAAAGAAGAGAAACAGGTTCTTTGAATCTTGTAGTTAAAAGCCCAAATTCCCCCTTTTAAAAAAGGCACAGTGAAATGTTCCAAGTTGACCTGTATTTCGTAACTGAATAAATAACTACTAGAGCTGTCGTCGAACGTCAAACTGCGCCAGGACGAACGGCACAAATGTCATACATTAACGGCAGAGTGCACGACTGTTAAGAATTAGTGGCGAACTAACCGTTCTAAAAATCACTACGTCACTCGCTATTCAAATATCACAAGATGTGAAAGTACCAAATTTTGCAAAGTAAAACCAATGTTTCAAAACAAAAAACGGGGAGAGAATAAAGCGAAATAAATTTGTTACTAGGTTCACACAGCCAGTATTTGGCTCGTTAATAAGGGGATCGTAATTTTTAGATTTTAGTGTGGATCAAACAAGTGGAAAGTCTAGGGGGAAAGTTTGAGAAGGCTTTTTACCAAGCCTGTTGCTGGATATGAATGGATACAAAGTGGCCCAATTCTGCACATTATATATTGTGCCTCTAGCTATTAACGCAACTGGCTATTAACCAGACCGTCGCCTACAAGACCCAAAATGCAGGGCTCAAACCAGGCCCTGCAGGACTGACAGGCCGAACCAGCCGGCCGGTCCGTCCGGTAGCAGGTTCGAGGTTCCCTAGCAGCACTTTCTCCACCACTCTGCAGGCCCCAATCAGAGAAAGCAGGTGTATTTTTTTCTTTTTTAATCAGGCAGGTATCCAGCCCGCCTCAAGTACAGTACACGTTTATCACCCATCTGTAAATTGGGAGTGCATCTAATGAATAAATCTAGCCCCAGGCAACTCGCTGCCTTCGGATGATAACCCAACAAATATTTTATGCTTATAATCACCTAAAAAGGTACACCTGAAAACATTATGGATGCCGTGTGTCATCCTTGTGTTTCATTGGTATATTTCATTGGCATCTATTCATGGAGGAATCGGAAAGGGTTAAAACTACATGCCCCCTGCCCTACCCGATAAGAGAAAGACACTCAGATTTTGGCTACCGATTTCAACACAACACACACTTGTACCTTGCCAGAAGGTACCGGAAAGGAAAAATAAAAATATTCTATGTTAAAGTAAACAGAAAGTGTCAGCTACCACAGGATAAAACGCATTATATTTCCCCATTTCAAAAATATCAACTCGTATACTTTCCCCCCCAAAATGTTTTGATTGCTTAAATCTAAATTTGCCACCGATGAGAACTCGACCCTGGCGACCGCAACGGAAACACCAGTCCACCCTGGAGAATGTGCGATCTGACCAATGAGACATCAGTCTCGGGCCGGAACAGAGATCCCAAAAGAAGTCTCGAGGTTTCTACTTCCTGTCCCACGCCTCGGGGTCCCATCCCGTACTTCCTGTCCACCGACTTCGGGGGGCTTAGATCAGGGCGTTCCCACTCAGAGCGTCTCGTTGGCCAGCGTTTCGGTGGAGAGCCAGATCTTGGCGCCGCTGAGGAACTTGCTGAGCGGGGTCCCCAGGATACTCCGGCGGCACAGGTTCCCCACGGGAGAGAAGGGGAAGGATGAGGTGAGGTATTCGGGGGGCGAGGGCGGGTCGTGCGGGGCGCTGGCCTTGAAGTACATCCTGCGCTGCTCGGGCTGCGGGGTGGTGCCCGGCGTGGAGGCGGGCGAGGGGGCGGGCGTGCCGCCCTTGTACTGGCGCAGCTGCCGCTGAAGCGTCTCGATCTCATCCGCCAGCAGGGACAGCTTGTGGAAGGCGGTGATGGGCCCGCCGCGCGCGATCTGGGCCTCGGGGACCCAGCGCAGGAAGTAGAGGCGCCAGAGCCGCAGGTGGGAGGGCAGGAGCTGGGGCAGCAGCAGGCCCTGCAGGTCGGCGGGCCGGGAGAACCAGGCCCTGAAGAAGCGCTCCGACGGGCTCTCGGCCGCCTCGCGCAGCTGGGACAGGTCTGGACGCAGACGCAGCACCAGGGAGTTCCGCCGGGGGAGCGAGTCCAGGTCGCCCAGCATCCCGTTCCGCAGGGAGGAGGGCATGCCCCGCAGGGTGGAGCTGTAGTTCTTCTGTAGAGGGAGGGGGAGGGGCAAGTGAACAGGATCAGAGGGAGTGTCACCAGTTTACATATACATGCCATTTAGCAGATGCTTTTATCCAAAGCGACTTACAGTAGTGAATGCATAAATTTTTCAGTATATGTGGTCCCAGTGGAAATTGAACCCACAACCTAGTTGTCAGTGCCGTGCTCTACCTACTGAGCCACACAGAACCACTTTACAGCAGAACCATGTTCCACAGTATTAAGAATGACTGTTTTCAACAAGGATGGGCAATTTCAATCCTGGAGGCCACAGACTTTAGCCCTTGTAAATGTTAGTAACCACTCAATTAAACGCTCTTACTGGAACACTGAGTGAGCTGATGTCCTATTCAAAGGCAGGCTTAAACTGAACAACCAGTTTTCCCATCTGCATCTTACATTTTACATTTACATTTTAAGCATTTAGCAGACGCTCTTATCCAGAGCGACTTACAAGATGTGCATTAATACAAGTGAGAACAATCAAAGTTAGTGCAAGATCAGTGCAGTAATTCCGCTTTCTTGTAATGGCAAAAATCACACTATTAGTGCCTTTCATCCCTTTCTTTTTTAAAATTTAATTTCTTTATTTTTGCTGTTCCCCCCATTTCCCCCGCCACACCTTTGTAGTATCCAATTCCCTCTTTCTTTTTTCATGCCAATTATCCCTCCCTCGTATGAGAACTCACTGCTGTAGCCCAGCCAGTAGCAAGCGCTGCACTGCCTCCTTCGAGCCAGTGCCCGCCTAGGCCGAAGCCTGTCACCGACGCATGACCACTCATGTATGCAGCAAGTTTTTCCTTCGGCTTTTATCCCTCCCCCCAGGGGCGGACAGCCAATTGGCACCCCCCTAGTGGCACTCCCAAACCTTTCATCCCTTTCAACAATCAGAAAACACTTCAGTGACGGGGGGAGTGATTTACTCGGACACGCAGTGGAATACCTACCTTGGAGCGTCTGAACGTCTTCACCGCACCGTTCTGCACGCAGGTGGCGCCCTTCCCCACGTACAGCGGGCTGTTGAACAGGGCCTGGTCCTTCAGGGTGAACTGCTGCGACCAGTCCCACACGGGGGGGAAGCGCAGAGCCTTGTCCTCCCCGAGAGGGATGCTCTTACTCTGGGCAAACTCCTGTGGGGGCAGAGACAGCGTCACAGTTCTGGGGAAACCCTCAACGGTGGGGCAGTGAGGTCACGGCGACGTCACAGAGAGAGGAAGGGGAGGAGCCTCACCCTGCTGTGCTCGGCGTGCTGCTGGGGGCAGTTGAACAGGAAGGTGCTGAAGACTGGGATCCACATGCTGTCACTCAGCACCGTCAGGTAGGTCTCTGTGAACTCGAAGGCGGCCGGATACTGGTTCATCAGCTGCCACACGCAGTCCAGGAACAGCAGGAAGAGGGGACACTGGGGAGACGAGCAGAAATGGCCAGAGTGAGAGGTTTCTTGAATCGCAGTGGCATTATTGAACATGAAATAGAATCACAATAAAAAAAGTCGCGATACCAATAATACAAATGGTAATATTACGAAGGCCTAAGTGCAAGTGTAAATAAAAAAAATGTTGGGGCCTAACAGGTGTCCACTGGCCCTTGATGCAATGATACGCCCCTTAGTCCAGAATTACATCCTGACCATGCCAGGGTCAACTGGTGGAGCCCAAAAGAGCTCGATTTTAGTCAGCCAAGTTTCCCTGCTGCATCAGCACAAATGGATCTACTGATCAATCTGCCTGCATGTGGCGCATTCCTCCAGCACAGTGACCGCAGAGCTCAGCTGGTGGACTGCAGAGCGAAGGGAGGACGTTTCGGAGGACGTGTGTGCTAGGCCACCTCCCCAGGCCCGGGCCAGGCCCGTCCTACCTCCTCTCTGTCGTTCTTCTTCAGGTGGTTGCAGCGGTCCATGAAGCGGTGGCCGGCCATCACCCACTCCTTCTGGACCAGACTCTGGAAGCCGGTCAGGCTGCGGAAGTGAGGGTCCAGCATCAGCTGCACCAGGGAGGATACCACGCAGGTCAGGTCCCGCCCCTCGTCCTCTGCACACGGCCCGGAACGGGGAGAGGGGGGGGGGGCACGGTCAGTACGGCGAGGGACATGGACTCCTCAAACCACGCGATCAAGTCAAATCAATTTGAATTGTAGAACACATTTTAGCCTTGGGCTGTCGCCTTTGGCCTGCTTTTGGGGGGTCTAGGCCTGGGTTCCCTTTTAAGCGTTTTGTGGCAATGTATTTGTGAAAAGCGCTATACAAATATCATTTGATTTGATTTGATTTTCAGAATTGAGCACTTCACAAATCGAGTCCAAGATGGAACCAAGCATGAAAAAGTTAAATCGTCAATGACGATAATGGTAAACAAAAATCGACATCTGCATGCGGGAGATCTGTGACAGGTTAACGTTAACAGGTTAAGTGTTCTGTGGTAAGGCAGGCATCACCTTGCAGAATGACAGATGCACGTTTCCCCTCCAGCATGTACACCACCTCCGCAGAGTGCTTCAGGAAGGCCCTGGGAGACGGGCGGAGGGAGAGAGCACATTGGCTTATGCACGTCATGTTCCGGCTGCGCAGCGCTAACATCGAACAGGCACCCATCGTGCTCTGGGTCAACAGTGAGTCCAGAGGCGCCGTCACACAGGTAGCAAATAAAAATGGAAATAAAACAGTGAAGGGTTCTGGTGGTTCCACCATGGTGTGGGGGCACATTTCCCTGGCATAGTTTCAACTTGCTTAGAAGGCAAGGTCGATGTCAATCATTACTTATACGAGTGATCATCTTCACCCCGTGTTAAAGTACTTCTTCCTTTCTGCACACAGAGGGGTGTCATTCAAGACAACACCCCTGCACCAGCGGTTACCCAATGGTTTCAGGAGCATGACACTGACGTTATCCACGTGCACCGGCTCACAGATCTGAACCCAATCGAACATTTAAGGAATATTCCGGAAGAATGCCTGAGACAGCATTTTCCACTTCCGTCAACGAGAGATGGCTTTCTCGTGGAAGAGTGTCGTGACACCGGTAGACTGTCAGGCCATGCTGGCCACACGTGATGACCCAACGCCCGATTTAAATTGCTTTGCGTCAAGGTTTCCATTTTATCGTCCACTACCTGTACCCACTGCTCCCCTACGGAGTCCAGCAGTGGAAGCCCACAGCCAGGAATACACAGAGGACGTGTGAGAAACTGCCAAACTAAATAATCTCTCAGAGCTTGCCTTTGAAAATGTGAACTTGGAAGTGAGGCCACGTGCTCCGGAGCAGCGCGAGCAGGAGCAGGCCGCCGCCGTGCCGGGCCGGGCCAGGTAAATATTTGCGCATACCTGACATACTCCAGCCATCGGGAGCCCTCGATGGACGACAGCCACTTCTCCTCCGACTCCTCGAAGGGCTCTGTGTTCAAACAAGCACACGGTCGGCTTCACGGCTCCGATCGCAAACATGTGGGAAATCAAACGTCTGACTCCCTGACGCGCTCGTGCAAAAATAAACAGACTAAAACTAAATAATCACCCGACAGCATATGCAAAAGGAGCCTCAGGAGTGAACTCCACAGTGAGGATGTACAGGTAACTGCCAAAATAAAGTCAAACTTGAGTAAATGAGGGACCCTTTCAACGGGTGCAGTACCGTGAGGGTCTGTCGGGGGGCGCCACCAGCAGATAAGTCAAGCCCTCCCCTTTCCAACGAGCCCCGACCCCCCACCCACACCAGGCTCGGACTCTCGCCAGGGCCATTTGAGTGCCCACCAAAGTGTTACCTTTATTCTGGCGGTTACCTGTATGCCGTGTAGTCATTTGTCGACTGGGCATGTCATGTAGATTGATTACTGCCATGTTAAGGTAAACAGGGAGTCAGGAAGGGGAGAGGACAGGCTCACCGATCACACAGATCTGCCGCAGTCGGACGAAAGCACCCTGGATGTCCTGGATGTTCGGCAGGGTCCTGTCCAGGTCGGACTTGAGGGCCTCACTGCGCTTGGGGTGGCTCTTGGTGATGCCGTTACAGATCCTGCCGCGAGGAGGAGAGGCGAAGCGTGGAGGGAGAGAGAGCGTGCCATTATTTCAGTCCAGGTCTCTACTGCCGTTCATCACTCACCGGCTAACCCAATTTACTTCTCCTGCGCCGTATCCAGTTCCTTTGACTTTTTGTTTTGCTGGAACGGACCGCGATGCGCTGGCAGCCGAGCCAACACAACAAAAACAAAACCGCTCTCCGTGAGCAAGATAATCACGCATTTCACATCTAGATTAAAAACAAATGGCTGAGCTGAGGCCTGGATGCGCTGACGAACTCGAGCTTGACTCGTGAGGTAACCAGCCGTTAAATCACAGAGGGGTGATGGAAGACAGTTCTGACTGGGACCCTCATGAAGCAACGCTCAGCGTTAACAGATGTGAAGGGAGCTGAGCTCCACGATTTAATCTGACACACAGGGGACCCCCCGCCCTCCACCCCAGAACCTCACCTCTGGTCCAGTTTCCTCTGCTGGGCCGGGTCTCTGACACTGGCCATTCGGACCAGGGCGCTGCCGTTGGAGTGGTTCCAGCACCACAGCTGGAAGGAGAGAGCGAGAGGCCAGAACCATGTCAGTCGCTGGCAGCGTTTCATGTCGCCGGGTGAATATTTCATCAGCAACCGCGTGTGCGAGTGGGTGTGTGGACAACAATGATAAAAAGGCACTTCAGGTTCGCGGTGTCGGCTATATGGAGGACTGGACAGGACGGGAACACTCACGGGAACGCGCTGGCCCGTGAAGAAACAGGAGTACTGCTTCAGGTCCTGGTCTGCCAGGGACACGGGCACCACAAAGTACTCAGGAAGACTGTGGAACAACGAAAGGGAAAACGATCGTCAACTCGCTTTCACGCACAAGGGCGTACTTTACATCACACAGCTCTTGCCAGCTGTGTTGTCCTCCAATTTGGAATGGGCTCACAGTGTGCAGAGTACAGGTTTGTTCAAATTGACAGCAGACATCTCTGTTAGCACCCATACAATGCTCTCACACAGAGATCTGCTCTCAATTTGAATAAACCTGCACTCTGCACACTGTGTTAGACTGCACACTGTGATGCCACTACAATCGTGTTCAGTGATTTATGTGGCAGAACTTAATAAAAAATGTTTAAAAAAGAATGGTTCGACTAATGGAATGACTAACTTTCAAGAAATGTAAAGACCCTGCTGGCATTCAAAACACTGTAGTCTGTATCAATTACAGAGGTTCATGGGTTTAAGACATCCACCATCAGACCTGATTGGATCTTTCCAAAATGCTTCATAATGGACTGCCTCATGGTGTGCCTTCAAAATGAACACCACTGCTGTAAAGGACTAATGAAAACACTGCAATTTACCATCAAAAGATCAGATTCAGCAACTAAAATTACAGCACTGCGGGTGTGATCTTAGAGGCAGTTTAAATGCTGCTGTAAGCAGCTATTTGATTGCTTGCGCATACTTCTGCACAAACCTAGTCTATAGCGTGAATAACGGAAATGATCAGGACTGAATCAGGATTATGGATCTCTCGTAATCCAGAGCTAATGGTAATCCATGCCATTTCACAAATGAGCTGAAACCAGGCTTAAACTCAACCTCGCCCCTCTTTGCCTGACTGAAGTACGGCTTCCTAGATGCTCCGCCCCCCCTACCTTGGCGAGATGGCGTAGCCTTCGTTGATGGAGCACACCCTCCACTCCGATGCCCCCGTGCGCTTGATCTCCCGGTCCCACTCAGAGGGACGGTCAAACAGGGGTGTCTGCAGGCCTCCACCGCGGTCCACGCCATTGACCCGGTCGCCTGCGGGTCACAGCGCAACGCTCAGAACACGGTCAGGAGCCACTTCTGACCATTCATCGCACTCACACGCCACAGTTCGAGCACCATCTTATTCCTTTCTCTACCTGTGGTATGCAACCTCATTTGTAATTGTGTATCAAACAGCCCTGCTTATTCAGCGGGCAATACTGCTGTCCGACACAAAAGGTGCAAGCATGTTCTGTACAAAATAATTACACAAAGGGCTAAGGACAAAGAGGGTGTAAACATCAAAGCTTGGCATTGTTACCATTTGTGCCCAGTTCTTTCTGGAACAATCGTTTGGATGCTGCTCAAAGCTGGAACCAAATGTTTTCAACGACGCACTGCACATGCCCAGACTTGCCAACGAGGGCCCTATTTACAGTATAAACAGTTTGGTTTGGCAGGCCACGTGGAATGGGGTGTGTCAAACACTGACACTGAAACGAATAGAAAACAATACCTGAAGACCCACAGTATCGCTTCCCAACGTACTCAAACCCAAACAGCAGCTGAGGATCGGCCGGCTGGCAGTAGTGGGCGATGGCGAGGCAAACCTTAAGAGAGACAATAAAGTCAGTCAACAAGAGCTGGTCACAAAAATTTTATAAAAAGTATATGAAATAAGCACACAGTAGCACCCCGAAGCTGCCCAGGGTGTAATAATGCGGTCAGGGAAAACCTGCCAACCTTGGGAAATCGTTTCAGTGCCACTTTTAAACAGGCGAGGCATGAAGTGGGCGGCGTGGGTGGGCTGGGATCGGTCACAGTGCTGAGCGCAAGGGGTGCTTGTTTACCTTTTGTGGGCTTTAAAGTGACACCCGCGTACTTCGACCTCAAAACGCTTTGGCGGGTCTGCAAGCTTGTAAGGTGATATGCCGTTTTACCCCACTTAGTGGAATTCACCTAAGTTGCACTTAAGTCGCTCTGGATAAGAGCGTCTGCCAAACGACTTAGCTGTAATTGGTAAACCTGTCAGAACCCTGAGGTGTTGCTCTTTCTTTCTGCAACAGACACAAGCCATATACAAGCCATATAAGCCCTACTGAGCCACATCGCTCTTTCATTTGAACAGGTTGGAGATACTCCTGCCCGTTGCTCTGTATGTAAGAAAGGACCTTCATGTTTCCCTGCTCACCGGTTTCTCCACCTTCACATCAGTTTCTTTCCAGTTTTTCCTAGCAAAATGTTTTGGCGCACCTTGGAAACACTCAATAACAATTCAAGCTGGGCCCTCAACCATCTTAATCCACATTCAGGGGGCATAGGATTTATTTTGTGGTGATCTGTGAAACAGCTGCACCTGTAAATCAGGTGTGTTTTTCACCCCAGTGTGCAGAAACCCAGTCCTAAAAGGCAGACAAAAGTAAATTGGTCTTCAACTGTCAAATGCAACAGTGAGCACTCATTGACAGTATATCTTTTTCACTCCTCTTGGCCCCCAGAGGCCCACACCTGAAACCACAAACGTGGACACGTGGCTCGGCTTCTTCTACTGTTGTCATAAAGTCGATAGTTAAAACGAACACAAAATAGTTCTGCCAATCAACCCTGAAAATGTGGGCTGGTCTTTTTCTGAACATTCTGAGTCACCGGGCAGACAAAATACCACCGCGTTTACGACTAAGACTTTTAACGTGGCATGTGATAATTCATATGGTCCTAAAAAAAACAAGCCATGCGAAAAACCCGTATTACTCTAGGGACAGAGGGTTCGAGCCTGACGCGAGGAGTTCTCGGACTGTGGTCGCGTTACAATGCTGTCCATTCAAAGCGACAGACTCGTACAGAGGGCTAGGGGTATCCTGTGTGTGCGCACGACAGTGACTCCTGACTCTACAATTTCCTTCAGCATAACAAGCCATTACAGACCTTCTCCATTCAAGCAGTCACAAGGAAAAACAACACTTATGACATGCTCCATAATTACACAATGTAGCATTTGAGAGAGGCCGAGAGAAAGAGAGAGAGAGGAAAATAAGAGAGGGAGACAGCATAGCCCTTCAAGCAGCTACATCCATGAACCACACACCACTGCACTCCTCATTGCATAACATAGTTTGTTATTATGCACATTTAGAAATCAGCCTAGAGAAATGGTATGTACACCAATGTGAAAGAGACTCAAACCCTTTTCTCGGAAGGCGTACAAGGTAAAGGGAAGACGCGCCACTGGCAGAGTGAGAGTTAAGATTTCAGATCTGTGCTTTCATGTATGAGGGTCGGGGCACAGACTGCCCTCTCACAGGTCTATGAACTGTACCGTTCACATGGTGTGCACCACGGACACTTTCTGGGCACCTCGGCTAAATTTTGAAACAAACACGCAAGCCGTAAGAGATACACCGATGGCGTCGTCACAGATCCTGCACTGCTGGGATTACACCAAGGCCTTCGTTCACCTACCACAGATTACAGTTCAACCGCGGAACCAGGACAGACACTGGCTCCTGAAATGTTAGGAATGGAAGCAGCGGTATAAGCCCGTTGTGTTATATACATGTTTGTTATGTTGTGTTATACGTATACGTTTCCTGAAGGATCAGGACGTACTGTAAATTGCTGAATGTACTTTTTGTTCTCCCGTTTTTCTAAACCCTTTTATTATTATTTTTCTCTTAGCTCCACACGTTTGCAAAAGCTGGCAGGGTCTACCAAGGGATTCATTGTTCACATTTTCTCCAGTGTAGCAGTTCCAAACGCTGGATAACTGCAGGTGAATTCATTAGGCCATACCAGCCATTCTATAATATTATTTATTTACTTATTGATCTTTTAAAAATGTAATTCAATTATTATTATTATTATTTTAATTATATATATTTTTTTAAATCAGAATGAATTCCTTTATTTGACGGAGAGAGAAAAAAATCTATTTTCTACATTCTTTCATTCTACATTCTTTCGTTCTTAATATTTTAACCATGGGGCACATTGAACAGTAATTAATCCACCGCCAGAACAAAGTGAGTCAGGACTAAAATATGGCATGTCCATTTAAAACCCACCGGTGATCTCCCTTAGCAACCACAGCTGTTGGCGGCAACTCTGCAACGTGATGCCGGCTCTGAGTCATCACTTTGGGGTTTTCCAATAAACAGCCAAGGCCATCAGCAGTGGCAGAGCAATGCCGTTCCCCTTCGGTCTCGTACCAAGCGGAACATGCCAGGAATGAAATCACAAACCCGTAACGGACACGTTTGTCAATTACTTCACAGCGGCGTTCCCCAAACCCCTGCCCCGCAGTGACCCCAGGCGATCTGCGGTTGTTCTGGCTGAGCTCCGCTTTGATTGGGCCTGATGAGCCGTTCGCCGAATGCCAATCTGCATCTGGCATCTCTTGAAGGTCATCTCTGTTACTCGCAATCAAACCAACTTAAGAGCTAAGTTGGGGGGCGCTAAACGAACGAGGGCACTCCGGGACTAGCATTGGGAAACGCTGCTTCAGAGGACTTTTTTTATGCAATGTAAGTAGAGTGCTGACTGCATGTCTTGATGGGTCTTAATTGACCTTAAATCTAAATTATTTCTTCCAGCAGAAGATGTTAGTTTTAAAAAGGTTCATTAGGTTTTGTGAGAGAAAAACCCCCATGTGTACAGCCTGTTGGGGGAGGATGGCAGTGTGGCTCAGGTAAATGGCTCTCGGCCTCTCCCAGTCTCCCAGTCTCCCTCAGACGCACAGTAGTAATTCCCCGCCCTATTTTTGGCTCGCCGCCCGCCAGATGGGAAGGGAGGATCAAAGAGCCGCCGCCCAACAGATGAGCTGTAATCCCCTGTCATATGACAGTTTCTCGGCAAGAGGAGAGACGGAAAGGGGGAGGGGAGGAGAGGAGAGGAGAGGAGAGGAGGAGAGAAGAGAGGAGAGTCAGCAAGAGGGCCACAGGGCCTCTGGTCCGCTCTTACTCCCATCCGATTTGCAACATCGAGGGAGAGGTTCACCCCACGCAAAAAAATGTCATGCGTCGTACATGCCTGATGTCCGAATGAACAAGATTAGCACTTCGGAGCTGACGACAGAGAAGCATGCGATAGTGACATTTGCAGATTAATGTATGACTAGCAATGGGGAAAAAACACAGTAATGAGTAATGGAGTAAGAGAACAGGCAAGGAATCATTAACCTCAAAACTTCCAGGAACACCACACGGCCCGCTTGTAGCAGGAATCAAAGTTTCGTCTTCGGGTTAAGCATTCCAAAGACCCCTAAACCCAGATTAAAGTCAAATCCTGTCTGCCTTTGACAATGACAGTGCAAAATCACCCGGAGCCCAACATACTGCAGGTGCAATCCCCGTGTCGAGAGTTTAATCCGCTTATAATATAAATCCACCTTCATATAAAGAGCCTCTGGGCTTTAAACAGGATCTCTCTGGCTGAGATCCCACCTCTGTGTATCAGATACACTGCCATGCTCTTGCACCAACGTGCCCGCTCATCCCCCGCCCGCGCCCGCCCCCGCCCCCGGCCCGCGCCACGTACCTTCTTGGCGCTCTCGGGGCCGGCCTCGTCGAAGCGGAACCTGACGATGCGGAAGTCCTTGCAGTAGACAATGAGCTCGGTGGGATTGAACTTCAGCTTCTGGTTGGAGCCCAGAACCTTCTGCTTCCCCTTGGCATCGTTCACTGGGGGGAGACGGGTGCATTAGTTGTTTCGGCACAGCCATTGGTTCCAGCTGTACTTTGAAGGGTACGATGGGAGACTACGTGGGGGAATTGTTCCCCCACCGAGGGCGACTGTTGGTTGAGGGTAATTATAAAAATTCTATCACAAATTAGATTGGGAAGCTATTCAGATAATGAATTGCTTGATAGTCGAGGTACGTAAACGGAAATGGGTCGAGTAATCATTGGTTTAAAAAGGGTGTGGGTTTCAGCTGCCTTTATTTCAGGCCGACAAATTGCTACTGATATGCAGCCGGTGTCCCCTGTGGATGGAGAAATGTGAATGGATCCCAATTTTACACAACTGTGAGAACAGAGAGAACATTCTGCGAGTTCCCAATTGCGATGCCGAGAACACAGACTAAATATAAGCAGTTTCAGACAAGCGGCTATCGCGCAACCGCTACAGAGAAATGAAAGTAGTCTTGGGGGGAAACGTCTTTTGATTTGGGTGTCCTTTAGTAAACCCAGAGCTTTTACTTTGTACATCTGGCCTCTCCCCACGCCACGCACGAGAGACACTTCCGCAATTCTATTAAACTTCTTCTTCGCCTCCATTCGATAGCTTTAAACATCGACCTCGCAGTAATCCCCTTCTCGTTTAGGGAACTACACATTCCTGAAACGCAACCATCTGGTCGATTGCCTTTTCATCGGATTGCCTGTAAAATTCTGAGAAGACTTTATACCGGAATAAAATGGGTTTTTGAAAAGTGCTGCCCTGCCTTTTTCCACAAGACATGAGGTAACGGGGAGACATTTCGCCCGGCTGCCAGCGGACTCACCGTGTACACGAGTACGTGTCTGAAAACCAGCGACGGTTCAAGCACGATGGCCGCGATCGTTGCGTTGCACCTCCACGCCGGTATCGAGCCGCTTGTGCGATTGCTTGGCCTGGTCGTCGGGAGGAACTACAATAAAATCGCACAGCTTTCTGACCTGTAGCGCTATTGCGCAGCAGCTCGGCGGCTACAGGGACATAAATAACTGGCTTCTGGCTCCAGTAGTGCAGTGCAGCAGGCCCACGGCTTGGCGCTATGTGATAAAACGGATCGCTGATGATTTAACAAAAGCGAAACTCGTCCTGACCCGTCGATCACGGGGACGAGCGCCTGCCTTTGACCCCATCCGCGGCAGTGACACAAATCAGATCGGCGGGGGGAAATTCTCCCAGCGCTTCTGGGACGCACAGATGCGCACAGAGGGAGGACGTGGGCGTAGAAGGCATTACGGCACTGTGGGAAAACAAGCAATCCTTAGACACAGAGGGATCTAGCCTGGGTGGGAAAATCATAAAGCGATGATTTAAACGGCCGAGAACAAAGCCTTCCTGTGAGGAAAGTGAACTCTGACAGGGTCCAACACACACTTTATGGGGGTTAGAGTGGTAGGAGTGGTGACGCATTTGACACGGTGAAATATATTGTGCGCACCATAAAGAAAAAAACAAACAAGACGGTCAAAGGCATCTCTGGCCTGTCAGGAGCCCATGCCTCTGTATGTTTGGACTGAACAGAATGTCAATGGCACTAGAACCCAAGAGCTCAGAGACCTATGCTGCCGCGTGTCCACTTCTACCGACACGCACAGCTATATTGTACAATAATGTTATACAATAATGCCTCATGTCTCGTGTAAGAACACTGCACAGTAACTTCATTCAGTAAAAACCTCATAATAGCACGCCTCTAGGCACGATTCCTCATGTCAACAGTGTTAGCACACACAAATAACAGAGAGGACTTATGGCATAAAGGAAGATCAATCTAAGGAAGACCGATCTCGATTGTAAACGTGCGTAAAAGGATGTCAAAGCCAAGGCTGCAAATATTTTAGAAGACGGCTTTGAAACTCATCAATGACACCGGCGAGTTTCTTGCAATCTAGCCGCAATTTTTAAAAATCAGTCACCTGATTCTCTGCAATCTGAGTGGACCATCTGCTACGCATGATTCTTAAAAATCAGTGAGTGGACCATCTGCTATTCTTTCTCACTGATGAGTGAGTGGACCATCTGCTACGTGTGAGTGGGTGGTGTGCGGATGAGATCACCTGGCCAGCAGGTGTCTGAGGTGTGCACTACGCAGCATAGAGACACGAGTCAGGTGTTGTGCATCAGAGGCACTGGCTCTCTCACCTGTGACCACTTGCTCGACACAGGCCAGGGGAACGTCGTGCTCTCCAAGCAGCCGGCTCCGGTACTGGAACTTCTGTGGACAAGGAAACAAAATGGCCGTGGCATGGGAGAGGCGGAAGTGAGGAACCACTGAATTTGAACAAGTGATACATTTATCCCCCCCCCCCCCCCCCCTTCCATTTTAGTACTGCTGCAGTTTGTGTGTTGTAAAAAAAGAAGAAGAAAAAAAGAAGCTTTTATCAATCACATTAAAAAATATATATAATTTTTTTACTAAAAGTGGCCTGATGTGTTGATGGATGATGGAGGAATTCCATGACCCTGGATTCCCTCAGGATTCCAGGAGGCCCCATCAGGAAAAAGGCACGGTTTGCAAACACGACACGCTTAAAAAACAAATGATGGTACCAATTTAAATGTTCGGACTGCACACATCATACACACGGGTACAAAACGAAACCATTCTTCCTTCCAGTGTTTACCACTTGTGCCAAAACAAGTCCCCCCCTCCCCCCCGCAAAGACCTGTAATACAAGCCACAAGTGAACCACAAGGAGGCTGAAAGCAAGGGGCCTTCTGGAAACATCTGTGAATCATTGTTTTGGCCAGCACGTGGAAAGGGAGCTCAAAAACTGCAATCACCTGCTGACTAATACCCAACCTGTTCACACACACACACACACACACACACACGTTTAGGGCCAGCCAAACCGAGTAAAGGGAAAAACAGGTGTTTTCATACACCAGATGAGATACAGAGAGGACAGCTATATGGAGTGTCTGACTATGTATAGAAATGGAAAACAGTCATCAGTGATGGGCAGAATCTCCCAGTGGCCATTTTCCTTTCCTACAAACAAAATAATAGATTTGCTGGAAAGGGTGACAAACAACAAAATTCCAGAATAAAAAATAAAAAAATAAAAACAGATGCACACACATTTCCACAGATTTAGCCTACTATACATTTCTTCACCTCATGGCAAGATGACTCAAATAAGCTGAGTAATATGTCAAAGATTGAGATCTAAAATGCTGTAAGTCTTTGTTTTGTATATGTTTTTTTTACCTTATTTACATCTTGAAGAATCTTTTTATTTGTACTCAGACAGTAGTGAATGTAAAACGTTGAACTGGCTCCCAGAGTAAAGCCGTGTGTGTCAGAGCTTGGCTTTGAATGTACCTGCAGGGGCAGTGCATCGTGGGTGATGAAGGAGATCTTGAAGTTGGTGCAGATGAGCTTCCCCCACAGATCGTCCTTGCTGCTGTCCGCACTAATGCACTTCCGCACAAAGTTCACCTCGTTCACCACGATCTCTCCTGCAACAGCAACAAACCAGGTAACCGATCAACAGAAGTTTTAAATAAAAAAGAACAGAAGAGATTCGGCAAGTGGAGCAAAAGACCGGACTTGTAAAGTTGCGGGTTTGAATCTCAGGTGAGACACAGCAGTTTTCCCCTTGAGCAAAGTACTTTACCTCGAATGACTGAAGAAAGCGCTCCCTACATACTGCAAACAGTCCTGGATAAGGGCGTCTTAAAAATAATCTGCACACACCAGAAACAAGCTTAGCTGCGTAATCATATTTAACGCTCATATTTAACGCTACAGCATGTTTCTGTGTTTCAAAGTTCAGGCCCGATCCTGAACTAAGCCACTAACGCTCTGCAGCTGGCCCAGGTTATTTACAACAGTGTTTGCAAAGGAAATGTGAACTGGCAAGTCACGTGACCAACTTTCCAAAGCTCACAGAAGTGACATCAGCAACAGCGAGCTCGTCAATAACGCAAGCCCAGAGGAGACGTGAAAAAGAGAACTGAGTGCTGGAGGGCAAAAAGACAGGGAGCAAAACAAACGCGGTCGGGGTTCCCCCTTTACCGATTCATTCCTCCACTCAGATCGCAATCTGCAGGGCTGCGAAGTCTTGTTCGGGTTCCTTCATCCAACTCAAGGCATCGTGTTCCCCCCCCTCCCCCAATGGGAACGTGATCCTGCGTTCCGTCAGTTTGAGGGGACAGCGTAGTGGAAGCACCTTAGTGGACTGGGACTTCACCTAGAGTTTTACAACACGCCTCTCTATTCGCAAACCTGGGCAGGATTAATTAAGTCTTCCCATTCCATCGCACCACTCTGCCTTTGATCCAAGAGGCAGCTCAAGTCTAAACACAGGGCCCTCTGAAACTCCAAACGGCATGCTTTTCATACAGACTACAGACCATGGATTTCAGGCCATTTATGGGGCCCTCTTACCCATACAAATGGCCCTTTTAAAAAAAAACATTTTTGAATTACCATTTTGGCTTCGCTGCCGAGGGATCAAGAGGTATTTCAACACAAGAGCAGATGAGTCACCCTCGCTCCTGCTCCAACGTGTCCCTCAGCGGAGTTCACAGGTCTCCGTCTCTTGTTGATCGCTTTCCAGGGAAACCCTGAGAGTTACCGTTTGGGGCCAGGGATAATGGCAGCTCTTCTCGGGGACAACAATGGCTTGAGAACAGGAACAATGTGTCCTTCAGACCAAGAGGGAGGAGGTTTGAACCGGGTGGCCAGGCTCACACAGTGATGGCATCTGAACTAAATTCCATTCCATTCTTCCCAAACGGTCTCGGTCCAAACAAAAGGCTGTTTTGATGGCACTTCACTTAGGCTACGTTCTTTTCTGTAGACACTTCAGAAGAACTCACTTCTGGAATGAAAGGGCAACAATTAGCTTAACGAGGCGTTAAGAATCTGGGCCATTTCATCCTATTGTATTGATGTTCCTAAATTTTAAAATGATACAACGACAATTGTATCAATTCCCCCCCACAGGAAGGAACATACATTGGATGGAGGGGGAGGACGACAGAAGCTCAGTTTTGACCACATGACTGTCTGAACTGAAGGGAGGGGCCAGACCTCAATCCCTCAAATCCACATGTCACCAGAGTAGAAGGCTGTAAGGGAGTGCCAGTCTCTGCGTGTCACCTCTGTGTGTAAACTTCCAGCAGACCGGAGCCTTACCGGAACCTCCTGAGGAGCTAGGGGGGGACTACAGGCTCACACGGACTCAGAGCGGCAGCAAATATCTTCACATGAGAAGAACTGCACAACACAAGTGTGGCAGCCCTGAGGGCGAGAGCACTTCCCTTTACGGCCTCCCTGCATATGAACTTCATTAGTCCCATCCCCCCCCCACCACACCCGCCCCCTTCAGACTGGGAACAGAACACACATTGGGTTAATAGCTGGGCTCCTGGGAGCAGTCAGCAACTGTGCGCACTGCCATTTACCTTCAACAACAGAGACCGAAGACTGCACTCGATGAACTTACACCTCTGTCAAAGAGATGCAGGACACACCAGGGAACACAAAGCAGGATGTTGCATGGCCTGGACTCTGCCCCCCTTCCCCCCCACAACCCCCAAACCTCAAACCCAAGCATGTTACTACAGTGTTAATGTGTCTGCATTCTCATAGACCTGCGCAGCCATGTTACCCATGGGGGGACCCTGCTTTATTTGGCTTCATTTGTAGTCAGTTGTGTTCTTTTTTGTGTTCTGAAGTACAAGAGGAACAGAATGCAGCCGTCTCTATGAGAACACGCTAGCTAGGATGGGTAGTTGGAACAGATCATGGTGTGGGTGGGGCAACGAGGCCTATTTTGTTTTTACAAGGTTGTTAAACTGCCAAGTTCATACTAATTTCAGCTGAGGGGATTTCAATGAGACACACGTCTGCTCTTTAGGGTTGCTTTCCACCCATTGGAAACATCTCCTGACAACCGTTAAGTGAAGTTCACAACAATCAAAAACCGATCGCACAAAACATTAACAGAAGCGCACGCGCACAGCAGTTGAAATGCTTTGTACTACTACACGGCCTGACTTCTCAATGCAGTCAATAGACAAAACCAGCCCATTTTGAAGACACATCCCTGTGCCTTTCACTTGCCTAAAGCGAAGAACTGGGCCACCTGATGACATATAGAAAATTAATACATGTACAGTAACTTAATTCTGGGGTTGTATACTCTGCAGTGCAATGGGGTTTTTTTCCCCCTACCATAACATATTATGCAACAAACATCTGGGGATTGGGAGCTGGAGCCAGGCCTTCTGGAGAGGCTTTTCATCCAGGAAGAACTGGGAGGGACGGAGGGAGGGAGATTGGCTTCACAGCCCATTTGGGCAGGGAAAGAGTGGGAACAGGAACCCTTAAGTGTGGCCTCAAATCAAAACGGAACAGAACTGGCTGTCGGATGCAACCCTCCCCCTCCCCCAACTCACTCCCAAAAATGGGCCGCTGGAGTGCCATTCACACTTCCTTTGGAAAGCAACGCGACGCAGAGGGGTTACCTGGGTATAAAATGGTGAAAAACCAGGAAGGAACCGAACCACGATTGTTCATAAGCTGCCTGACCAAAACGCAGTTAGGTTCACTGCGTATTTCTTCCCCCCCTATAAAAAGAGGAAACCTGTCTAAACACCTTGCGCCCTGTTTGCACAGCTGACACCAGAGCACACCGGTCAAGACAGAGCCAGCAGCTGGATGGAGATTCACAACCGTTTTTAATAAAACCGTAGTGAAACAAATACTACGATCAAAGTTTATCGCCCGACGAAAGGGTACTGGCAGCCGTAAGGAAAATACACGGTCAGGTCTGAGGCCGCGGGACGAGTCGTTACATATATACCGCTAACCCGTTTCAAGCCTGCCTGTGCTGAACCTGCTGTTAATCCCGGCTTCTGCTCTGCCACAGGAATGCCACTGCTTCAGCAGTCGAGAGGCCGCGCTGCCAATCAACGGCGCAGAACAATGAAGGGAACAACAGAAACGACAGCTTCTGCAATCACCAGAGCCGGTGTTTTCAAACGGCAGGGGTCGAGTAACCGTGATGTCATAACGGCAAATGCCACACAGCTGTGGATAGAGATGTCAGACCGACGCTCGCGAACACGCCCAGAGCCCACGGAGGAGAAAATATGTCAACTCTGGCCGCGCGGAGCCCGAGACGATCGCTCCCTCAGCCGCGTGGTCTGCAGAACACTGCTGCCAGAGGCTTATTTTCCCAAGGGCCCGATCAGACATCCACAAACAACGCACTGCCCCCAGAAGGTGGACAGGTGTTAGAATACACAAGCGTCTGCGTTTTAAAGGCAGGCTGAGCACCAAGGTCAAACGTTTAATGCGTGCACTTGCATGGACGCTTGTGTCTACAAAACGTAACGCTAGTGTCTGCTTCCTCGTTCCACTGTGACTGGACATTCAAGAAAGTAGAATTTAGCCATTTATTACTGGCCAATCGTCGAGTGAGCTTGTTTAATAAAGCCCTTTTATATTCATTTAAAATGTACCAAAGATGGAGGGAGGGTGAATGGGAAGATCTAGAGTGAAAAGGGAGAGGGGAAACTATGAACAACAGACAGAGAGTGAGGGCTTGAGAGGGAGCAAGGGAATGAGGTAGAAACAGAGAGGGATTGAGGGAGAGAGAGGGAATGGAGTAGAAACAGAGAGAGATTGAGGGAGAGAGAGAGAGGGGAATGAGGTAGAAACAGAGAGAGATTGAGGGAGAGAGAGAGGAATGGAGTAGAAACAGAGAGAGATTGAGAGGGAGAGAGAGGGAATGGAGTAGAAACAGAGAGAGATTGAGGGAGAGAGAGAGGGAATGAGAGTAGAAACAGAGAGAGATTGAGAGGGAGAGAGAGAGGGAATGGAGTAGAAACAGAGAGATTGAGGGAGAGAGAGAGGAATGGGAATGAGAGTAGAAACAGAGAGAGAGAGGAGGGAGAGAGAGGGAATGGAGTAGAAACAGAGAGAGATTGAGGGAGAGAGAGAGGGAATGGAGTAGAAACAGAGAGAGATTGAGGGAGAGAGAGAGGGAATGGAGTAGAAACAGAGAGAGATTGAGAGGCAGGCGGAAGGACAGCTAACCCGCTTTGTGTGGATGACTCAGGGCGACTGAGGCCCCAGTGTCTGTCCAGCGCGACGCGGGCCTGAGTGGCCCGATTGAGCGAGGGGCCGAGCTGAAAGGGGAACATTCAGCTCACGTCCCGGCACGCACAGAACAGGAGGAGCAGGAAACGGAGCGCCATTCACCCCATTCAAACCAGCATCATACGCGCCCATTGTTGAGGCAGGGGCGCCCACTGACAATATCTGCACGTTGATGCAACTGGTGTGGTCGGAATAAGGAATAGGACAACCCACCCCCCACACCCACCCACCCTGGAAACCACATGGCACAACCCCAACAAGAGGCATGATTGGGCAAAGACCTAGAACCCAAACCGGAGGAACCAATTGCATTTCACCCTGATTCAAGGCGTCACTTTCTAGGAGACTCTCGTACTCTCCTGTGCTCCGCAGCCGGAAACATGTAGCGAGTCATGCCATCGGGTCTCAAAGAGGCAGGAGAGACAGACACATACTTATATGATGTTAAAGTGAGCTCAAGGATGTGCATTATTGACATTATGAAGATGAAAATATAATTTATTTTAGCCAGCCCACCAGCACAGGCCTTTGTGAAACTTTTAAAACCCTGACCCCTTCAAAGCTCTTCTAAAAATGACTGGCTCTCTGATGACGTGCAACACGGCAAGCCAAGGAGGCAGAGGTGGGAAATTATTGTAAGAGGAAACTTCCCCCGGGAGGTAAAAACATGTTTGTTTTTAATGTGGAAATGAAAGACAATGAAATACGAGGACCTGCACTGGGCTAGATTAGTTTTTCAAAGGAAAAAAGAAAGTGCATACAGGCATTATGTAAAAGGCCTACATATCCCACAGCAGAAAAACGATCAATCAAATTAATGTGTCTGCAACCAAACCAATGACTGGAGCCAACATGGGATTAAGGGGAAATATATTAAAAACAAAGTGTTCATGCTAAAAAGCCAAAACAAATGTCTCCCTGAAAGCTTAGAATAAACACCTTAACACCTTTGAACCACACCACAGAGCCCTGGCCAGCATAGACACCTGCACTCCAGCCAGGGTAACCTGATCGTTCAGGAAAATGGATTGCTGAGTAAATTCCCAGTGGCGCACCCGTACTCCCAACATGTGTACACATACACGCACGCACGCGCCGGTCCCATTTCTCTCAGTAGGACTTTATAAATGACACTGACACTTAAACAAACCAACGCGCTGGCAGTCGCCCACCATCCGGGCCTGTAATGACAGGGTTTCACTCCCCAGCCAACAATTTAACGGTCTGTAAAACACCGCAAGGACGGTCAACCTTGCAACCTAGCACTCGCTTCTAAAAGCGGCCTTGTTTACGGTTCTCCATCGCGGCAGAGCCGGTAGCACCGAGCACTCCTCTCTGTGAGGGGGGACGTGTTGTTGTTTTGCCGGCACAAGTGAAACTATGCAAGGCACTTCTATTTTGGAAACAAGGAAGGACTATCATGTGTTCGTAAATTACAAGGACTGAAATGCCACCATCCCAAACCGTTCCATGGCGCCTGTTATCCAAGTTGTGAATCCGTCGCTTGTCCTCAATCAAGGCCGTTTTTAGGAATTCGTTGGAATGCGACAACGTGCCAATTTCACAAACCTATTTTCAAAGTCAGGTCGTTTAAAACCATTTTCCATTCCATTGGGTAACAGTTTTTGTTACATTCCAAAGCATTTTGCAACATCTCCCTGTACAACAACAGCATTACATTAGCAATACTGCAACAGGATCATAGACTCAATCAGCGAAGCAGGTCCAGTTTGTACATCAGATTATGTGAATACCTGGCTTGAAATTAACTATTTTGAGAGCCATCCAATGTGACAAAGCTAATGGACGTATACATTTACTACACACTTGTTTTAAAAAACAATATTCTCTGAGTGATAAATGGAAACTGCAGTGTGCTAAACATAAGGGTCCAACTCAACTGAAATGGTAAATGAACACTTGCTGAAGTGGCTGGTACCCACTACTAACAAGTGACTTTCACCCGCATTTGGCACCTCGGTGGGTGTTCATTTCAAGCTCTGTGACTGGCTAACAGCTTCAATTATGTAAATCTAAACCAAAGCATTTAAGTAAGCGTGAATATTTAATGAATAACATTGAAACAGTACAAACCATTAGCACCTCTCCAACACTCTGGAACAACCTGTATTTTTGGCACAATTTAATATGTTGCTGCTCCACGTAATGCCTTAAATCTGTTGTGCGAAAACAAAGGCTCGCTTGATGGAACTGTGACTTGTGCGTTTGAGGGGGGCATGCTGCTGCAGCCAATATTTCCACTGTTTCCAATACGTCTGCCTTTGGAATTTGGCTGGAATTGGCTTGTGGATATTGAGTGTTGCCACCCTGTAGCTATGGGAAACAAGTTTAACAAGATATAAAAACTTGCTCACTAGGATTTTAAAACTCGCCCCTTTTAATCAGGAAAGGTTGGTTAAGATCCAATTTTTAACGACCTGGCAAGTTTATGCATGCTGATACAGTTTTAAATATTTTAATATTTTTTTATAAATACTTTGGCAGAGTGAATGGATGTAGCGGTCCAAACTGCCGTTAGGCCTGCTGTTAGATGCCCCAAGTCGAGCCAGGAGGAAATAGCAGTTTTTGAAGCTAATCAAGAACACTGCATTCTATTCATATCAGATGGAAAGAGATGAGGAAATGCTGCAGTATCCCCAATCTTATCGGACGCGTGTACAGCAGACCACTGTTCCCAATTCAGCTGTATAGTGTGCAGTTTCCAGAGGTCTAGAGCAAAAACTATTTATTATATGGGCAACAAATACACGTTATCCTATGCATAAGGAGGACATTACCATGTTTGTTTGTTTTTTTTTGCTGGGATGTACAATTTTGTTCAATGTGTTACACTGAAAGCACTGATGTAACTTGATAGTATCTGGAATGTGCACAATATGGGTGTTTAACTTCAATATTATCAGTGTTTTATTAAAAACATTAACAGGAGGCGAGTAATGAGGGGGGTGATTCGGCAGTAATTAGTCACGGCTATCGAGTCGATATTGTTGCACCACAAATTGCGGCTTAATTAAAAATGACGACCCTCACGTTCACACATTACAGCGCAAATCAGCATGGCGCATGCATTCGGCCCTCTCTTCCTGGCCACCGCATTCACAGACATAACCTCAACACACCTCTGGGATGCTGCCGACCTGCGTGCGCATTGCAGGTATGTACGTGTATACTCGCTGAGCTGCCCGGAGCTCTTCTCGATGAGGGAGGGATATGATTTCCCAGAGAGGAATAAATGAACTTGTAAAGTCGACGCCACGCCGGGTGCGAACACTGCCAGCAGCAAATGGAGGACAGATGAGATATTGAACACCTTTCCCGAGAAAACAAAATGGACCCCCCTGGGTATTTAACCTCATTGGGTCTGATAAGGAGTTTTAACATTGCGTTACAATTGCCTCCACAATCACGTGGTACATTTTCACATTGATGCAAAACACTTCTTAGTATACTGTTAAGAGTCTAGGCTATATTCCAAGGTTCTCATGACAATTTCACACTCAAATTTCAGTTTTAGACAAAAACCGTAATACCAAGGCTCTATCATTTCACTGCGAAGATGAGGATGCAATTACAAATTCCTGATCATATCTCTACTCGAGACAGAGAGAAATATTCTCTTAAAATCAAGCAGAGAGGAAATGAAGACTGATATTACAAAATGAAGGAGCGTTGTACAAACACAATCTAATCTGAAGGAAATGAAAAACGAGTCCGCTTTGCCACCGGGTCACAAGCGACAATTATCCTCACAGACTACACTGCGAAAAATCAACAATCTACAACCGTTTGCACAGACTCACTAGGTCCAAGTAATAACTAGGGCACACCTGGAACTCTGTGCATCAAGCAACACGTGAAAAACTCAGCCTGATGAAACACACAAGTACAGCAAAATGCCTCAGTTAGTCACCGTTTATATGAAACAGTTTGTGCGCTTCTGGTTTCATCTTCCATTCATTTTTCTAAAACAGAATATTCATCACATTTGCATTTTCTCCCCCGATAGAAAGAACAGACAATCTCTGGAGGAATGAAGCTGGAGGAGGAGAGGGGGAAGATTCTTTCTTGCACTGCCGGCATTGTTAACTCAATTATGCAGTCAGCTATGGTGGTGAAAAGGGGGCCCAGGACTGCATAACCATGGTGACTGACAGGAACTCAGGAGCCTTCAAAGACATCACAGACAGAGGGTCTGTGCCTCTCAGCAAGGTTAAGTCGAGATGACAGATTTTGGTGAGAAAATGTGGTGAGACAGGCACCACACCACCTAACAAAGTAGGAGTACATAAATAGATACAAACCACTGTACCTTGCTTACAATACATGATGAATCTGAACTGTATTTCCATCGTAACCATTACCCTTTTAACAATTTCACTATTAAAAAATTGCCAGTCAACAAACTTTAAAGAACTGTAATAGTCTGAGCTGTAATGCTGAGCAGACAGAGTGTGGTTTGGTGACTGTACAGAGCACAGAAATGAATAAGATTTCCTTAAGAGAAAGTCATCATGCAGAATGCTTAGCCAATCAACTCTTGGTCTAGTAAACAAAACCTCAAGACAGGGTTATGAACTCAAGTCTGGTGATAGGTTTAACTTTATGGAAAAGAGTACTTTACACAAGGCAGGATAAAACAGGTTTGGCTTACTACCTGCAGTAGCTAAATACAACAATTCAACGGTCACCTTAAACAAGGAGGTTAGTAATGCAACATACCTGGAAGTAACTTCGCTTCCAATTTCTTTATTGTGGGCTGGGGACTTTTCTTCAAATCAGTCTGTTTTAAACATACATATTATTAGCTACACAGAAAATCAAGCAACAAAAAAAAATGGCTTAGTAGATGCATATTTACATTTTAAGCATTTACCAGACGCTCTTATCCAGAGTGACTTATAGTGACTTACATATTACTGACGATTACATATTAATCAAATCATGACAGTATTTGCAGGCCAATTCATGTTTATGTATCAAAATAGGCAAAGCAATTAGGAACTTCAAATTACTCGCGAACTTATCAGTGTAATGTTACTTTGACTCACTTAAGTCATTTCTCTGACTCAGAGAACGTTAGATCTCAAGAATGTGGTGGGGTTTTTAATAAACACATGCCGACTGGTCAGGCAGAAAACTCTTAAAATTTAATTAAACAATTAAATTGATTGGCCATTTTGTGACCTGTCCGAAGGGGAAAGGGTGTTTTCCCACAGATCTTCTCAGCAGCGTAACAATTTGACATTTAGCCATCAAGCTTGCAGTGTCTATGATTGGGCTCTTATTGACATACGCTTTTGAGACACAGCTGGCTAAGGCTAGCTAAACTGGATTGTTCACCGAGTTACAAAATTATATAACTCAGCATAGACTTGTTTGCCAATCAACTCCGTTACATGAATTCAACAAAACTCAAAACAACGTGACATCCCATTACCCGTAGCTGATCATTTACAGTAGATAGTCAGCGAACGTTACTTACTTGCAAAGGAGGGAGGTATGACTTAAATGTTGGTTTCAAAGGTTTGACAGAAAACATCTTGCACGACGAGTGGTTGGCTAGTTGCATGAAAGTTGAAATGTCTAGCTGTCCTTAACGAGCGTTACCCAAGCCGAGCACTGGTAGCTATCTAGCTAGCTAGCTAGATGGGAAAAATGTAGACTGGTTACTGCAGCTATCAAACTATCAGTATAATTTAGCTAGCAAGACGAAATGTCCCAAAATAAACAAATTAGCTAGTACTAAACTTCTTAGCTAACCAAACAACTCCACGCCAGCCAGTAGAAATAAAGTTTAAAGTTTGGTCCATTGTTTGAAGAGAGTAATCCTCAGTCGTGTGTTATCTTTGCCCGCTTGATTCGTGTGAAGTCAACTAATCTCCTTTGCGATGGCAATGCAGAACTTTACTGGCTAGCTTTTTTGCGAGCTAGCAACGACTTGTAACGCTCGAGCTACACTGTGCGTCGGTTTTCCGCGTCTGTCTAATCCCACTCCGACATCAAAACTGTTCCGTGGGTTTGGAATTACACATCTTCGACACCGAGACCGGAACGGAGTGAAAGGCTCGGTCCTGTCACCCTTTCCTCCATTTTTGCTTTCCCGATTTGAGGAGACGAGCTCAAACCCCGACCAGATCCTAAGATTGTACTCGAGTCGCAGACGCTGCGGCCATGTTTAAATGCGGGGACTCCCAACTACGGAGTGGCAGTGGAGACAAACATAATTCGAAAATGATGTCTCCTGCTTTCAAAACTACGCACAGAATTTGCCATTTTAGACGCGATATAACAGGTTATTTCTGTAACAATATACATTTTTAATTCCTACATTTATATATTTATATACACACTCCCACATGTACATCAATACCAACGTAGCGTATATGTCATTATTAACTACGGTGTTTGTAAATATTAATGGGTGTCAAGCGCCATCTAGTGTCAGGTCTAAATTGCACATTGAAAAGGCATGCAATTTGTGTAGGAAAATGCTTTAATTGAACGACAATGCATTTAATGACAAGCATTTTAAGCAAGGCTAAAACAGTGTAAACGCGTAATATGTTAAGTGAAAATACACAACACTACAAATACACCACAAAACGAATTTCCCAATCGTATGCCCACTTTCCAAGTTGTGGCATTGGTGGGAGTGGCCAACTCTGGTCCTGGAGAGCTGTGGGGTCTGCAGGTTTTGGGGTTTTTAGCACTTAAATGATCAATTAAAGCAGTTGATTACACAGCTAACTCACCTCATCTGGTTTCTTGGATCTAAAGTGGGCGCAGATCTTATGGTGGAAAACAAAACGAGCAGACATTATGTCTCTCCAGGACCAGGGTTGGCCAAAATGCTTGTAGACTGAAAAACAGGAAATTAACATCATTGTTGAACAGAATGTACCCTAAATAGCTTTCTCCATAACAGCCCTGAGTACAGTTTAATTGAAAACTCTAATGGTGGTCAGCCATTCTTCAGTTGAAGCTGGGAAAACATGGATCCCTTTAAGGTTTCTCCCACTCAAACTGGATATAGGGCAGAGGTGGGAAACTCCAGCACTGTGTATGCAGGTTTTTTTAGTTTCCACCCACTACGTGGGCTCAATTAGCTAATTGACTGTATAGTTGCACAATGCATTAGACCACAGTAAAATGTTTCATATAGGGACATAAGTAGAGCTGTCATTTATGAGCTCATCAAGAAATTCAGCTAAAATGTCAGATCATTGGGATAATTAAATAAATAAGGGCAGGAGTTGGCATGATATCCAGAAGCAGATATGGCCCTCCTTGCCCACCCCCAATGTAGGGCGTTTATATATATATATATATAATCATGTATTAATGCACATCTTGTAAGTCCCTCTGGATAAGAGTGTCTGCTAAATGCTGAAAATGTATATATATATATATATATATATATACTGTAGATATAATACTTTTTTACAAAAAACAAGAATCTGCACAATGTTAACCTAAAAATATCTTTAGAAACTGTATCAATACACAAGTGATCCTTGGTTAATGTTTATATTGAGTTTTCATAATGGCCTCTAATTTCAGTCATTTCCAGAGCCCAATAAGTTGTGTTCAGCATCACTAATGTGACATAATGGCTTGCAATTCTACAAACAATTAAAACAGGCATAGCAGTCAACATAGCACAGCAAAGCAATATATGTCAATACCATTTCATAAAATGTATTATTATATTATGACAAAAGATTGTTGAAAACCAATACTGGTCCAGCTAAATATGTATCGGTGGTAACACTGTGCTGTTAGTCCTCAATTTAATGTGTATTAGTAAGTTACACTAAAGAGAAAACAGAAAACTGAAATTTGACTTGAATTTGCATTTTAAATTCAGTCTACAAAGGTATACTTGTCCAATTTTAGCTCAACAAGACAGTTTTCAACAAAAGCCAAGTTACTCACATATACAAAGCATATACTCTCTGTACATTTATAAAATACAATTCCTAAATTCGCTCTCCATATGAAATCATTGACATCAAAATGATGCCACAACTAAACTTTCATCAATATATTTCACAGAAACTAAACAGGCACTGTTCCAAAGCAATGCTTCCCATATTTTCTTACATTTGTGACTTGTGCCAACCCTGATCATTTTATATTTTTTTGCCTGTGTTTCCTGTAATTGGCAAATATGAACATATGTTGTTATTGGTAGAAGTAGATCTGAACAGATGATAATATTGGTTGGGGTAGATATTGACCAATGGGGAGGATTAATAATTTGGGGCATGTTGCAGGGAAATTAGGAAGGAGAAGCAGAAGATGAAGAAGAGGAAGCAGAAGAAGATACAGGAAGAAACACAAAATAGTTTCAGGATTTATTGTATGGTCGTGTGAAGTTGTATACCTGAATTCTCTGTGTTTATATGAGGTCAGAGGGTACAGAGGTTAACGTTTGTATGGACTGAGAGTCTGTGGCCATTGTAGTTATTTCTGTGGGCGACCCTGAAAAGTGGCAAACTCTTGGTGTTATAGAGGTATGGGGTATGCCCCCACCAAGAAGTAACTTGGCAGATGGCATACCTGCCATCCCAATATAAATGGATACATACAGTGCCTCTAAAAAAAAACAACCATATCCTCTCATGTCTTATTAAAACATAATATTGCCCCATCAATGATGATCAATATTGCTGCATCCTGTATTAAAACGGTAGTTGCAATCTTGGTTATCTCGTTTCCTTTTTGTACTTTCACTTTCTTTTTGTAAACTCCTCAACCTTGTGAAATGGTAAAAAGACTGTAGAAACACCACAAAGCTCCATTCTTATTTCAAACACCTGATGTGGCTTCATCCTTCTTACTGATGTGACACCAGAAACAAAATACTACGTGTCTTTAAATACTGAATAGGCAGAAACCCTTTGGTAAATTACACTTCCACTGGTCATCTTAATCTTGACCCACCACAACAACAGAGCCTGTGGGCCTGGGGTTCAAAGACAGAACATTCTGCTCAGTATTCAGTGTTCATTATTGTCATTTTCATCAAAGCAAATTTATGCAGATTTTGTCAAACCTATTTTACTCTAATTGGCATTTTACAGTATATCCTACATAATACGCATTAAATTGCATATATGAAGAGCATAAGGTGCTATATTTTATAATGTACTGAACACCTAGGCATATATCAGAGTAACATCTGAAATTTCTGATTTGATATATTGTCATCCACTGTATATACTGCAAATATCTCATAACTCAATAACTAATAAAGTTGATTCAAAAACCTATGTGACCAAACCCAAGTGTCCTTTTGTATTCCCGAGAAACCGATTTTTTTGTAAGTAAGAGGTGACACTTTACGACATTTAGGCGACACTGACGACGTGTTATTTTTGCTGTGAGAGAAGAGCGAGTGTAGGGGGTTCTTGGTCTTGCAGTCCCGGAGGGGGAGTGTTGATGGCGACGGCGGCGTTTGAGGGCCGTTACCCCACGCGCTCCCTCTGCTCGGCCCTGCTGCCCCTCCGCCGGCCCTGACGGATCTGGCGCTCCAGCTGCTCGCGCTCCAGCTTCATCTTGGCCTCCAGCACTTTCCTCAGGGAGCCCAGGCTCTCGTGGATGACGGCAAAGCCTGGAAAAGAAAAAACAAGCGTGGATCAAGAACCCAAAATATGATCTTAAGAACCATTTGGTATACTAGTGACACAGCATCAATCAAAAGCTTTTGTGCAGTTTGGAAACGTTGCTGTTTATTGTTACTGTACATGCGACGAATCATTTTTCCTGAGTTCGATTTTCAATGAATTTTGAAAAATTTTCTACATTTACTGGGCGTATAGGAAATGTGTACAGCACAATATAAAATGGCAAACTTGTTTAATATTTAGTCAAAAATATTCCCGTAAAACGTATGGTTATGGTGCATCATAAAATGAAGTGGTAGTGCCAATAAACAATGAAACAAATGAATAAAATGAATATTGTCATGAAAGGGAAGTGGGCTTCAACCAGTGACTGACAGCCAACAAAATGTTACTCTAACTACTGTAAGTTGGTTGTACACTGGCACAGTTGCTACACTGTTATTAGCAGATCTAGCATAACTAGGATTATCATGGATGGTGTTCACACACGCTTTAAGACTCCGGACCCTGAGGCTGCTCCACTTCTCACCGGTGTTGGTCTCCGCCCTCATGCTCTGCACTTCCTCCCACAGTCTCTGCTCTATCTTGCTGATTCTGGCGTTAAGTGTCTGCTCGGCGCCTCTCCCTCTCTGTGACTCCTCCTTCGCCCTCTGAGTCTCCTCCAGCTGCTCCAGCTTCCCCGCGAGGTGGCCGCACTTCTCCTGGACAGCCTTGTCATTGCTGTTCTGCCGGAAGGAGAACAGCTGTCTGTATCATTCACCTTCCCTTTACCTCACCGTCAGGGCCCAGGGCTAACCGCACCAGACTGCCGGTGTTCCCTGTTGCCGTCAAGGATAAAGTGTGGCACAATTGACTGACCTTCATTGCTCATGTGTTGAACTGCATCCAAAAGCAAAAACAGATGGCTGAAAATAAACAGCATCGAGAACGATGAAACACAATGGAAGCTATTCATAAGCACTTAACCTCCAAGCAGTTATGAAGGAATTAGACTATGTAAAGACAAATGCATGGCCAAATATCAAATCTGAATCTTCCCCTAAATTCACAATTCTAATAATATTTCCATTTCAAATCTGAAAAAGCTAAAAATTATGAATAATAATTAATGTCTTTAATGCAATTGCTGCTTACAATCTTGTTCTTTATCAGTTGGGTGAGCTGTTCAATCTTGTTTATAACTTCCTTGAGCGTGTTCTCCTGTTCCTTCTCCATGCAGCTTTGAACAGCGATGATCTGGGCTTTCAATTCATCTGTCACACCTTTCAATCTGGCAGGACAATTATTACACAGAAAATCAAAAATGAAAGCATAAAGCATAAATGAAAGCATAAACAAATGCATCCAAGGCACAAGCAGATACCCACATGAGCAAAAAAATAAAATATATGTATATATTTATGTAAATACACTTCAACATGTAAGTATATGAATATCCTCAAACTAGAACTCATAAGCTATAAGTGAGTTTTCTGATCATCAACTGCTTAAATAACACATCAAACCCTTCTAAAATCTTGTGTAACTGCACATATTGTATATTGCATATGGAGGTAATGGTATAAATATCAACACAGGAATGTTGCTTTGATCAGCTTATTTTTAAAACACACTTCCCTGTCTCCTTTTCCAGCTTCCCATATGGACAAGCAGTTTCTTTTTAGGCTTTTCCCGTTTGTACAACACAAAGGATGGAGATATTACTAAAGCTTAGTCAGAGAATTCAGGTACACAAGTGTGTGAGTGTCTGGCATTTGTTCTCAAAAAAGAGTACACAAACAGTGAATATGAGATTAACCTTTCACCGCACACACATTCCACCTACAGATATATTTTACATGCAAACATCCATGTGAAACTTCCACACATCTCCCACAGTGTTCCCACTACAGCACTCCCACTCACTTGGAGTCCAGCACACTGCTGTCTCCCTCAGTGGGTTTCCTCTTGGCTTCTTGGATGGTTGTAGACTGATCTACCTTACTGCACATCAAAGAGACCTGTGACCAATAATAAAATAATAATAACATTTAATAACAACAAGGACCACAATGGAAATAAGTCCTAGGACTTTTCTGTGTCATCCTTGATATGTCTGTTTTTTTTTTTTTATCAGGATGTATCCATGTATTGTATTCTTTTAAAGTGAAATGTCAAATAAACTACAGTAAAAGACCCGCAATAGAGTTTTTCTTTTTCTTCAAAAAGGCACAAAACAAAAACTAAAGGGAATGAATAAAGAAACTAACCAAAAGACTCTAATTCAATTCCTTCTTACATGGCAATATCAATTTCTGTATCTTTATTCATAATTGTTATTTGGGCTTCCGTGATTTCTAAGATGGAACACATTTGGGCAATTTAACATAAACTATTAAATATGTCAAAACTAAATACAATTAGACTGAAATGAGACACCATGAGGAGAAATCAGTGGTATGACCTAAGGGCTTGCGAAGGTGTAAAATAAAACACTAGATGGCGCTGTCAACAATGATTTCTTCACCCATCTCCCTGTGTCGCACCTATTCACAATTTACAAACTACAGAATCTTATGTACAAGAAGCACATTGACAATATAACTACTGGGTTTGGGCAGTTACATGACTATCAAATTGTGTGCTTTAAAAGTTTTCAATAGCATAATATCGTATCTTCTGCTTATACTAATCATTCATTAATTTATTTAGGTTACCTTTGCATTACCTGGGATTCTACCTCCCTCAGTTTGGCCTCCAACACAGCTTTAGAGATCTTTTGCTCTTTTCCCAAGCTCTGAAGATGCTCACTGGTGGAATGGAGGTCAGCTGACAATCTGGCAATGTTGGCATCACACCTGTTAACACAGGCACTGCCTTAGCCACGCTCGCTATCAGATGCTGAGTCATTTTTACCCAGAGAAATATAGGAGGCTGTACCAACACAGAAGACAGTTGCCTATCCACGAGTAATTATAAAACAACCAAAACTTTTGTGCGTGAACAGTTACGATAAGTGAACACCAAAACAATAAAGCTAAGTCACGTTTAATTAACCATGACACTAGTCAAGCAATAATACAAAATCATGGTTATACTACAATAGTAATTACAACCACCACATTCAAAAGTTATTTCTTAATTACTATAAAATATATGAAAGACACAGACGTTGTAATCTGCACCAGGCCCATTTCAGAACCCGTCGAAAGAAACGACAGTGGTGCAACATGCCACATTCTTCATGATAAAGTCAGCAAATTGTAAATAATATATTCAAAATAATATTAAAACCACATTCGGTGCTTCATTGCCCAGAAACTGTAATGCAACACTGATGTGATGTCACCAGTAAAACAAAGAGGACTTGAAATAATAGGAATGTAAGCGCTGGCATGACTTGATTAATGAGTTTACCCTCATCCAAGGAATTTTAATCCCTACAATTGGAGTTTAGTCCAGTGCAATTCGATGAAGAACATTCCTGGCGTGCAGTGCCCATGTGCCATTGTTTAAGCTGTCAGACGGGTCACGCCCAGATAGAATCAGTCGAGCCATGCCCCTGCCTCCCTGCACTGCTCCATGCAGCCGTCCTGCACAGCAGCGTACTACCGTGTCTGGGAAAGACAGAGGACACATGACACCCGGCGCACTGTGCTGTCTACCTGAGTGGAGATGGAACAGGTCTTCTTTGGTTACAGGTCAAGTGTATCTGTTCTTGTTCACACGTGGTTGTCATGAACAACAAAATATACAAATTGACATTGTACCAAAGGCACAGGGAATCATTCAATCTAACCTACAATCTACTACAATTGTCTCCATCTTTGTGTAAAGATCCTAAGCGGGTGTAAAGATGTTTTTACGACTCTTACACATCAACACACATTTTGGTCCCTGAAAATAATGAAAAAATATTACGTTAGATATAACATTTGCTTAAATTTGTTACTAAAAGTTATGAGCAGGTGTCATCGTGGTTAGTTTGAATGCGCCCATAGCCCTGGAGATCAACTGTCCTTATGAGTGGCTTCAGTCCAATAAGTTTTACAATGTCAAATCGCTAAGATCAAAAATAGCCCTTGAGTACCTCTTTAGCCCTTTACACTTTCTGAAGCTTAATCTCTGTGAGTTGCCCACACACCATACCTTCTCACTGTACAACACTATTACTAGATCATTACAATTCTGTGGGAATTATCTGCGTTACATACATCTCCCCAGTCCCCCATCATGGGAAGACAAAGGATAATTTGGGTCCGCATTCACGATGATTCCATAATGAGTAATGCCCGTCATACTAAAGGAGAACTGGGTAAAGCAGTGCCGTATGCGTCACAGCTCCAACAATGGCCAGGCTGTCTCTTCTCGGTCCTCTCCTTTGCCCTTTTGTTACGGGCGATTCCATCATGTGCGGAGGGCACAGCATAAATTATCGCACAACAAAGACACAGCACAGGGGACAACATTTGCATATTTGTTTTTCGTTCGAATCGGTCGCGATCACATCGTGTCCCTGCAGCCGACTCGCCCCGCCCGATCAGGGCGATGCGAGGTAGAACTCAGCGCGCGTGGTATTAATTGGAAAGTTAACCGCGGAGGGGCATAGGTCACTACACGGTAATGACCGCGGAGGAATGCGGGAATGCGTAGGATGAGGAGGAAGCAGTCGGATAAACACAGATGTTTGTGAAGAAAGCATGAATCTTGCCTAGTTAAGCGCTGAGACTTTGGCGCCCGTATAAAATTAGCCGGAATCGTCTGCCTTCTTGCAAATTCAGCACATGGGAGCAGAAACATGAGGTCAGACACTTTCGCTGAACACACACTATCTGCAAACCGCAGAGACACAGATCACCCAACAGGGCACTGTGTAATAGGAACATGATGCATATTATTGTGTGTGTATACAGCGGCATGTCATCTGGAATACCCCATACATAAAATATGAGGCATAAGGTCAAACACTATAAAGTCCAGGAAATGCAGGAGGATTTCATCAGGCTGACCTGGCAACTCTTCCCCGGAGGTCACCGAGGACAGACAGCTGCTGCAGCTCCATTCTCCGCATGGCCGAGTGGGTCCCGTAGGTCACCTCATTTCGGGATTGCAGTTGCTGCTGTAAAACCTATGCAGGGCCAGAGAGCCATCCTTTTAAGTATAATTTCAGCGTGTTCGATGTGCGTTTATTGTTTCGTGTTGAGCAAGGTAGCCTACTTAACCTGAATTGCTTCAGTAAAATATCCAGCTGTATAAATTGATTATATGTAAAAAGAAAATGTAAACTGTGTAAGTCGATCTGGATAAGAACGTCTGCTAAATGCTTAAAATGTAAAAATGTATTAAGCATGTTCGATTGTTTCGTGTTTGTTTTGTGTTCTCCTGAATCTCATTCATATTCAAAAGAATAGGAGACAGATAAATAGCTTTAGGATTAACAACTTGATGACACTAACTCAAGAACCCTTGTTTAAAACAAACTCTGAAACAGGTGATTGAGAGGAGAAAATAGAATGAATGGATAAGAGGGGTATTCTTTTTTTTTTTAAACAATTTTCACACATATTTGACGTTTGACTGTTAGCTGCCCACTGCACAACAAAAACACCACAGCTGGAGTGTGCCCTCCTCAAAGCTCTCGCCTATGAACAAGTGACTATTTTCAAACCCAAAGTCAATATAGTACTACAGAAAGGAGCTGGCGCTGATTGAGGGAGAGGCATATCTCTCACTGATGACAAATGATAGTCTGGTGTATCGTTGGAATAAAATAATGTGGCAGTAACCCAAAGGAACCCTGGCTGACATAAACCTTCCTGAAGCCAACCGTGTCCCATCATTGCACACACTCAGTCATAGTCAGCAGTTGAAATAGCCGAGGCCTAGACCTGAACCTGTGACTGTAGGGTTCAGCCTTCGCTGGGAGCCTTTACAGACAGAGCAACTCAGGAGCGCAAGAGGAGGTTCACACCAGAAAGATTTAAATTTGGTGAAGGACGATATGTTGCCACTAGAATTTGGTGAGAGCCAGAACTAGAAACCAAAATGCTTTTCTTCAACAACATTATTGGCATGAATAGCTGTTTGTCTATAAGGGTTTCTGAAACCACGACACTGCCATAAAGTAAATACTACCAATCTAACATATCATTTGGGGGAGAGTATTTACTCTAACAGGCAGAGATATCATATGAGCATGGGATCCAGGAGGAGGGGCTGAAAACAAGGGACAGGAGCTGGTCAGTAACTTACCTCAATATCGCTGTTCAGCCTCTGGACCAGTACGGTGATGCTGCGAATGTGCTCATCCAACATTAGCCTGACCACCTGCTCATCACCTGCCCTCCTACCCTGGAACCCCCTTACACTGCTTACGATCTCCCTGCTGCTGTGGTAGTGTGGGTCCACCATGGTGGCTCTAGAGTTCAGAAACTGGGGGCCGCTGTGTTTCTCTGGCTTCAACGCGTGGGCAGCCGAAGGGAGGGGCAGAGAGGGCAGCAAAGTGTGGGGATGGAGACGCCTTGAACTGCTCGGCCTGACACGCAGGAAACGGAGAGAAGAGGAGAGGCAGAACAAAAAGATACGTGATTGCAATGTGACACTCCTCAGACTAGTAATGCACCGCTCTAAAGAATTTCATTCTCACCCTGAAAAATGTGTAGCCTACACATTTTATCATCCTTTAGTTGTGCATTTCAATGTGCGTTGCTTTTTTTATATAAAAGGCAATCATACATCAAGTCTTTCTGGTAAGTGCGGGACCGAAAGATATTAGAAATAAAGTCTGCCCACTACCCGTCATCCCATACAATGGATGTATTGGCACACACACACGATAAGGTACGGGGACCTTGGTCATGAATTAAAAATAAGTCGGCTACCTTTCCAAAGGCGGCAGAGATGGAAAACATGGCCTTGCTCTTGACATTTTCTTCATAACAAAAGGACTCTGTTGGCAAGAGTATGCTGAGATGAGTTTAACAGCATGTATAAAAGCTTGATACAGTACCACCCACAAGGTTGGGAATTTCACCAATTTGTGTATCAATCCGAATGTATGCTAAAGACTGCTGTCTTAATACAGAGTCACTATTTATATCTCAATTGAAACGGTTATTTATCATATGATTAAATGTTGAATTTATTTACTGTCATGAGGAAATGCCTGGTAACTCTCCATGGACAAGGCTGTTATACATATTATTTTTATGATGGAAACAGTGGGAATATGTGTGTGTGGGTGTGTGTATGTGTATATATGTATATTCTCACTGTTTCTGTCACAATTATTATGTTTACAGCAGGTCAGCTTCTTAAAACCCTTCCAGTATTCAGTCTACACCAATCTATCTGAAAACAAATTTCTATTAATAGCAATAGTCTACTTGCCACTGTGAGCTTAAACGTGAACATTTCGCAGTGCTGGAGAAAAATTCAAGGTGCTTTAGTACAGCTAAAGTACAAAATGAACAAAATTGCACTTACCTTTAGCCTGTGTCGCCATGTGAAAACAGACTATCGCTTATTCTATGCACTGATGCAGCCTACTTCTCCGTCCAACAGAACGCCGTTGCGCTGAACTAAACAGACCATTCACCCTCTCATAATAAACAAACGAGCTTGCATGTACTCGTGAATATTTCAATTGATCGCGGTAGTCAATCCATCGGCAATATGCAGGTGCAATTATCATACGAATCCGTGACTATATTTTAATTTTTCTATTTTAGTACAATCTGCTTCTCTTCTAAACCTCGGTTGCTGCTTCTGCTGGCGACGCTGTTACCATAGCAACCACAAGCACAGCTGTTCCGGCCGAAGGGGTGCGTCCTAAAATGACACGGATTGTATCAGAGAAGAGATCGATTTATTTTAGCTACGTCACTGAATGTGAATACCATATTGTTAATGAGAAATTGTAAACTTTTCGTGCAGTTCCTTTTGTATCTAAACGCTTAACACTTACGGGAGAATTATTCACAAACACTACATTACCCAGAAGTATCATAATGACTTCCTTACCCCCCTTATTCCCACACCCAGCAGCAATGAAGTAATCTGGTAGGATTCCCTCTGGAGTGACGCAATGAAATGTGGTTGCTATTGGTCGAGAGCAAAAGACGAATTCTCCATTTATGGTTTGCTTGTTTAGTATGCACCGTAGGTTGTCAGCGACTAGTTCAACTTTAGTCTGAGCGCTGTGCAGTTTTCGCTCCGTCTTGTGCGTATGCAGATGATAGCTGCTATTTTATCGAGCTGCCATAGCCATGGATAGGGGAAACACTTGGCTGTGAGAATAATCTGATTTGACCTGTTTTGGGGAAAACTAGGACTCTTTGTCTCATCTTTAATTTTTTTAAATTTTAATTAAACAAAGTTTGAAACGGACCTTTTTAAAAAAAAAACCTACACAAAACGGAATAATACAACAGGCAAATCATTCTGTAACTGTTTGAGTAGAATTATGGTGAGTGAATAATTTATTCTTTCATATGGTCTGAATATTCCTCTGAACGCATCATTAATAATTACTAATTACTAGCGTTAATTGAAAATAAGATGCAATTTAATTTACGCTTCAGAACTGAACAGCTTTTTAATAATGGAAACCAGGTGTAACCATGTTACCTTTGACAAACCCACAGACCGGACATTCTCATTTGGTTACTGTCATTTTCACATAAGGAAAAGTAAGCAGGGTTGATATCGGCAAATAGTGTGAAGAGCATTAAATGAACGCTCCCATCTATGTAATTTACTAGTTTAAAACGACTATTTATTGCTGTAAAGAAAAGTTGATAATGTATTCGATCGGCATAAAGTGGTGTATTAGGGATTATGACTGGTAGATTTTCCCCCACGGCTGTGTTTCTCTTTCTGGAGATGCGGCCGGCTGGGCTCGGGGCACGTTGACACGCTCAGGGTTCCAGAAACTCGACAATTGTTTTGGTAATGATTCCACTCATGCGTGCGCTCGCTGCACAGCTCTCACTCACAACGTCACTTTTGTTGATAAATAGATCTTTACATTGAAGATAGCCTATCTTATTTTAATGTGCAATATACCACAATCACAATCACAAATACATAAATTAGTAATAATATTTTTTTCTGTATAATTATACTATTTTTCTATATTGTTTCTTTAAGGAAATTAACGATGGTGTAGGATTCTTGTCTTAGTTGTGTCAGAATGTTTGTGGTAGTTTCACTGCCTATGGGTAAATGTCATCTATACTGTACACTGTATATGTAGGATGGACTAGTTAGATGACAGCAGTCCCCTCAAACCCTGCCAATCCCCATTCACTATATAGAGCAGTTCCCATCACCAAATGAGTCCTGCCTTGTCACACATGTCAAGCTATCCGTGTCCCATGCCCCTTACAACACATACTCAATATGTCTTTGTTTTTATGCTTTTTACAAACATTAAAACATGCCCCATACATGTAACAAGTAATTGTGCCAGTCTGGAACTGAATCATGTTAGGGAGTGGCAACATATGCTCGTTAAAATAGAGTGAGGCACATCCCTCAGAGCCTCACAGAGGTGTGTGTGTGTGTGTGTGCATGCATGCATATGTGATCCATTTGATCCATTTGACAATTTCAGAGTGTTGCCACCCCTGTGATTATTGTGATGTCACATGATACACCCCTTTGAGACAATGGGGTTCAATGCATAGGCAGTGGCAGTGGTATAGATGATGATGTCCATTCCACAATGTACTGTAATACATCTCTCAGAAGAGATGCGTTGCCACATCTGGCATGTAAACCAGTGATGGGCTTTATTTTAACATCTCTATGGTTAATCATTACTGCAGTCTGTGTCATAAACTCTGTCACCTTAGAAACAAATAGACAGGGAAACCTTGTTTTCTCAGGGCCTCAGCACTGCTCACACATACACACACACACACACACACACTCACACTCACACATGCACACAGTCACACACATACACACACTCACACTCACACTCACACACACACACACACACACACACACACACACACACACACACACACACACACACACACATATTTATACCATGCCACTGTACATGCATTTTTTGCTTAATCAGGGAAATAATCTTTCAATAATTAAATCATTTCATTCGTTACACGTTTCTTATAACTGAAGCATAGTATCTCTGGAAATGTATGCTTGTTTAGGGGTTAGAAAAGCTTAAATACAGGACATGTAAAGCCATCAGTGTAACAACATTCTGTATATTGCACAGCCCCCTCTAAAATGAGACTGTCACACATGCACTTACAGCTAATTATAATGGTAAAATCATGAAAATATGATACTGAATCAGATACTCCCTCACCACCCTCTCCTGACCATAATGCTCCTTGTTGACAGTAATTGTATTTTGCCAGATTGTGTCCTTTGACCAGTAAGTGCCTCATAATAACTTAACCGAAAGCACATGTGAGGGTCGTGCTCTTTTGATATGAGTAATAACAATAACAATAACAATAACAATGGATTGTGTTAGCGTAGCGCCTTTCCTGCATCTCAAAGAACTTTAACGTGAAGGGGGATGTCTGCCCTCAACCAGCACCAATGTAAAGCACCCACTCATCGGGCTGGCATGGTAACCATATTGCACTAGAAAGCTCACCACACATTAGCTGAGTTGGAGAGGGAGGGATGTCTTAAGACATCCACACTGGGGGTTGATTGAATGGCCAGATTGAGAAAGACAGATTCAGAATTTGTACAGGACAGTGTGGGGAACCCACCACCGTTCCTGGTGATAACATTTTTAATTACCACAGTCTGTCAGTTCCTCTTTTAATGTCTCATCTGGAAGGTCGCATCTCCTACAGCACAGAGTCCCCATCGCCGCATTGCACTTTTGGATCTTTTGACAGGTACCGTGTGAACTCCAGTGGGTTAGGCGGAGTTGGCTGATATTTATATTTTGATTAGAGCTTTGAGTGCTTGTCTTCCTGACAAAGCTTACTTTCCGTTTTCACTTTACACAAGGAAATGGGAGTGATTCGTTATTTGTGAAGTCGCTCCAGGGCTGAAAATGAGTAATAATATATGATATAATATATGCGATTTAGCAGACGCTTAAAAGTGACTTACAGTAGTGAATACATACATTTTTCAGCATATGTGGTCCCAGTGGGAATCAAACCCACAACCTAAGCATTGCCAATGCCATGGTCTACCTGCTGAGCTATGCAGAACCATGAGATGTTTTAAGCTTCATCATCAGTCATTCTGTTTACACCTTTGAAAAAGACAAGAAACAAATATTGAATGCAGAACTACTACTATTCCAGAAACTGTAAAGATAAGCAGAGAATTGTTGCCAATGGGTTTGTGGGTAGTTCGTGGGCAGTGTGCTGTAATAGGCTTTCTGTGGATCAAGAAGGTAGGCTGTAAGTTGTTGATCCACAAAAAAATGAAATGATGCCCTTGTAAATAAAGGGTGCATCACAGCTATGATATTTCATAAACCTATGGAAAATTGAGATTCTCTGTTCCCCAAAGTGAGATTGCCCCAGCAGAGAGGGATTTGTGTCTGTATAGGATTACTGTACGAGTTTCTCTCCCGTGGTACCCAAGCCTTCATTGCTACCTATCTGATGCCCTTCGTTAAATGCTGCCAGTGTGTTGCCTGCCTTTGTTCTCGTGTGGAAAGGGAACTGACAAAGTGCATCGTTCTCGGCAGGCCTAATATTTTCTGGTTTGTTGGGACGTATCATTACGGTCACACTCGCTGCAGTATTTGGGTTTTATGTAAGAGAGCGATCCCTCTTATGTGACTCTCTGGAGCGGTAGACAGGAGCATCAGTGACACAATTTCTTTCTGCCAGATGCTTAGCAGCGGGTCAGCATGCTAGCATGTGGTCTGCGTTAGTCGAGTCCTTCGGGGAAGCGAATCTGTAGTAACAGATCCCCTATCCAAAATCTGCACTTCATTTTCGACAATGCGCTGCAGCCAGCCAGCGAGATTCCGGCAAGCGAAGGAATTCCGAACCTCTTTTATACAAACAGGCTGAGCCACATTTGGGAGTACAGGAACGTGTTAAGCTCTGACCCCGCGGTCCAGGAAAAATCCATGCTCTTCACTCGTCGATCCTAAGTATCCAGGTTTTTGTTCCAAAATTCCCTTGGCATGTTTGCGACAAATTATAACCGAGACTTTGACTGTGTATGTTCCTCAGCTGTTGACAAATCTGACAGCGTAAACAACAGCATTCCTCAGAGCGTTGTAAAACTCCCTGTACCCGGGGCTGTCCAACGCGTTTCGAAATGAAATAGCATTCCTCTGATTTACTTCTCTTGACAATTAATTAAAAGGAATTTCGCCTGGGTTGTCTATAGGGTGTATGAATCAGCATTTCTCTCATTCAGTTTACTGGATGGCGGTAAACCGAATTAACCTGCGTTTGTCTAACGGGTTTCCGAAATGTAATACAATTTGACTGATTAGGTTTTCTTGACGACAATTTACATGAGGTTGTCGTAACGTGTGTATGAACCAACAGTTCTCTGACTCAGTTTACTGGACGATGTTAAGCCGAATTAACCTAGGGGTTGTCTAACAGACAGGACTGCACTTGCCGTGCCAAGTTTCCACAAAGTGCCCACTCGGCGTGTTCTTCACATTAGGGTCATTTTTAGAGTCCATTCGTTGCAAAGCCATTAGCCATATCCTCCTCTGTTTTATCTTTCCTCTGATACACATTACACTGGCAATTTATGTCTGGCCAAAATACATCTTTTTACAATGGACTAATTGCCAGATGTTTGTACTTACAAATTATTTGAGTGTTGGGGCCTTTTTTTAACTTCACTTCCGGAGTCTGATATGGCCAGTACAGTCAGTGTATAAGGGGCTTTCCCCCCATTTTGTGACAGTAAGTTTAACTGGAGCAATGCAAGGTGCCATTTCAGATCTTTCCCAAGGCAACATTACCTTGCTTGTTTATTTACAGCCTTGTTTATGAATATTAAATGTGAGGATTCTTGTTTCTGTTTTCATGTCTGTCATTCTGTACTCACATAGTGATATAATTTCACATATTTTCAGAACTCTGAAACTCTTATCTCTGGGGTCGAATGGGAAAACAACGCTCAATCATTGTTCCACCTGTTCAAGGAGAGGGACATGTTTTGGTCTCGGCGGTGTGAGTGCGGCCTCTCAGTAACCCAGCCAGTTCCACAGTCAGGCCCTCTGACTTGTCCTCGCTCACTCAGACCTCTAAGCCGCTGTCCTCATTTACTCACTAGCACGTGAGCAGTATTTCCCTGACCCTAAGGCCTGGGCACAGAACTCTGAATAGAGCTGGGAGCTTTCTGTTCAGACAAAGGCGCTATAGAACTGAGGCACCAAACTGTTTCACAGTTTCACTGCTCTACTGTTCCGCCGTTTTATTGGTTTTCTTTTAAACCAAAGGGGGGGAGAAGGACAAAGGTGCCAATCCTGTGGTAATGAACGCTGTCCTATCAAATTTTGATTAGCCCGCAAGACACTTGAGTGTGCTCACAGACAACAGGAGCCAGTCACAAAAAAACAACAAAAAGATTAATGAAAAACAACATGTTTTGTGTTAGCATTAATTGCTTTCTCCATTCGTAAATTGACCATTTTCAAATACTTCTGAACGTCTGACATCAATACCAGTTCCGCATCGCCAGCAGCCCCAAAATCAGGTTGCTAACAGTGGGCTTCGTTAGGAGGGCTGTGAATTCTCAGTGTGTTGAATGTGTTTCGGCAGCAAGCAACCTGCTTAGCGGCCCTTCTTCCGTAGGACTGACTGGACGAGTACATCAATGATTAATGACTGTGGGCAATGAGGAGCCGTCACTCATTAATGATACAGAGGCATGGTGTCAACTTTCTGAAGACCTGCGCTTCACTTTGGATTGGTCCTTTTGACAAGTGCTAAAAGAACGTGTAAAAACTTAGCCTAAAACCAAGATCAAAGGGAGAACACCTATACAATCGCTTCACTGCATCATGTCAAGTCACTACATTTCGCTGTAGTTATTAAAATGTATATGGTTGTAAATGTTTGAAAAACTGTATATACAGTACCTCATGAGCATTTCAGACTTAGCATGCAAAATCCACACGACATAAAATGGGGTCAGATTCCTCTCTCTGTTCCTGCCCCACGGAAGGAGGGATTTTAATGAGACTTGATCATTCCCCTCTGGTAGAAACTGTGAATCCTCACAGGTTTCATATTGGGCTGCCTGGTTGAAATATATTACAATCCATCTCTATTTTATTTTTTTGGTGTGTTCCAGATTTTTTGGAGAAAGCGTTGAGAATGGATTTACTTTGAAACATGTTCTTAAGTATGGGGGAAAGTCTGTAGCCGAGGGCACCATTCGGATGTTGGTGCGTTTTCACACGGCACATGCACCTGTTGTTTGGGGGACAATGTCATGCTTAATCTGCGCAGAGAGATCCTCCACCATGCCAGGTGCTGATTGGATAAAAACAGGCAAAAAGGATTTCTAAATCGGCCAATGGCAGTTTTATCTTACCCTAGTTGGGGCACTCAAAAAACAAACTAAACACTGAAACAGAGGGTAAAAACAAAACAATTTATTTTATTTTATTCATTTTTATGAATATATTTACAATGTTGTACAAATATTTAAGCTTATGTTTACACAATTTGTTATTACAACACCCAGTTATGTGTATGTTTGCAAGCTGATGGGAGACAAGCACATTCTGCTGTTTAAACCTCTTTCCAAGAATGTTATGTTTATTATCCTTAGATTTGACCTTCATAATATATATATAAATCTCAACTCGGATCACATCCTCGTTTAAAAACACTTGTGCACCTGTGCTGTACGCCTTGAGCCTCCCTCTTACCTCTCTGAGTCATCCAGCCAGCCAGTCGGTTTCAGAATGAGGCACTCTTTTTGGAGACGGTCGAGCCTCATTGAATGTTGGCGTGCATCCCCCAGACTTCATTGTTTCCCTGAGAGGTGCCAGTACTCCCATCTGCAGCCATGCACTTCTCTTTGCACCCAGAATGGGCTGCTTTATGTAATGGGAGAAAAGTGTGAGGAAATGATGTCTGTAGAAGAGCCTAGACACCTGTGAGGACAATGGGCCATACACTGTTTTGAGAGTGTTTTCTTTAGGAAATATACTGGGGGGGGTTTTCTGTTGCTCAAATTCTTCTATTTCAATCAGGGCTTTACATTACACTCTCCCAACCCACGCTCCTTTCCATTAAATGACTTTTTCACATTCTCTCTGAGGTTCTGCTGCACCACTTCCAGCCCTGTGGTTCTCTGCCTGGGAATTTTCCTTACAGTATCTACTAGGCCCATTAAACCGTGACAGCCCCTGAACTTGTCTGGGACAGACAAGGCCCCATTGGCACACAGCCTAACAGTACGTCTGACCTTCGGCGGCCTATCCCACAGTAAATCTAGTGAGTGGCAGTCTACCTTGACGGGAATGGGCATTTGTCCAACAGCTCAAGGAAAGCGCGATGCACCGCATTGCTGTGATGTTACCGTCGAGTGGACCGAGAGACCCGCACAGCTTCAGCACAGATGCTGGGGAAAACGTTTGCGAGGCTGGTAGACTGTAGCGCGGTTTTGTATGTTGCTCCACATCCAGTGGCATCTTGTCATCTCCCAACCTGGGAGGACCCTCCTATGTTTCCCTAAATGGGCGTACTGGCACGGACCATTAGCTGGATCGCCCGGGGGTTATAACCTCACCAACGGCCTGTGTAATCTTCTGAGCAACATCCATTTACTGCCAATTGACTTTTCTCCCTGGAAGCCCGTTAAATCAGTGGCGCGCAGCTGTGCTGCCGGAGAGGACCGTGTTCCAGGGGAGGAGACCGCAGGGTTGTGGAAAAAAACCCAGGTTGAACCGCACGCGGTCAGCTCGCCTGATTTTACTGAACGTCAAGTTCTTTGAAAGTTCCATTTACTGAGAAATGGTCAGATTTTATTTATGATTTTATTTTTTTACTTAGCCTGCAAACATAACTATGCTTTAACAATGTACAGCCTTCATATTGAAGTTCGTACGAGAAACGGCCAGGTTTGGGCTTACATTACAGCTGAACTCCAGAAGAGCAGAGCCGATGAGTAAGCTAGCCTAAGCCTTATATTATTAACATTGCTGCATAGAAATAACATTAAAAGAGTACTGTACACAATTCTGTGAGATCAAACTCAGCAAATGTCCTGAATTATTAACCAAAAGTATGTGGCACTAAGTGGCTGCACCCCCCCCCCCCCTCCTTCTTTTAGGTTCCATCAAATATAAGACACAAAGTCTGAACTAAAAATGCAAAAACAAATGTAGGAAAGAACGTTTCCCAGGAAATTGGTGTTGCATAACAAGTGCTATAATTGATTATTAAGGTTTTCCAGTGTTAATTGTTTGCAAACAATTGTCTGCTACAGTGGGTGGAGTAGGCAATTGCCATAGTAACGTTTAGTGATGCTGTGGGACCCACTTCGGTAACCGGATATCAGGGGAATTTGAGGTTTATTTTTGGATTGTGGCACAAATGATCTTTTTACAGCAGTATAAAGCAGATGTGTCTCAGAGCAGCAAGGCAGTTCTTTAGTATGGAGCTCACTTGCTAATTTCTGAGGCTTGTTTTTAATAATGTACTTACCTAAGTCAGTATGTATGTTCTGTATGTATGTATGTATGCTTGTGTGTGTATGTATGTAATATGTACAGTATTTATGCAAGTATGTATGCATGTGTGTGTCTGTATGTAATATGCACTGTATGTATGTATGTGTGTGTGTGTGTGTGTGTCTGTATGTAATATGTACACTGTAGTATGTATGCATGTATGTGTGTGGGGGTGTATATGTAATATGTACTGTATGTATGCATGTATGTACTGTATGTGTGTGTGTGTGTGTGTGTCTGTATGTAATATGTACTGTATTTATGTGTGTATGTGTGTGGGGGGGTGTATATGCAATATGTACTGTATGTATGCATGTATGTATGTGTGTGTGTGTATGTAATATGTACTGTATGTATGTATGTGTGCATGTGTGTGTTTGTATGTATGTATATGTACTGTATGTATGCATGCATGTACAGTATGTGTGTGTGTGTGTGTGTGTGTGTGTGTGTGTGTGTCTGTGTGTGTTTGTGTGTAATATGTACTGTATGTATGTATGTGTGTGTGTGTGTGTGTGTGTGTGTGTCTGTATGTAATATGTACTGTATGTATGTGTGTGTGTGTGTGTGTGTGTAATATGTACTGTATGTATGCATGTATGTGTGTCTGTGTGTAATATGTACTGTATGTATGCATGTATGTATGTGTGTGTGTATGTGTGTGTCTGTAATATGTACTGTATGTATGCATGTATGTATGTATGTATGTTTGTGTGTGTGTCTGTATGTAATATGTACTGTATGTCTGTATGTACTGTATGTATGTATGTGTGTGTGTGTCTGTGTGTAATATGTACTGTATGTATGTGTGTGTGTGTATGTGTGTGTGTGTGTGTGTGTGTGTGTGTGTGTGTGTGTGTGTGTGTGTGTGTGTGTGTCTGTGTGTAATATGTACTGTATGTATGTGTGTGTGTGTGTATGTAATATGTACTGTATGTATGTGTGTGTGTATGTATGTACTGTATGTATGCAGTGTAGATTAGTGACAGTCCTCTCTCATACTTATCATACTGAGGGTTATAGTCTTTTACATATACAGTATTTTTTATGGTATTGTATTTTTAAATATGAAAGAAGAGATCACAGAAGAGACCTTACTTTCCCACCTGTCTGTATGGCATTTTTTGTTAGACTTTGTTAGTGATTGTTGGCAGCCATCATGTTTATTGGCTTCCTGTAAAGACTTTTGCCCTGTTTTGGTCATCAGCATAGGACCAACAGTGCCAGGGTTAAGCGAGACAGACAGTGTCTGAAGCCTTTTGGTTTCCTGTGGTGAATTGTCTGGCTTGTCCAATCTAGAAGTTTCCTGGCCTTGACATCAATGTCTCCATCGATGGTACGGATGCTAATGCCACTGGTCTGCCATGTCTCTCTCAGCCCAGGGATTACTGTCATGTAGACTGCTGACCTCCCCTTTATGATCTAGTCTTGATCGATGTATTTTTTCTCTCTTCTTTAAAAAAAAAACACTCTCACTCTCTGTGTGACATAAAGGTACAATGCCCCACAAGACTCCCGGCGACAGTGTGCAACGGCACGGTGGATCGTGGGGTACAGCGCACTGTACCACAGACTAACGCTTTAGCTGGACCTGCCACCCAGGAGGTCGGTTTATTTGTTTCTGAAGCTCTTGGCTATAGCAACAGGGGAGTTAGCGGCCACAGTCATGGGTGGAGTCTGACGTCTGAAGCCTCTGAATCTGTCAACACAGGCCTACACCCTGCCCACAGGCCGCCAGGCCACACCCCTGTGTTGAATCTCGCTGTTTGCCCTTTCCGAGCATCCCCCCACGGAGCAGTGGTGCAGGAGTTATCACAGGAGTTGCCTTTAAGCATTGGGCTGGTTATTATATTACGCCTCTGGTTCCATCGGTGGAGTTTGTGATCCGTCAGCATTGGGCCCAGTGACGTCCTCCCTCAGATGTGGTGGGGGAATGTGCTGACTCAGGACTGGCTCCACGATGATTATGAAACCCCAATGGGAGGTTTGTTTGGAGTGTTCCCTCTCTCGGCTTCCAGTGTATGAGACGCTCCTGACTGTTCTTGTTCTGTGTGCGTTCGCGTTCGAAAAGTCACCGCAAAGTCCTCAGACTGCCTTTGCCGGAATCGTCCTCAGTTCAGGATTTTGCTCGTTCGGAATTCAGACGGATAGCAACCGTTGCAAACATTCTACACTGCTCCGGAAGCTGACCTCTGAAATGTGATCGCGGGATTGGCCATTTGATACAGGCCGAATAACCTAATAGTTGCTCTACACATTATAGAAGCAAATACAATTTTCAAAACGTCTGCATGAAAATCCAGACTGTTATTGCATGCTTGAGGGCGTATTCAGCAGGTCTTTGGGCAGACAATATTCCTGTGCTATTAATAGGAGGCTACCGTCAGTATTCCAGCTAAGCGGAGGGGCGAAATTCCATTTTCCTGCGCCGGTCCACAAAGAGATGCCAAAGGACATCAGAGACAGATACATTGTGCTGGAGAAAGCGTTCATTGACTGCTTCAGAGGGGCTCATGTTGAACTGTACTTCATTAATGACTCCAGATTCAGTCTGTTAATGACACACTGAAGCCCAGGGCGTATAGTCAGCCAAACCACAAGGTGTTGGCTAGGGTACCATACAGCTGAGAATCGGAGGGAAGGAGGGAGGCCTGTGCTCTTCATTCTTTGGTAACACAATAATAATTCAGGCATAATTTTCCTTTCCACTCAACTTAACATGAATGAATATACCACATAGCTATGTTCGTACAAACATACATGTGCATAGTACTGTACATACGCTCTACATTACACTGTACGTACATACGTATGCATGTGGGCACGTACACACAAGCACATATACCTGCACATATGCACTCACACTTATGCACGCACGTACGCACGCACGCACGCACACACACACACACACAGAAGAGAGTGCACAGGCAGACTGGATCCTGGATGTTTCTTTCTCCATTAAGCCCATTATTAAGAACAATAACATTTCAGACTGACAGAATATGTCACTGTAGGTCCTTTGTTGTGGATGCTCATGTCACTGTAGCAGTGGGTTTATTTCCAGTCAGAAGGGTTCAGGCATTGAAAAGGGCAAAAAGAATTGGCCTTCTGCGTAGGAAATGTGAAAAAAACCAAAGAGACAAAGGTGTGGTTTCCACACGTGGAGAGAGAGAGAAAAAGAATGAAAATAGAAGAGAAAAGAGGGAAAAAAGTGCCGCCTGTGAGAATGAATCAAAGCCAGCCATTTCCTGTACCCTCTGCCCAGCTCTGTGCTTCCCATATATGGTAATGGGAATTTGCATGAAGGAGAAGCTGGCCTATGGATCAAGGCTGGTGCAGGAATTTCTCAAATGTTGTCGGACTAAATATTGGAAATGTTTTGTTACCAAACGGGGAGAGAAATGAATTGATCCGTTTTGTTTTAGGGGGGGGGGCAGGCCAGATGGATCACTTGAGCACTCCATGCTCTTGCATCAAGCCTTAGAATCCATATTCAAAGATTGCCTGCACACGTGCAATTTCATGAATGGGAGATATTTTATAGCCACAGAACCGCAGGTTAAGTGCAACTCACAGCTGAAACCTAGGGAGACCATGGATGTAAATGTGAAGTTGACTCATTAGAACATTTCACACTTGTAGACTATAAACAATGAAGCTACAAGGTGACTAGGTGGTGCTCTGAAAGTACGAAGCAATAGCCAAGTCACTCCACAGTAATTCCAGCCTCACTCTGTACTTTAATATGGAAGGTCACAGTCGGTATGAGGTCTCAGCTGACTCAGTGCTCATGTTATTATCGTTAGTTCATGCGAGCGGGGCCTCCAGTGGGCCCTGCGTGCTCTTAGGCCTTGTTATTACAGCCCCGCTCTGGCTTCGGCCCAGTCTCCTGCTGCTTTTCACTCAGCTGGGGGTGAGCTTTAGCCCTGCATATTTGGGAAAGCTCAAGAACCCGCATTTGTAATGATGTTCCCCTCGACAGGTGATGTTTTCCAGCGCGGGGATGCAGTAACACGGAAAACATGGCACTTCCCCTACCCAGAAGCTTTCATTAACAAAACATATAATGTATGATCAAGCCTCTATTCGGTCTAGCGGTAATTGCATATTTTTGTGTTGGCTACATTCTTTCAAACTAACGATGTGGTCTGTCAGAATCTTAACACTTTTGTTTACATTTTTGATGAGAGTTGTGAATTTAAGAGGAGAACCACATTCGAGTTTGAGTGAATCTGGACCCTCTTTCTTCTGCATAAACATAAATCTCCCCTCCCCCCATTTTTTCTATTGACAGGTCCTTCCCTGGCTTAAAATTGCATGCTGTCCTTCTCTAATGACCGGAAAGAGGGAAAACCAGCCTTCAGAATCTTTCTGAAACGAGCAGCTCTGAAACTATAGCTTATTTTATCAAGAGCTGGGCCAAATGCAGATTTTATATTCATTTTGGACCCAAATCAGGCCATAGAATAAAGGTTTTTCCAGGAGATGGAAATTGAGTGCAGCTTGTTGTAGGAATATCTGTGGTAGGCCTCATAATTGGGATTGCAGTTCCCGCAGTGCTGAAGCAATCCGAAAGTCCATTACCATACACACAGTACACTGATGCATTAATGGACCTGTTATATGATCCACATTAATGGAGTTTTAATTTGTGTTTCCTTCCTCGTCGTGATCGCTTAACGGGTTGTGCGTTCTGCCCCCACCTTGAGACGTTGATGATCGATGCCAGTGGGAACAAAGAATTGACGAGATGAGAATAGGGTAGAGTTTGAGGTAGCCCGATCTAGATGGACCCTTACTTACCTTGCCTATGGCCCCCAGGGGCCTCATGGGGTCCTTCCCACCATGCAGCTGGGGACCTCTGTAGCCCATGCCCTCTGCCAAGTTCTGGCCTACCTCATTGGTGTGGAAAAAAGACCTGGTGTGATGTGCCACAGTTGTGACGTCCCACGGCGCATTTAGGCTGTGACGGTTCTCTCACATCGGCGTTAAAGTGCAGAGAGAATGAGGAGTCGCACACCCATGTGTGTGTACGTTGTCTATAGTACATCCTTTCGTAGTCACAGCAAGTGTTAACACTTTGTTGTACGTCGCTCTGGATAAGAGCGTCTGCCAAATGCCTGTAATGTAATGTAATGCAATGTAAATTCAGGGGAGGCAGTGGATAGCGTAGCGGTCTAACACATCGTATTTTGGCTGGTCTGATACGAGTGTGGCTGCCTATCAGGGACGCACTTTGAAACCCGTCTCTGCCAGACTGGCCTTGGCCGTTAGCCCCGATTAGGGGCGGCATTTGGCTGTTCACCCCGGGGATCCGGCACTCTGTTTGTTGAGGAGCAAAAGGGCGTCCGTGGTTGGGTTCTATCTCGGAGGAGGCGGATCTGCTGGCCCGGGAAAATTGGCTGTTTACCCGGAGGATGGGCGGCGGACTCGTGGAGGAGGGTGAATTGAGATAAATAGAGGGTATAATTGGCAACCAAATTGGGAGAAAAATGGGAAAAAATTTGAAACAAATTTTTTTTTAAGTGTAAATTCAGCCGTGGACTGAGTAGCCCGGTCACAGGTTTATATTCGGTGTATCGCATTCTCCGTCGAATACTTGTCCCCTTCACCGTGTTTATCAGTATGATAGCACTCATTCTCCTGTGAGAGAGGAGAGAGAGAGCAGGCTTTTCTGTGCTCCTCCCCGTTTTAAAGGCATGTTGTGAAACATGATAATGGACACCTTCTGGCTACTCAATCAGGCAGTCCTTTATGACATGCCTGCTGAGAAAAGTGCGCAAGCACTCAAATGGTTCATATCCCTCCCTGTGCCCCACACTCACTGCATCTGTAAGAAGAAAGGTATTTGCTTTGTTGGTGAGAGAAAATGTGTCCACCCTTGCATGCTAATTATAGTATATTTTTTGTTATATTTTAGCAGTATTCCTGCTATTCTTCCTCTGGTACAGTATAATTACCATTCCCGTACTTTGGTATTGCCATAGTATTTAATGTTTTATGGTGGCTCCTGCACTGAAATCAGTCGGTTCGCCTCCACTTGCTTGTGGTTTTAAAGTGCTTTTTGTGTTTGCACATTTCACTGACTAGGTTTGTGTGTTGGGTTTCTTCTTTTCAAGTCTATTGTAAAATGACTTGTTTCCAAGCACTTTAAAATATGAAAGAGCTCATACATTTTTCACATCATCATGTTAATTTGTATCATCAAGGCACCATTGCAAAAATCATTCTATCAAAAGCCGTCTACCCCCTCCTGAACTCAATGCACTTAAAAGTATACATTGGCAAACTTAACCAACTCCCTTGCTTGGTGTGCACTTGGCACGTCTGACTGATCACCTTCCCTGGGTTTCAATTTGAAATGCATTTTTGTTCCCAGAAAGGAATTATTATATCAAGGTACAATTATATTTAAATGTTTTCAATGATAAATGTCCAGGTAAACTCTTCTTTTTGTATGTGTGGGGGGTGGGAGGACAGCTGCAGATTCAGTATAAGAGTTACTCGCTGTTTGCGTCCTCTTTTCCTTGAGGGATAGACAGGCAGGGAAGAGTTAAGCTCTAACGCAGCAGAGCTGCAGAGGGTCTTTGATTGGCTCCCTGTCCAGAAGAAGGAGACTCACTCCTCACACCACACTGTGAAAGAGCCAGATGACACTGACTCACGGCGCATGATGAATGACCTCAGCTCTTTTTGGAGACGCACACTTGATAAAAACAGAATGCGAGGAAAAAAAAATAAACCAGGGACAAAGGCAGAGAGAGAGAGAGAGGCAGAGAAAAAGAGGGAGAGAGAGTGAGCAGGCAAGCAAGCAGTATCAGACAGGGCACAACATTAGTGGTGCTATCAATAGCCCTTGTACATAGTGACTCTATACAGAAGAAACCAATCATTCATAATCTGTAGGAGTAAAATTAGACCTTCATTTGGCCGAATGAAGACACAACTGGGCTGTTTAGTGTGCTGTAAGATACAAACAAGAGCCTTTCATGCGTGAACACCAGCCACATTATTGGTCAATTGCTGCATAATATCGCTCTTGTTTTTAGTGACAGTGCTAATGAATTTCAGTCCGTGTGTAAAGGCAACCAGTTTCAGAGTGAATGTGAACTCTTGTCTCTGTCTCACTCTGTGTGTGTGTGTGTGTGTGTGTGTGTGTGCGTGCATGTCACAGGGGAGCAGGGGCCACTACCGCTACCACTGGCTGAGCCACAATGTCAAGCAGAGCGGCGTGGACGACATGGTCCTGCTGTCCAAGATCAACGAGGATGCCATCGTGGAGAACCTCAAGAAGAGATACATGGACGACTATATCTTTGTATCCTTCACGGAAAAGTGCTGCAGTCGGGCAGCTGTCACAGGGCTCCTTGGGCCAGTGGAGGGGGCCGTTTATAATTCATGAGATGCATCTTCTCCATGACCCGTCGCCCACCCGAGTCTGCCAGGACCTAGGGGAGAGGAGGAAACCGTATGAGATAGCACATTATCGAAGCGCTATAACAGATTGCTTTATCCAGAGGGATTTGCACTCATTTTATTTGTACATAACCGCATGCACAGCTGGATATTTGCTCACATAATTAAAGTTACTGAAGGGTGCAAGAGCAGTGTCACGCATGGTATTTGAACCAGAGACCTTCTGATTACTCAAGACTATGTCACTCTTGTCTGGTCCTCAGCTTTATTTTTTATTTTATTTTCATAGTTTCAAATTTTTCCCCGTTTTTCTCCCAATTTGGTTGCCAATTATACCCTCTATTTATATAAATCCACCCTCCCCCATGAGTCCGTCGCCTGTCCTCCGGGTAACGAGCCAATCTTTCCAGGCCGGTAGATCCGGAAGGATCTATAAGGAAGCCACGGAAAGCACACTCGGAAAGCACACTCAGGCACACTACACGGTTGTACTGAAGGATTTGAGTGTACTGTGCCTTTAAGAGGCCTTGACCCAGCCAACAATCTCTCCAGTGCTATCACACAGAAGCATGCTGTGCCCTGATGTCATTGTTCCCATTACCCAGGTCATTTTAATTATTTACATCCAGGATTTAAAGCTTAAAGATTCTTGAATATACTATAGATCATAGAACCAAAATAAAATAATCTTAAATAGCCAAAGAAAAAAAGGTGTGTCTAGCACAATTATATATATTTTTAGAAGTTATGCAGTTTGTGTAATACGGTACAGTTTTTTTAAACTGAGCAAGGTAGAAATGTGACTGAAGGATTTAAGCCCTGAATGTCACTGCACTGAAACAAATGGTGGACTTGAAGTTCTTGTAGACCTTTTCTAAACTATGAAGGTTAATGGGGATACACTGAGACCACAGGAGAATATTACTGTGCTGTATCTGAAATACACTGAGACCACAGGAGAATATTACTGTGCTGTATGTGAAATACACTGAGACCACAGAAGAATATCACTGTGCTGTATCTGAAATAAACTGAGACAGCAGGAGAATATTACTGTGCTGTATCTGAAATACACTGAGACCACAGGAGAATGTTACTGTGCTGTATCTGAAATACACTGTGGATGACAGGAGAATATCACTGTGCTGTATCTGAAATACACTGAAACCACAGGAGAATATTACTGTGCTGTATCTGAAATACACTGGGGACCACAGGAGAATATTACCATGCTGTGGCCCTTGACCCCAGCTGTGTGCGCATGCAGACATACATCGGCCCTGTGCTCATCTCTGTCAACCCCTTCAAGCAGATGCCATACTTTGGGGACAAGGAGGTGGAGATGTACCAGGGGGCGGTGAGTAGCACACTCTGGACATGAAGTGCTCTGGCTTTGTCAGTGGGCACAGTAGAGTCCTTAGGACCACAGAATACACACCCTCAGCATTTTTGGTTTATTTTATGACATTCTCTGGCTTATGATCAAACATGTCTGAAATGCACTGTTGTAAAGCATAATGAAGGGGCCATATTTTAAAACAAAAACCCCAAAACGACCTTCAGTTGTATTTACGTTACGATGGTTAGACTAACAAAGCAGTTCATGTAAAATGGACTGTTCTAGGTGAAGTGTGAATCTCACTTCAAAATCCAAACTGAAGCCTCAGGAAATCTGGCGATGTCCTTTCAAGTCTGTGTTCAGGTTGTGTTCTTCTAAAATAAATTCTGGGCCAGCTTATAAAACACAGTCTTGGCTGCTGAATCGCACATTTAAGAAACATGACTTAATAATGAAAACACGTGCTGGATCCGTTACAGCTCAGACCTCACGACCACATTAAATGTATTTATTCATCTTTGCTTTTATTCAAATTCAGCATATGTATCCATCTACACCTGAACCGTTGGTTCCCTCTGTTCTCTCCATGGTCACAGGCCCAGTACGAGAACCCGCCCCACATCTACGCACTTGCGGACCACATGTACAGAAACATGATGATCGACTGTGAGAACCAGTGCGTCATCATCAGGTAGGGGGCGAAAGCGGCTTCTCACATGGTGCGTTTTTGTTTTGTTAGACAGAAGGGCGGCAGTGTAGTGTAATGGTTAGACTTGTAACTCAGGGTTGCTGGTTCAACTTGACTTAAATATCCACCTGTAAAATAATTGATTGTATGTAAAGAAATGTAAACTGTGTAAGTCACCCAACAGGTTCCACCTAAAATGTAAATGAAAATGTAAAATCAAGAAGATTCCATTCTTCTGAGAATATCTGTGGTGGTTTTCTAATAAAATTATGAAATGTTGTCAGGGGAAGGGACAATAAGGAACTAAATATGCATTATAAATGTTGTCAGGGGAAGGGACAATAAGGACCTAAATATGCATTATAAATTCGAAAACGTGCCCTTGGGCAATTTTTTTTCCACCTATTGTCGCTGGTTCTAGAAATGTATTCCATGCACTTAAGGGAGTTAAACAAGAACTAATGTGGGACCAATCAACTGTTTAGTTCTGATCTGGCCCCTTTCATAAATCGTGCACCTGCATGCATCTGTCTAAGATTAACTTAATTGTAAACACGTGCGTGTTGTGTGATGTTACGTTGCATGTTTGCATGTGAAACTGTAGCTCTACTGGAATAGCTATTGAGGCCTCTGTTTCATGGAGCCCTTCCACCAATGAGTGGGAGAGACCATGTCTACCTATAAACGTTTTGGTTGCCCAGTGGAATTGTGAAAGTTTGGGGAATTCTGTATTATTCCTTACAGTTCCACAGCTTTGAAACAAGGGCTCCTTTGGTTTGCAGGCAGCTCAGGGAACACGACGTGTCACATGCTTGTTGAGTGGAAATTCCCAGGTGCTGGTTCAGCGTTCACCATTCTGAATCTCTTCAGTAAAATGTCCAGCTGTGTAAACAAAGAGCGAGTCAAAAGAGTAAGCTGTCCCGCATATGAGTGTCTGCTAAGCAAATAAATATTGTTTCACCGTGCATCCTGTAAGGAGTCACCTAAGGCTATGCTTAAGATTGCAGTGCTTACCTCATGGCGATTGACTCCTGCCCCAGCACTTTTCCCCGTCAGTCTGTTTGCACAGCGAGCGGCTGGCCGTACACTTACCCACATAAAAGGAAGGGATGCGGGGTAGCAAAAAGGCCAGATTAGCAAACAGAGCGACCTGGGAAAATTGCTGTACAGGCGGTTGTGGTCAACATTTCACTACAAGAGCCTTTTTTCCCCCCCGTTGTGAAAAGCATATACCTCGTTCTGAAATGAAGGACTAGGAGATGGTGAAGCGCCACTGGTCTCGTCTTTCTGAACTTTTGAACAAATCTGTTTTTTGAACTTTTCTTCTTTTTTGGGGAAGGCCCTCTGAATAGAAACGGGGCAGAAGTGCTTCAGAAAACACAGATGATAATAACACATTACCGCTCAAAACACTGCATGAAATATGCTTATCTTAGGCGGTCCCACACATATAGATGGACGGTTCAATAACAGGCTACATTGTCATGTGACATTTAAATTGCACCTCAGAGTCCTAGTCTCTGTGTTTAGGCGGGATATCCTGGTTGCTGGCAATGCCCGTTTAAGAGCATATTTGCAGTGTTAAGCTTATTCGTGCAGCTGCAGGGCATAGCTGTTGGTCCCTATCTTCACTTGTGCACAGAGAATGAGTCAAGAGTTGAGTTTCCAGTTTGATTTTACTGCACAAGTTTGCCAAATGCTGTCCGCAGTACTTGTGAATGGTGACACCAACTAGTGAGACCCCACTATTCTTCTGAAATATGTCTATTTGAACTTTTGGCAGATTATTTTCCATCCTGCTCATAAAAGTTTATGTTTTTTTCTGCCTCTTTCATCAGTTATACTGTTGTCCAGAACAGGGTTTCCTCTCGACCCTCAAGCTGTTCATTTTCTGTTTCTTGTGAGCTGAATATAAAAAGAATCGGAACAAACAGCAATTGTCTCATGGAAACAATGGCAGTGGGAAAACTGGGAAGTTTTAATGTAGAAATTCTAATAGTGGAACATGCTCGCGGGGGAAATTGCATTATGTAGCCATGGGAGTATCAGAGGAAGTGAAGCGTACAGAATTAATAATGCTTCAGTGACCCCTCATTGCATGGATCCCAGGAGCTGGGGGCCACCACTGTCTGGCTGGTGTAATGGAATTCTGTGTGTTGTGGGGTTTCAAAACCTAACCTTCGCCATCCACACAAACAGCAAGAGATATGACCAGCTTGCTGAGATAAAAGACCAAGGCCAGAGAGCCGATCATGCTCCAATTCTGTCTCTGCTCGCTCACGACAGACCATCACCGGAGCTCCGACATGCTCTCCACTTCCGCAACCCAAGCAGACAAATAGACATCAGCCTGTGTTATCAGAGTCACAAGCTACAGTGTGCCGTGGATGGATGCGATTCAAATTTCAAACCACGGCCCTCATCGTCCCTGTCGGATACCAATCCAAAGACCAAAGTCCCCAGCCCTGGGTACTAATCAGACGCTTGCTCCGGCTCTGGGGGCTGATGGCATGCTCTCCACGGGACGTTAATGTACTCGTTTACTCTGCTAAACCACGCTACGCTGCAACAGGATCACTGTGTGCGTGCCTTTATAAAACAAAGTACTCAAACAGGTCATGCCAGGTGAAGCCAAACCATGCAGTGGATGTAAATATCATAAGCGATGCATTGTGATCTGTTTGTAATGGTGTTTTACAGCTGTTGAGAATACATGTGACCAGTTGTTGTTCCTCATTTGGTCATTTGCAGGCATCACCGAGCAAAAACAGCACAACGCTGTCTATGAGACTGAGGAGGCAATTCAGTGCCTTGTCCCAGAATTAGAGCACTTGCATGTAGTTTCTCGCTTTTCTTTCTTTCTGTCCATGTTTGGCCAGTAAATCTGAGAGGAAGTTAGCAATGTGTTTGGCCTCTGCGGCTGCTGTGTAATTACAAAACAGCCGGGCAAACACCCCCAATGAAGTTTAAAAATAGGAGCCATTAAATCAAGCCCTTACATAGAATAAAAAACTAGCTGCACATGTACCAGAAAGCCAAGTCTTCTGACAATAGCTGTGGGCCAGAGAAAACACTGCATGTTGATGTTCAGTGTGGGTTTACCTCAACACTGTGGGGGAAAAAAGACAAAGGGGAGTCAATGCTAGATCATTAAGGTTGAGTGAGTGATCTGTTGCTAGTGTATAGCAATGGCACTGCCCCTGTCCCTGTAGAGTTATCAAGATGCTTTTAATTGCTGTTTACTAGGTGGGATATTTTTACAAACCCTTTAGTATTTTTTCTAAAACCCGGATACCAACTTATTCTTAAGATGGCACAGACGAGTGTCCTCTGGCTACGTTTTTATGTCTGCAGCTGTGCTGTTTCAAACTGACATCGCCAGCATGGCTGCCCTCTGAAAATGAAATAAAAATGTGACATAGCTGTGATCTGCAGCCAAAGCGCATATATCTGGATTCCTTTGATTCTGCCAAAATGCGAAGGGTAGGAGAAGAGAGGGCTATAAGAGAAACAGCTGAGCCTTGATATAACTATCCTGACACGTTTGCAACTTTTCCACCGGAGCGAGAGGTGTTCTTGTTGATATAATTATAGGGAAAAAAGAAGAATATGCACAAGAAGACTCATGCCCACAGACAGGAAAAGCTAAAAATACTGAATGTGTGGTAAATCAGGAAGTTTTAAAATAGTTCTGATTCCAGGTCAGTGTTGCTATTGGGTGGAATGTTTGGCTTCCCTGTTTGGCCAGCTGTGACATCACTGGCGACATCCCTACCGATTGGCATTCAAAAGCAGCTCTGCTTGGCTTTCAACACATGTGCACGGTACACTCCATTCCTGGTTTTTGGCAAAAGCCTATAAGATCTCCTCAAACATTATCAATTAGTAAGGCTGTTAAAGAAAACTGTGGTCTTTGTCGCCCGCAGTTCTGATGATGTTCAGTCAGCTTTCTTTGTTCTTTTTTCCCCTCAGTGGAGAAAGTGGTGCTGGGAAAACAGTAGCAGCAAAATACATCATGGGTTACATCTCAAGAGTGTCCGGTGGGGGCCCCAGAGTCCAGGTATGAGCTCCAGAGCAACTCCCACTCCTTCTTTAGGGGGTTGTGATCTCTTCATAGTGAAAATGCACATCACTGATCTCTTTTGCGCGAACAATGATTGATCATACCATGTATTAATGCACATCGTGTAAGTCGCTCTGGAAAAGGTGTCAGTGTAGTGTAATGGTTAGGGAGCTGGGCTTGTAACTCAGAGGTTGCTGGTTCAATTCCCAGGTGGAGCACTGCCGTTGTACCCTTGAGCAAGGTACTTAACCTGAATTGCTTCAGTCAAAAAAATTAAATATCCAGCTGTATAAATGGATTGTATGTAAAATAAATGTAAACAATGTAAGTCGCTCAGGATAAGAGAGTCTGCTAAATGCCTAAAATGTCAATGTAAAATGTACTATGTGGAATCAACATTGGATTATGCACATATGTCAGCATGCATCCTCATACCCTCAGACAGTGTGATGGCAGTTGGGATGTGGGTCTACAGACACCACTAGGTCACATGTTCTTCACTGGCGTGTGTCAGGCCACCTTTCATCTGCCATCACCCCAATCTCCCATTGTCCCCCAACAGCAGCCTGCCCCCACCCACACAGGGCCATCTGTCCCACACACGGACCACCAGATGTCCTGAGTTACCCCCTCCCCAAAGTTTTTTCTTTTTTCTAAGAAAGCTCTGTCTGTGGGCTCCTCAGCTGGATTACACAATTTCTTCCACTCAAGCGAGAATTTTAGCATGGAACTTGTCACTTCCTGTTTCTCACTCGAGCTATAGGCTACTTTTCCCCCTTTTGACTCCAGTCCTCCATTATAATCTTTTTAGTATCACTTTTTTAGTATCACAAATTTTGATGTATTCGAGGTGAGGGATTTGGCAATCCATAGACAGATTCAACAGATTCCACATGGAGTAACTGGGCTCATTTTTACCTTTTGTAATCCAGTTGATGAACAAAACAGTACGGTAATTGAAATCACAGGCAAAAGGATTTACACAAGTTATATGAGTTTCATGCAGATGTTTTCGGAATGAATTTAAATACATTTTCTCTTTTGAAAATGCATTTTCCCCTGAATGCAAGTTGCTCTTTGTTTTAAATCCACTCGCATGCGCACACTAGCGCCCACACCCACCCACACTCTCACTGTGTCTCAGTGTCACATTTTCCCCCTGTTCTATTGTGGGCTGTGTGACTCGCTGCCGTCTCCCAGCATCTGTCTGCTCCATTAATATGTGTCACAGCTGGACGCTGTGTTATTACCACAGCCAGCCACACCCAGCGCACCCCATGGAAGTAAAAAATTATATTGTTATTTTAAGAATTTGTTTCAGATTTTATCCAATTTTCTCCCAATTTAGTAGCCAGTTACACCCTCTATTTTTTCATGTCAATCCCCCCTCGTAATGTGAGTTCGCTGCCGTAGCCCTGTGACCAACAGTGACATGGGCGAAGTATTGTCTCCTCTGAGACGGCACTCACCAAGCTGTCGACCGTAACTCTGGTACTCCACAGCCACTCCTGTGCGCAGTGAACGTCTTGTCGGCTTCCCTCCCCACTCCCTGGGGCGGACAGCCAATTGCCGTCCCCTGGTGGCTCTCCCGGCCAGAGCAGACTCTGGCGCGGCCGGTGGAATTGAACCCCGGTCGCAGTGGCCAGCATCGAACATTGTAACCGCTAGACCACCCGGGAGGCCCCCAAAAGTGTGATTATTATTATCCCAAAATTTAACACATGGAAATGAGACTCCCCTTTGGAGCGTCTCCTCGTAAACCTGACTTCATCCAGCTTGTGGAAGGTCGGCGAAGGTTTTCACTTGGTTTTTGTCAACATAGGCCAGTCTTTCTCGATGTTCAAGTCTCACAACTCTGCCACAGACAGAAATAAATTAGTTACACAAGCAAGGATTGAATGTCTACCGTAGCACCTTTTGGGGAGGAGAGAACTCATGTGCAATCACAGGGAAAGTGCCTCCTATCTTTTTCTTCAAAAAAAGAATGCAAGGGATTCAAAAAAATGCCACCACTCTACTTTTGCTTTCAGCGAAAGGTGAAACGAGGTATCTGCCTTCACCCCATGGTTCTGGTTTGCACAGATGTCTTCAGATTACAGGTGCCAGTACTTCCTGGTGGATGATGCCTTCCAGACAGCGTGTGCACTTTCGGAGGGTTGCTGGCCCGCGCACAACAAGTGCTGAGGGATGATTCACCGCAGTGCCGTGTCTTCCGATCACCTGTTGCCTCTTCCCTTCCAGCACGTGAAAGACATCATCCTACAGTCCAACCCCCTGCTGGAGGCCTTCGGGAACGCCAAGACCGTGAGGAACAACAACTCCAGCCGATTCGTAAGCACTCTGTGTGTTTTCTCTTTTTTTACAGCCAAAAAGAGGGGTGGGGGAACTTTGGATTGGCACCTTCCTGTCCTTTGGCTTAATGTAAAACCGCTGCGACACCACTCCAGAACCAAAGCAGGCCAAAGTACGTTCAGTTCAAACAGGGAGAGAGCTAGGCAGATTGGGAGTAACGGTGCATTCTATTTTTTATTTTATTTTTACAGAAGACGTGTGCAGTAATTGCTCTCTCCCCTCTTTTTTGGCCTGGGCCATTGGCCCGGAGCGTGCTCTGTTAAAGTGGAGCGTCGGGGATGTGAGGCTGAGCTCGGGGCCCACCGGGGGCCAGAACGAGGACAGGCTGACCACAGAACGAGAGAGCGCTGCTGTTCATTACGACCTCAGGCCTCTCCAAACCAGCACGGCCACAGCAGCAGCAGGGGAACACTGGAGCCATTTACTGCCGTGTCCCCATTGTTCTTTGAACACAAAATAGTTCCATTGTCTCTGGTTGCCTGCGACGCGGGGAAATCTGCTGTTTTGGACAGGTTCAGAAAAGAAAGCGTGCTTAATTTGGGATGGTCTCACTGCCAGGTAGTGTCACACTTGATTTCAGTTAGGAATAGGAATATACTTTATTATCCATGTTACACAAGGTCATTGGAATTAGTCTTTTTCCATATCTCTCCTAGATACTCACACACATAGACCACTATACATATGTATTCCATAGAGACGTCTGAGCGCAGGGTCAGCCATAGTACAGTACCCCTGGAGCAGTTTAGGGGTTCAGTGCCTTGCCGAGGAAGTGAACTAGCCTCCCTCTGGTTTCCAGTTCATAGTTTTTTCGTTAGCCTTCCTGGGATTTGAACCAGCAACCCTCCGCATGCAAACCTGTGTCGCTAACCACTGAGCCACTGCCACCCCTTAGTTGACTTCTTCTATTGGAGTGAGACTGGCACAGCAGAACAGACATGCTCCTATGGGGTCGGCTCATGACAGACTTACGAATGGGGCACAGGTGTGTGACCGAAGCAGAAATGTGCCAGGTTTTTTTCTCTTTCTTTTCTCCCTGTAAGGTCTGCTTTTCAGCTTAGCTCTCCCCTCTCTGATTCCAAAGGCCCCGCTCTCGTTCTGCAGGGGAAATACTTTGAGATCCAGTTCAGCTCAGGAGGAGAGCCAGACGGGGGGAAAATCTCCAACTTCCTGCTGGAAAAATCACGGGTCGTCATGAGAAATCCCGGGGAGAGGAGCTTCCATGTGTTCTATCAAGTGAGGAACTGGGACAAGGGTCCGGGCTCTGTTTGTGTTCTGTTTACCACTTAAAAATGTATGAGGCGGCGGATAGCGTAGCGGTCTAACGCACCGTATCTCGGCTGATCCGATACGAGTGCAGCTGCCTGGCAGGGACACGGTTCAAAACCCGTCCCTGCCAGACCGGCCCTGGCCATTAGTCCCGATTAAGGTGGCATTTGGTGGTCCGCCCCAGGGGGAGGGGGAGGGTGAGCCGTCACGAGTTCGTCGAGGAGCAGGAAGGGTGTCCGTGGTCGGGTTCCGTCTCGGAGGAGGTGGATCTACTGGCCTGGAAAAATTAGCTCGTTACCCAGAGGACGGGCAGAGGCCTCGTGGGGGAGGGTGAATTGAGATAAATAGAGGGTATAATTGGCAACCAAATTGGGAGAAAAACGGGGACAGAAACCATAATTTTTTTTTTTTTTTCAAGTGTATGATATTGGGCCTGAGTGTGTCCTTGATTGGGTTTTTTTGGACACTAAGCACTAAAAAGTACATTTAGTCTCTTGAAGCAGGTTGTTTTCATTCCCTCTCGAAGTGGTCTGTGGCCTCGGTAAAGGTGGTTTCATTTTCCCGTAATACAATTTCCTGTCATTTAGAGACTGAATGCAGAATATAGCATAACGTCTCTGGAATAACAGTGATTTAACCATTTGCCAGTTGCCTTTTCTGATGACCACAGGGATTTTCTTTCTGTTAATGTCTTCCCCCCCAGCCTATTTCTGCAAATAAGCAATTTGAGAGCCATTGCAGGAGTTCCCGTCTAAAATTACGGAGTGCGTGGTGCTAATCATCTGTTTCCTTGTGTGCGTGCAGCTGATAGAAGGAGCCAGCGGAGACCAGAAGAGTAGCCTTGGGATCACGGATTTAGATTACTACAGTTACCTCAACCAGTCGGGGTCCTACAAAGTGGATGACATTAACGACAAGCGTGACTTTCAGGAGACAATGGTGAGCCTTCCTGGTGCATGTGGTTATTTGCGTAGCTACCTTGAGGAGCACAATGGTGAAGAAATGGCCCAAAAAAGGATTTCCTGTCACAGAAAAATAGAGGGAGGGGATTATCTCTCTCAAGCGTCAAGCTCTTCTCTACAGATACTTGCGATGACTCCCCTGTCTTCTTCTTCCCCTCTCTCCTCCAGCTCCTGTTTATTAATATTGTCGTTTAACAAATTACTTTGAGAAATTGAAACCAAAGTAAAGTGCTTCTATGGACATAAAGCGTGACTACATGAGCGTGACTTGACTTGACTTGAGCGTGTGCTCCGTACAGCCAGAAAAACATTTTCCCCTTTGGATTACATTCAAAAATGTTTGACTTCTTCCATTTCCAAGTAGATTTTGAATTTTGGTCGATGCAGTTTCAATGAATGTCAAATAAATGTGGTTATAAGGTAAACTATCGGTAGGAGGGAACAGCTGTAGGAGTCCCATAATATGGTGTGTGGAAGCCGCAGCTGAACACTCTCTCGTTCCAGCACGCCATGGGCGTGATCGGGATCGTGCCGGGGGACCGCGCCCTGGTCCTGCAGATTGTGGCGGGCGTGCTGCACCTGGGCAACGTCAGCTTCAAGGAGGCGGGGAACTACGCAGCGGTGGAGAGCGAGGAGTGTACGTCTCCAGCACTTTCTTTTTTCTTTTACGACTCTGCCGTTCCTTCCAAGCCTCTTTCCTGGTGTCCTGAGCTGCCTTTGTTTTGGGGACAGAAGGGAGAACATATTTCGGGCTCCTGGCCGAAGTGTCTTTCCACGCTTTCATCGCGTTAGTCCAGGGTTCTGGCCAAAATGCCGCTGCGTGCTGAACTGCCAGTGAAAATAAAGCACAATTTCAGGGTCTGGGCCGTAATACATAACATCACGACCTAAAGTTATGCGGAGGAATTTTGTGTTTCCTGTTTCCCCCCTCTGCGCGTTTCCCCCGCGGCTTGAATGATGACATTGAATGCCTGGTCTTGCCAGGGCACAGAGGCACTCTGTTCTATGCAGATGCATCTGTGTGTTGTTGACCTTTTTTTTCTGTTCTGTTACTGATCACAAGTGTGCTGTTTGAGTGAGAAAAAGCTCTGCGCATATAGAACCAACAATGAATACGCACCCGTTCCCCTAATCGTTTGTCCCCTCTGTCCCACCTCTTATTGCACAAACCCTGCACCCCCCAGTTGAGAAAGATCCTCACCATGAGTGCAGGCAGAGCCTCTGGGTTATTGGGGTTACCGCTCCATTTAGCACCCCCTAGATCAGTGGTTCCCAACCTGGGTCCTGGGGGCCCACTGTGTGTGCTGGTTTTCGTTCCAACCACAATTGCAACCTCTGAATTGTAACTAGCTGTTAATTAGTTTTAATTCGACACTTTTAATTCCTATTAAAGCAAGATTGACTCTCTTCAAAATGATGGTAGGCCCTACACACATGCTTCCTCAAACTTAATTGATCATGAAATTGGCTGTAACAAAAACCAGCATACACATTGGGTCCCCAGGACTGGGGTCGAGGACCACTGATCTAGATCCTCATAAAGCACCTACAGGTTTGCCATCAGTGAGAGATGTGCCTCTACTCCAATCGGCGCTAGCTCAGCTGTTGTTCACTGCTTGGCTTAGGGTGTGGAAAACGGTCCCTATCTTGTAGGCCGTGTGTATGAGAGGAGTGTGCTTGCTTCAGCTACAGCGGCTCCTCAGCTACACCTGTGTAGCACTCATGTGACACCATAGTAAAATTGCCAGTTTAAATAAAATGTGAGAATAGGGGGTAAACTAATGCACAAACCCAAGGCAGGACACTGCTGTTCACATATACTCCTGTGTGCCACTATCATTATGCTCTGTGACTCTGTGACCCCTCCTCCCCCCCGCAGTCCTGGCTTTCCCTGCCTTCCTGCTCGGGATTGATCAGAAGCGTCTGAAGGAGAAGCTGACTAGTCGTAAGATGGACAGCAAGTGGGGTGGCAAGTCGGAGTCCATCGACGTGACCCTGAACGTGGAGCAGGCGTGCTACACCCGCGACGCCCTCGCCAAGGCCCTGCACTCGCGCGTCTTCGACTTCCTGGTGGAGGTAAAGAGGCTTGACCCCTCCCTCCCGCACTCTGTCCACCCACGCCCACCCATTCCCTTTGGGTTACGGTACAGTCCATTCTCAGGTCCTTACCAAGACTGATGAGCTGTTCTCAGTACCAGTCCACACACGCCCCTTCAGTCATATAAACAGTGGCCAGTTGCAGAAGCACCCAGACATTATGGGCCCCCCTACTGTTATTATTACTGGTAATCTCACTGTGGTAGAAGCTGAAGGTGGTAAAAAAATAAATTTAAAAAAAAGGTAATTTTCTTTACTGAAGCAAGGACATGAGGAGCCGAAATGGCCGTCCATAAGAATGCCTCATGGGACTGATTGTGTCCACTGTGTTATGTGTTGAGATTTGCCTCCCTCTGGGGCCTCGTCTCACAAGGCTAATGTACAAGCTGTGAGCCAGTGGAAGAATACCACGTTTAGACAGACTACAGAGTGTGATCACTGGAGGAGGCCCTCCCTCTAATTGGAGCTTGAAATTAATTGAAGGTTTTGAAGTATTTAAAAATGTGCACAAAGTTGAAGTGTTTATTTGAGGGAACCAAGCATAAAGTCAATACAATGTTCAGCATAATAGTTTCCACCGGTTTTCTACTGTTAATGAACAAACCTAGGGTTCAGGTGGAGGTTATGGTTCCCTAACAGGCATGACTCATTTATGATTCATCTGTTTATGTAATAGGTATAATTTTCTGAAAATTGTAGTTAATACTACCAGCGTATTAAAAGACATTATTGTATAATAATTACTTTTTTCAGTCCATCAACAAAGCCATAGTGAAGAACCACCAGGAATTGAATATTGGGGTGTTGGATATTTACGGGTTCGAAATATTCCAGGTAAGTGCATTTAATATTCCACAGTATTATTTTTTTGCTAATATCACTTGATTGAAAGGACAACAACAAACAAATTACATGAAGGTTTTAACCATTGCATATCAGGTTACTTGAAAGTCATAAATGTACATTTTTTATATAAGTGTATGAGGTACTGTAATAGAATTGGCATCTGCTTGGAAGTAACTTTTCAATGAGGTAAAAAAATGCCTTTTAGATTGCTTAAGACCATACACACAAACAGATTGATTTAAACTGTTCACATCAATCCCATTTCCTGATCCAGACAGATAAGCCTTAATGAACATCTCTAATGGGATTATTGTTTGTTCAGTAGGGCGTGATCATGGGTGTAACTAATGGCATCTTGGACATTGTCCACAAATGCGCATTTGTGAATTAGACTCCATTAAGGCACACTGTAATTACTGTGCAGTTCAATATATTAGCATAGGCTACAGTACAGCTGCAGTATCCTCTTGGATGTTTCGTTTTTTTTTACCAATTAGAACACCTTTCATAGTAAATGTTCATGAATCCTCATTTGCAGACTATTTTAATTACCGGAATGCAATCATTTTTGCCAGTAGAACATCAACCATTTACATGTAAATAAATACATGTAGTGGGAATTTATTTTAAGTGTGTATTGATTCCATGTATCAAATGAAAATCGAGTTAAGGTCGAAAACCTTGAATGAAGGTCAAGTATTTTTAGGCTTTCTGAATTAGTTTTTCAGTTGTAGCTTGTAGAACACAGCTGCATATAAAAAGATATATTATAGTAATGATAATAACGTAATGTATGATGTTATATTTTATGTACATATCGCAATTACATTTATTATTTGTTACATAAAACTACTTCCGATGTCACTTTCTTTGCAGAAAAATGGCTTTGAACAGTTCTGCATCAACTTTGTGAATGAAAAACTCCAGCAGATCTTCATTGAGCTCACACTGAAAGCTGAGCAGGTAACACGACATGATCACATTTGCTTACCTCGCTGCGAACTCTTGTCGTCCATGCGAAGGGTGCAGAAAAGGCCCTCCTGTGCTATTTCTCCTGTTACCCAGAATGCCTCAGTTCCCCCTCCCTGTCCCTTCTCCCCCAGGAAGAGTATGTACAGGAAGGCATCCGATGGACCCCTATCGAGTACTTCAACAACAAGATTGTGTGTGACCTCATTGAGAGCAAGGTAGGTGTTGTTCTCCACACTCTCTAGTCTACCCTCCTCTTCCCTAAACTGTCTTACAATTGCTCACTTTATGACACGCTTGTAGAGCCAGTTAATTGAATTAACCTCACTCAAAGCCTTCAGCAAAGCTGTGGCTCCCAAACTCAACTACATGGACCTTTAGCAGTGCCTGAGCTGTCTATAGGTGGCACTACAGTAGCCAGCTTTAAATGTGGTGATATTTATTAATATATTTTTTTTTTACAATTTTTAGTCCATTAAACACAGAACAAACCTGCTGTGGTATTTGGATAGGTAGATATTAAAATGCCTAAAATGATTTTGTTTCTAGAAGAGGACACATTTCCTTGAAAGTCTTTGAAGTCATAAATACTGCAGAAAAAATGTCATTGTTAAAATAGTTTGTGCAGCCCTGAGCAAGTTTGGTCCAAGTGCATTATGGGGCAGTTGCAGAGCTGTGCTCAGCATGCGCATTTTCCCCCTCCCAGAATCCTCCAGGTATCATGTGCATCCTGGATGACGTGTGTGCCACCATGCATGCGGTGGGCGAGGGCGCAGACCAGACCATGCTTCAGAAACTCAGAGTCCAGATCAACTCCCACGAGCACTTCAACAGCTGGAATCAGGGATTCATCATTCACCACTACGCTGGCAAGGTATTCCTCTTCTTTGTTCTTTATATATTATTATTTATTTATTTTCCTTTAAACTGCTGTAACCTGTCTAAATTGTGTTGAATGTTTTGCAGAGAGAGAGAGAGAGAGAGAGAGTGCCTCTGTGGAATGCAATGTCTGCCCTCTTGTGTATGTAAATGTGACCTTTTCTTTAAAAGGTGACATTTACATACACAAGAGGGCAGACATTACATTCCATATTCTTCATATGTCTCATTATTGTAGAGCCATTTACCTATGGTGATCTTAGGTGTAAGTAATTGTCATGGTGTAGGTTAGGGATGGTGTTAGTGTTGACCTGGGGCTGGAATTATAGAGTACACCTATGGCCATGCTCTGGTTTTGCCAGTTGACGGCCCCACCCAGTTCCTGATAAGTGCTTCCAGGGTCATTGTGAACTGATTAGCCACTCAGACAAGCTGTGCCCGGATTGGTCCAGTGTGTCACACGGTCACGGTCCTTACTCCGTCACTCATGTCCGTGCGCCCGTTCCCCAGGTGTCGTACGACGCTGAGGGGTTCTGCGAGAGGAACCGGGATGTTCTGTTCACCGACCTCATCGAGCTGATGCAGAGCAGTGACATGTAAGTGACATCATCGCAGCGTGGATCAGATGACATGGTTCCGACCCCATGGGGTCGGAATCATTTGTGCCTGCTCGTGACTAATGGAGGTGAACCACAGAACCCCAAAACAGAGCCCTTCCCCTTCCCTGTGCCCTGACGTCCTTTCATTGAGAGAAGGTCAGCAAGGGTTAGCCTCTCTGGGGTCTGTCCCCCTGGGAGCAGTAGGGGAACGTGCGTTGCCTTGCTCCATAGGGCCCTGGCAGCCATCTGTGCTGACAGACCCACTCAGTAGGAGTGCATTGTGTGTGGCCTTTGTAGAGTCTGCTGAAGGACCTGTGGCCCTCATTCATTCAGGAAAGCGCAAACACGTAGACGCGCTCACACACAAACACACGCTCGGAAACAAACAGAATGCACACACCCACAGTCAAGTCAGAGACGAGACAAGTGCACACACACACAGACAAGTGCCCACACATGTACAAACACACACACACACACACACACACACACACACACAGGCACATGAACACACTCTGCCAGATGAACAGGGGAGGGGGAAGTGTTCCTCTCTATTTCAACTAATTAATTACAGGACCACTCCCCCACCCCTGCCCTTGATCAAGTTTGGTTCCACTATTAGCATAAAAAAGGATTCTCATTGTTTTACTGTTAGCTACAGATTCTAAGCCAACTGCACACCCGCAGCTGGCAATCCCACGCCTACATCCTGAGGGCATTGTTCTACAGTGACTTCAAGGGAAATAGTCTCATGGAGAAACTGGTCACAATCACACATATTAATATGGAAAGTACAAGATCAGATCAAGCTTTGAGGGCCTGTGAAATGTTTCATACTTACAGTAGTTCTTGTCGGGCTCCAACATTAAACATGCATTGCTCTCTCCCTTTGCTCGGTTCCGTTTGACAGATCTTTCATCCGGGCCTTGTTCCCGGAGAACCTCAATTCAGACAAGAAAGGAAGACCCACCACGGCGGGCAGCAAAATCAAGGTGAATGAAGATGAATCTGTGAGATCTAAGCTAACGTACATTACATTACATTTACATTTTGGCATTTAGCAGACGCTCTTATCCAGAGCAACTTACAAGATGTGAATAAATACACGGTAAGATCAATCATAGTCCGCGTAAGAGGTCAGTGCAGTAATACAGCAATAGACATAATTGTTGGCAGCTGCATACCGTACCTGTAACACAGGGAAGGAAAAGTTCGTCGATTTTAATATTTTTTGGACAGTATTAAGCATAGATACATATTACAAAATGCAGTATTAAACATGAAGGCAGTGGTGATGACAATTAGTAAAAATGTACAGTCAGTGGTAGTGGATGTGCTAATGTCTGCCCCCTCACGTGTCCAGAGGAGACACAGACACAGGTGGTCTCACATGGGCCCTGGTCCCCTCTGTGTCACACATGAACTGTAATCTGACGTACATTGTACGTTGGTCTCACCTGGACTGCCCTTTCCCTGTCTTCCATATTTTCTCCCTATGTGAGATGAAAGCCCTTTTCACTACGTTCCATAAAACTATTTTTCACATTTTCCTTCACAATTTGGAATCCGCAGTACAGGCCGAGCCACTCAAGTGTCATTTGATTTGATGACACATTTGATGACACTTCAGTTAAAATATCAAATGGCTAAGACCCTCTTTCCTTCTCCTTCACCTCTCTCTCTCCTTCTCAGAAACAAGCCAATGACCTGGTGGCCACTCTGATGAAGTGCACCCCGCACTACATCCGCTGCATCAAACCCAATGAGACCAAGAAGCCCAAGGACTGGGAGGAGGGGCGGTGAGTGAAAGGGCCGGTGTGAGGGGGGCGGCTTAATGGGCTTCAGCCCCGATTGTTTTTAGAAAAGCTCTGGATCTTAAAAAACAATATATATATATATTTCTTTTTAATAACCACACAATGTGTGACATTTTTTCTCACTAGTCTTTCTTCTGACTCTGTAATCAGAACCGTAATGTAATGGAACGAAGTATCACGATAAACCACTGGACATCACAGTCCCGCGTCGTGTATGCCTTGTCTCTGTCCGTGGGCTAAGCCCCGAATGTCTTCAGCCCCTAGCACCAGCCCTGGTGAGCGACACTCACCGAATGACCTCACCGTGACTTCCTGCGGTCCATTCGTCTGGCCCTCCTCCCAGTCCAGATGAATGATCTCGATAAAGCGGTGAATGAGGCTTGTGGCAATGTGCTTTATTGACATGGCAGAAGCACAACTGCATTGCCAAAGCTTGTTGGACAGACAGAAAAAAAAGGAACAGACATCAACATGCAAACAACAAAAATGGTGACAATAATTATAAGATGAGACAAAATAAATACACAGTGGCAAGTTAGTGTGAGAAATGTGGTGTGTGCATATGTTTGTGCGTGCGCATGCGCTTGCATGAATGTGTGTGTGTACACGTGAGCAAGTGCATGCGGGTGTGTTCTGTCACTCACTGTCCCTCAGACCACGGCAGGCAGCAATAAACTGTGCTGCAAGTGTAAAGTACACTCCGTTCTCTCCCCCTAGTATTTTGAATTCTTCATGGTCGGGGAGGTCTTTAAATTGTGGGCAAATATGATCGAATTAAGGGAAGAATATTTCTCTTATAATTTCTTTATATTTTCCACATTTGGTTGTGCAGCTCTGTCTCCACCCCCCTCATTGGGCAGTGTTGGCCTTTCTTCAATAGGTAGCCATGGTTTTCTCTCTCTCTCTCTCTCTCTCTCACACACA
>JAINUG010000037.1:217500-245000 GCA_029706075.1 Aldrovandia affinis | reverse complement strand
GACATGACCCCCCCCCCCCCTCCCTGCTGTTATTAAATATGAAACACCTATTGGTATACAACTATACTAACAATAGTTACTACTTACTTACTTAAGCCCATCGCCCTTAGACTAACAATAGTATCAGAAAAATATAATTATAAATACTGCTAGGTAATACATCACATAGAGGGGATGAGAGCAAACTAGGAGCCAGGCAGTGAAGTATGGGTTGTTGTTTAAAAGGTGCTGCACTGTGATTGGATTAGGGCTGGAAGTGAGGGGTTGAATGGGGCTGAATCCCTCTCCACAGTTACTGCAGCCTCCTCACATTTTATGGCAGATCGGGTTGCGGTGTGCCTGTGAGCTCATTTATTGACTTTTCTATGTGCACCTGAACAAGCCCCTGAGGAACGTGTGAACTCAGGGCCCTACTGCCAGGCCCTTCCCCCTTCCTTTCCCTGTGGGCGGAGCCTCCGAGGGCTGCTCATAAAGGGCTGCTTTTTCCTCATCGGAAAAAAAGTACTTCATCCAAATATCAAACGTGGGACGAGGGTCACGGATAATCATCCTTTTAGTGATACGGTTCAGACGCCAGGTGACCAGTTTGTGACTTTTTTAAGAAAGAATTGTTTCTGTGCCTGCGGTTGTGTAACAAACTAGTTGCCAGCCCCTTGTTTGGAAGCTGTTTAGCTGGCAGTGCAAGTCCTCTCTGGCTGTGAATCGCCCGGCGACAAATAAACAGTGTCACTCACCGTGAGCGCGGGGGCGATGTCAGAGACCTACGGTTATCGCTGACAGGATTATCTAAAGACATGGTAGTCGGGTGGCCTTGCGCGTGAAAGCGTTGTGTGTGAAAGGCCCAGGGGCTGAGTCAGGGCCTCTCTCTCCAGCTGGCAGAGCGGTGCCAGCTCTCTCACGGGCCTGTGCCAGCTCTCAGAGGGCACACTGCCAGCGGACAGGATGTTTAGTCTCACGGAGGAAGAGCGGTAAGCTGCCTGTGACGAAAGGAGGGAAGGAGGGTGGGAGGGAAGGGGAGGGGAAGGCGGTGGATTCCAGAAGGGTGGACTCGGGACTCGGAATTTGGGATTTGGGATTTAGGATTTAGGATTTGGGGCAGACAGCCGCAGCCTGTGTCTGTGTGTGTGTGTGTGTGTGTGTGTGTGTGTGTGTGTGTGTGTGTGTGTGGGGTGGGCCACCGTCCGCTCCATGTTTAATGTCTTTGAGCAGCATGCTACTTAACTGGGGAGTCTGTCATAAAAGAGGGCCTTGCTGTCTATGCAAGTTTTGTTCTCGCTCTACAGCTCCCTTTTTCTTTAACCAAAATGTCCTTCTCGGAAAGGAAGGGTGTGATGGAGAAGAAATACAAAGAATAATATCTGTTAGTGTATTTTTCCACACTGACTGGAAACATAGCTGAATCTTAATGGGGCATAGGGTATTCAGTCTGGAAAAGACTACAGGCAAACTTATAGAAATGTTCTATAGCATAAGCCATACAACCGGGTACTGTATGTCTCTCTGCACTCCAGGATTAGGACATTCCAGTTCACAGGGTTTAACTGGCTTTAAGCCCCCTCGGGAATAACAGACAATTTGACCAGTGATCTAACTAAAGCTCTCAATGATGTGGTGAAATACTGTGGTGTACTGAATCCCATAAGGAGTTGTGTACCACCTCCCCCCCCCCCCCCCGCAGCTCTTCCTCCTGGAGGAGACGAGGGAGCGCAAGTTCGACGGCTATGCCAGGGCCATCCAGAGGGCGTGGCGCAAGTACACCGAGCGGAAGAAATATGTGCAGATGAGGGAGGAAGGTACCTAAGGCCAACCGTCTCAACATGCACTGGTTCTATGTGCTCAGTAGGTAGAGTTGACAATGCTTAGGTTGTGGGTTCAATTCCCAGCAGGACCACATATACTGAAAAATGTATGCACTCACTACTGTGGATAAAAGCATCAGCCAAATGGCATATATTATTATGATATTATTATATATTATATTATTACACACACACACACATATTCATCACTGTAGGAGAACTCTATATAGAACACTATATAGAGTTGGCAGTGTAGTGTAATGGTTAGGGAGCTGGGCTTGTAACTCAGAGGTTGCAAGTTAAATTCCCAGGTGGGGCACTGCTGGGTGTACCCTTGAGCAAGGTACTTAACCTGCTTCAGTAAAATATACAGCTGTATAAATGGATTGTATGTAAAGAAATGTAAACTGTGTAAGTCGCTCTGGATAAGAGCTAAAATGAAAAAATACATTTAAAAATGTAAATGTAAACACTAAAACCCTGCTCTCCACTTTATCACCACAGACAGTCTCACAATGTCTCTCCTCCCTTTGAGTGTCTCGGTGGGTCTTTGTCTCTCTGTACCTGTCTCTCTTCCTCTCTCTCTGTGTCTCTGTGTGTCTGTATTTCTCAGTGTCTCCCTGTATGACTCTCGTCCAGTGTCCGTCTCAAGGCTTGTCTCTGTGTCTGTCTCTTTTGGTTTTTCCGTCCTTCTCACTGTGCGTCCGTGTGTCCGTCTCTGTTTCTCTTCCTCTCTCTTACTGCCTGTCTGTGTGTCTGTCTCTCTCTTTCTCTTCCTCTCTGTCGTTGTGCATCCATGTTTCTGCTTCTTGTTCTCTCCATCTATCTCGCTATACGTCCGCGTGTCCATCTCTCTTTCTCTTCCTCTCTCTCACTGCGTGTCCGTGTGTCCCTCCAGCCTCTGACCTTGTCCTGAACCGGAAGGAGAGGCGGAGGTACAGCATCAACAGGAACTTTGTGGGGGATTACCTGGGTATGGACGACCGTCCGGAACTGCGGCAGTTCCTGTCCAAGAGGGAAAAAATCGACTTCGCCGACAAAGTCACCAAATACGACCGCCGGTTCAAGGTGGAGACCTCAGCACACCTCTTTCTGTGATTTTGTCCCTTCTGTGTCTTTGTCTTTGTCCCTTCTTTTTTTCAGTTTTCAGGAACCCTAAAGCTGTTGGTCGCCCTTAGCCCAAATGGTGCTGTCCTCAGGCAGAGTCTGATTCAGTGTTCAGTGGTAAATCAGGGTTTTGAGGACCTTTCTGTTAGGTTTGGTGGCAGGGGGTTAAATGTGATGCGCATGTCTCTGTTTCAGCTTTCCCCTGACTTGCAGCAAGAGGACACTTCTTTCTCACACATCTTTCTGACAACTTCCTGCTTGGTTGGAACCAAGTGACTAGAGGAAGACCATAAGTTCCATCGCATGCTTTCATTCACTGTTTCTCTCTCTCTCTGTCTGTGTGTGTGTCCAGGGCATAAAGAGAGACCTGATCTTGACGCCGAGGTGTGTGTTCCTGATTGGACGGGAGAAAGTGAAGCAGGGCCCGGAGCGAGGTCAGGTGACGGAGGTGTTGAAGCGAAGGATCGATGTGGATAAGATCCTGGCCCTGTCGCTCAGGTGAGGCAGTGGTACCTGGGTGGGAGTGGGGTTCAATTTGAATGAGTCACAGTGTCCTGCCCCCTCACATTCACCTCAGACCTTAGCCTTAGCCATCCTCTTCCTCTTGGCCATTGCCTTCATCTTCATGGAAAATAACAAGGAACCCTCCCCGCTGAGTTCAGAACACTGCGCAAGTACTCTGGGGATCTTGCATACCAGTTTAAGGTCGTGCCGCATTGCCCAACTCCTCTCCCTGCCTTCCCTCTCCTCCCCTCCCCTCCTCCTCTCACCCTCTCTTCTCTCTGACCTCCTCTCATCCTCCCATCTCTGTCCCGTCCCTCAGCACCATGCAGGACGACTTCCTGGTCCTCCACGAGGAGGAGTACGACAGCCTGCTGGAGTGCACCTTCAAGACGGAGTTTGTGAGCCTGCTGGCCCGCAGGTTTGAGGAGAGGACCCACAGGAAACTGCCCCTCAAGTTTGGCACCACGTGAGTCAGCCGGCGTTCAATAGACCCGCCAGGGAGAGTTAATCCATAGTAAAGCGCGGCAGTGTTAGCATAATGGTTAAGGAACCAGGCTTGTAATGCAAAGGTTGAAGGTTCAATCCCAGGTGCCGTTGTACCCTTGAGCAAGGTACTTAACCCAGATTGCTTCAGTAAATATCCAGCTGTATAAATGGATTGTATGTAAAGAAATGTGAAACTATAAGTCGCTCTGGATAAGAGTGTCTGCTAAATGCATGTAATGTAATGTAAAGTGCCTGCTAGTGTAGCGGAGCTCGGAAGACGTGAGTTAAGCACGTGAGCGTCCGCTGCAGAAAGTGACGCCAATAAGAGTATGATTAGTCCCTTGGCTGGGGACTCGGGTCTTTAGCTCATCGGGCTAATCGTGTCTCTTGTCACGTTGAGGTCCTCGGTTCGAAACTCGCTGCAGGCAGAAGCAACTCTGTTCAACTACTACAGGAGCATGTTTCATTGCGAGTGTGATCGTTGCCTTTCTCCCGCCTCCTGTTCCCCTCAGACTTGCGGTGAAGCTGAAGAAGGAGAGCTGGGGCCCCTGGAGTGCAGGCGGCTCACGGCAGGTGATGTTCCTCCAGGGCCAGGGGCAACAGGCCGTCCTGCGGCCGTCCAGCAAGACGCTGCAGGTCAGCATCGGCCCCGGCCTGCCCAAGAACACACGTGAGTCCCTCCGGTCCTGTTAACAAGTCCCCGCCTCTCCCTCTCTCTTTCTCTCACTCTCTCCCAAAGTCCCTACCTCTCTCTCTCTCACTCACTCCAACTCTCTCCCTCCCTCCCAAAGTCCCTGCCTCTCTCTCTCTCTCTCTCTCTCTCTTTCCCTCCCTCCTCTCTTCTTCTCCACGAAAGGAAACTCAACGAATATCTGTATGCGCTGGCCGAGTATGCCCTATGCATGTAAATTAGAACTTTAATATATATACATTTTCATTATATATTTAAGTTGAATGTTTAATGTTCACGATGAATGGTGATTGAAGTGAAGCTCTTCTCCTGCCCAGGTCCCTCTAAGAGGAACTTAGCACAGAACCGTTCCAGTACGTCCAGAACCCAGCAGAACTACCCCGCCCGGGTGGCCCCCGGACCTCCCGGTGAGATTTGCGGTACCCTTTGGGTCACTCACGGCTGTTCTAGGTGTATTAAGACTCTTAGCTATCGTAATTCATCCATGTTGTCTTTGTGGCAAGATACAGATTATAAAGGATTCCTGCACACTGTCCCTGCTTGCAATGACATTTATAAATGTGTGCAGGAATTATTTTGCTTATGTTTGATTTTCTCCTACGCACCTGTCCTACAGACCTGTCCTCAGGTGTGCAAAAGCCTTTGTGGCACAGTGAATTAAACTCACTTTGGACACATTAAACAGTGTGCAGGATATTTTCCCTTCTTGTGATTTGGCCTCTGCGCGGCACCAGTGTCTACTTGTGGATGTGGGCATAACAGGCCCCCACATTACATACAGAGAGACACATTAGAGAGGTGTGTTGAACGTCCGACACTGCCCACTGCGACCGGGGTTCGATTCTACCAGGTTGCACCAGTTTCGGCTCTGGCCGGGAGTGCCACTAGGAGGCGACAATTGACTGTCAGTCCCAGGGAGGGGGAGGGATAAAAGCCGAATGAGCTCGCTGCATATATGAGTGGTCCTGTGTGTTACGGTAACAGGCTTTGGCTCGGGTGCAGGAGCCTCGGGACTACGGCAGTGAGTTCTCATATGAGGGAGGGGATATACTATATATTGGATACTAAATTGGGAGAAAAAATGGGAATACATAAAAAAATGTAAATAAAGGGCGAGTTGTCAGGAGGATTTGTTCACTTTTAACTGGACTTCTGTAACAATAGTTTTTGTTTTTCTCACAGTCGCCCATCAAAACGGGGGACCGAAAAACACCCATAACCACAACCACAGGAACGCCTCCTCTCATCAGCAGACCAATCACAGGCCTTCATCAGGCAGTGGGACCCGCCCCTTCCTGCCATCAGTTGTTGTCAGCCAGTTGAAGGGGAGGAACTCCAAAGCGCAGCCCAATCTGGACTGTCTCCGGGTCCCTGACCAGGGTGCTGCCGGGTGAGTGCTCAATGCAGTCGGCCGTAATGCTGTACAGACAGACACGGAGACAGACGCATCACAGTCACAGTCATAAACACAGCTGGCATCAATGTTAAACACACACCTACACATGCCCGAGTATATACATAAACACAGTCAGCAGTAACGTCACACAGACTAGGTCACAGACGCATCACAGTCACAGTCATAAACATAACTAGCATCAATGTTAAACACACATGTCCAGCTGTATGCATAAACAGTCAGCACTAACGTCACACAGACACAGTCACAAACGCATCACAGTCACAGTCATAAACATAGCTAGCATCAATGTTAAACACGCACCTACACTTCCCAGGCTTTATACTCACACACAGGCAGCAGTAACGTCACACAGACGCGGTCACAAACGCATCACAGTCACAGTCATAAACATAGTTAGCATCAATGTTAAACACACACCTACACATGCACAAATACAAATGCATACACATACACATAGATGAACAAACACACCGTTGGGCATAGGCACAGTAACACACAGATACAGTCACAGACACGTATAGTGTCAGACATAGTCACATAATTAATACAAATATAAACTCTGCTAGTTTGTTTATGCCAAGAAAACATATGGCATGGTCATGCTATATGTATTTGATTTTAGAGGTATGATTAATTATTCATTTTAAGTGAGTTAACTGAAAAATTGTAAAAATCGTAATCCATCAGGGGATAGAGAGTCATGAAATTTTTCAGATAACGCAGACATTTTTGAGTATTTGGTTACGGAACTAGCAACCTGGACTAAACTTGCATATCTAGTACACGTGAGACAAGACTGACATTCCTCATGATCACTGCAGGCAAACACAAGGTGGGTTTGTGGGCGTTACATTTCCCCAGATTAAAAATCTATAAGCACGAGCTCACAGTCACTAGCCGTGCATTTACCTTGGGGTCTATTCCTTTATAGTAACAGAGGTGGACCCCCCACTCCTGGCGGAGGAACGTGAGTGTGTGTGTGCGGTTGGGTTGCGGTTAAAGTGTGGTGTGCTGTGTGCTCAATCGCACTCTCTCTGGCAGCAGCTCTGCTTCTGGGGCCGTATCTACAAAGAAGTAGGAGTGCTGATCTAAGATCAGTTTAGCCTTTTAGCTCATAATGGATATGGTTAGGATATGGACAGGGGGAACCTGATCCTAGATCAGCACTCCTACTCTTAGAATCTTTGTACATACGGCCCGTGATCTTTCTTGTTGCGTTTCGTTTCGCCGTTGAAATGTTTCCCAGAAGCCTGTAGGGGACCATAGATATGGTCATAACATTTATGTTTGGTAAGAAAAATACTTTCTTAGTTTTACACTTTAGAGTCTCTTGAGATAGATAACAGTGCTATTGTTTCAGTAGTTTAGGGCCCTTGTGTCTCGGAGAACTCATACCATGTATTAATGCACATCTTGTAAGTCGCTCTGGACAATAGCGTCTGCTAAATGCTTAAAATGTAAAATGTGAAAAAAATTCACTTACGTACCCCATGAATATCATATCAAAAGTCATATCACTATGTGTCTTGAAGCAAAAGTCAACCAAAAACAAATTTGGGAGGGGAGGTTTCGTGAAAACCCTTCTGCAGGATTCCTGGGCTGATGAAAAAAAAAAACATTTTAGTTTTCTCCCAGTTGAAAGAAAGCCCATCAAACTGCCATTTTATCTATAGTTTGATATTAGCTGGAAAGCAACTTTAAAAAAGCAACTATTCTTTTGGTGACTTAATTGTTTTTTTGTGGCTTTGTGGTTTGCGTGGGGTTATGAGGGGGTTAGGTCTTATGTATGGCAAATAAATACACTTCTAAGGCACTGTAATGGGTCTTTAATAGTTAATGGCTTACTTTGATTTTAGTGAGCCAAAAATCTATTTATTGTGCATAGTGATTGCTGGTTTCTTGGGGTGCAGCGCCATCTTGTGGTATGCATGCTGCATAATCTAAATCTTTTAAAATTGGACCAGGTCTACTCAGTCTTTGCCTCCAGGCTGTTCTGAGAGCAAGAGCGTTAAAGGCAGCCAGGAAACCTGGTGGACTAATTTGGCACCGCATTCGCTAGGATTTACAGCCTTTACTTGAGCTACTATAGTGAGCGGCTTATTTTCCCTGATACCTAACCTCAGTATTACAGCAGCCAAAGGCAATAACAGCCCAGTCTAATGACACAAGTAGGATATTTTCTGTGGATGGTGAGAGTGGGTGTGCTGAAGACACCGCTTCCCCCAGCGCTCGCAGGCAGACGGTCAGCAGGCCCACCCCAGGAGGCGGCCGCCCCAAGCCTGCCCCGAAGCCCAAACCACAGGTGCCCCAGTGCAAGGCCCTGTACGCCTACGATGCCCAGGACACAGACGAGCTCAGCTTCAACGCCGATGATGTCATTGACATCGTCAAGGAAGGTGAGAGCGAGAGACACACATGGCACAGAGGAGAACTTGTTTTCAGAAATGTGTCATGGCTGTGTGTGTGCGACGTGTATGTAAACACACCCTGGGCTCACCCCGTGTCTCTCGTTGCTTTTGGCCAGACGCTTCAGGATGGTGGACGGGGAGACTGCGCGGGAAGCAGGGCTTGTTCCCCAACAACTACGTCACCAAGATCTAGACTCGCCGCCGGCCACCGGCAACAGAGAGAGAGAGAGAGAGAGAGAGAGAGAGGGAGAGGGGGAGAGAGAGAGAGAGGGGGAAGAAGAGAGATTGAGAGAGAGAGAGAGAGAGAGACAGAGAGTGAGAGAGAGAGGGAGAGGGGGAGAGAGAGAGGGGGAGGAGAGATTGAGAGAGAGAGAGAGAGAGAAACAGAGTGAGAGAGAGAGGGAGAGGGGGAGAGAGAAACAGAGAGTGAGAGAGAGAGGGAGAGGGGGAGAGAGAGAGGGGGGGAGAGATTGAGAGAGAGAGAGAGAGGAGAGAGAGAGAGAGAGAGAGAGAGAGAGAGAGAGAGAGATCGAGACTGCCCCACTGCACTTGAGCACTGGCAGCTGCTCCCTGACGTCCTGCTCCTGCAGTGCAGTGGAAAAGCCCAGGTCCTTAGTGTGGGCCTGATTTGGGGACTTGTAGGACAGACTTTACCATGGCTCGTAACAGCTACACAACCTCTCTGAGCACTGAACAAATGTATTTATTGTATTTATACTGTAGCTTTCTCATCATACTCATTTTTATTATCACCCCAATTTCTTGTTTTGTGAAAAGATTAAAAAAAAGATAAAAAACGTTAAACCAAATTTAGGCTTTTAGATGTTTAGGGGGTTTTAGGCTTAACTGTCTGGATTTTTAATTCAAACAGTGTTTTTTTCCCCAAGCGGAATATTTGCTGCTATTACTACAAAATAGTATTGCCTCTATAAAAAAACAAGCATCAAAACAAATATGACGTAATACCAGTCAGTTACAGTGCTGTTATGTATATGAGTCATTCCAAGCTGGCAGCAATTTAAGGGCCATAAGTCGAAATCTGAGCCTAATAGTGGTGTACGTTATGCGAGTCATAAGATGGTGCTTGCAAAAGCTTGCTTGCCTGTCTTATTTGTTTCGACCACTCCACACAGTAGTGACAAATTCAGGAATACCTTTCATGGCAACAAATCCCACCAACAGCACACAGACAACTGTATGTTTGAGAATGTCTTCACTGGCAAAGTTGCTGCAAATTGCATAACAAACTAAGGGTGACGATGAAGAGGGAGGGGTTTGTGTTTTCTAAGCACTTTATCAACAGGACCACAAACAGATTGACCTGCAAGGACCTGTTGACCAAGCACATTAAGTGAAGGGTGAATTTGCCAAATTTGGTGAAGTGTTAGTCACTGAAGTGTACTGCGAGAAGGACACTCAGAAGTTTACATGAAAATATGACACATTTTTTTATTTAATTACCTAGCCATTTAACAATTTATTTGTACCATGTTGTTGTGAGGATTAATGATGAGTGGATTCTCCAACGAATTCATTTGTTTGAATGAAATCTCTGGATTGTTTTCTTGCTCTGGGTTATCTGGGCTGTGTTTGTCCGGCTCATGTCCCTGGTGCACAGGGGATTGTGGGAAAGCTGTGTGGAGAGTTTGGCGTGTCCTGCTGGAAACTTCGCAAATACCGCTTCAGTTCGCAGCAGAAAAGACCAGAGGACTTTGCTTGTGGTTCCTGGGTTGTTGTTCTATCGCACCGTGGTGGAATTGTGCTTTTGTGCTCTTTTGTTACTCCTCATTACCTCCGTGTAGGTCCTCCTCTCCCCTTATCTCCGCGCACTCGCTCCCTTATGCCGTCTTTCCATTGGTCAGATGCTTGATGACGAGAACAGGCCGCTTGGCCTATCTAGGCAGATCGGTTGGGCTCTCATTCATATCAAGTGGAATTGTGTGTGTGTGTGTGTGTGTGTGAGAGAGAGATAGTCCTTTCCTAAAACAAGTATGTACAGGGCTGTCTCATAATTCACAAGCTTCATATTATTAAACAATGGCATATCATGTCAGCGTGAACAGCAATATGATGTATGTATATATGTGTGTGTGTGTATGTATGTATGTATGTATGTATACTATAAATGGCAGATATAAGATGTCTTTTTAAGCAATATACAGGAAGAAGCTACATTTCTATCCTGATTGCATGGGTTTGTTTTGTCATAGAGACCCAGTGAAAGTCCATTGCTTTGTTTTAATGGGACATGTACAGCCATCTTGGGACATGCTCAAGAACAGCAGCAAAGCGCCCCTTTGCCTGATAACTTGCAATGTTACTCTTGTTGTGTAATCTGACAACCCTTGTTCGTTTTCCATTGCTCAGCCATTGTCATTTTACCTCAGCACGTAAACCACGCAGGAACAGAAGCGCTCTCCTGTTTCTGCTCAAATGCAGTAGTACTACACACGAGAGGCAGCGCTTTGAATGATCATCATGTCATCACGACCAACAATCACGAGTCCAGCTGCTGCCGGGCTTCAGTCGATTGACAGAAGTGGAAACTTCCTTCCGTCGAGTATTAGTCTCAAAGGTTTTGCCCTTCCCCTCCCACTGTAAGATGATGGAACAGTGAGAACTACGACCGGCATGCACAATGCACATGCAAGAGCCTCCAAGTGCTTTGGTAAAAATGCCAGGACTGGATCACTCGAGTTGCTTTTGGAATCGATTTTGAATTAGTCGAGACTTCACAAACTATTATGCTAGTTAAGATGATTCACAATAGTCATTGGTACTTTAAAAACTTAGATGTTACATAAGTTCAAAATGGCATGGTTGTAGAACTGACTTTCCATCAAGCAACAGATAGTGTCAAATTTAATCAAATTTAATTTGAAAAATAATGCAATGTACAGTATGTACAGGGGGGGGAGGGGGAAATGTATGCATCATTTGTTTGTGTTAAGAAGAACGCCTCTTAAAATCTCTGCCAGCGATGCAACCGTGTGCTATCATCAGAATTCATCACTAAAATAGAATGGAATGACTGGAGAGCCATTGGATCCTTGTTCAAATATAGTATTGCTATTAGTCCTGAAATTAAACATGTTGACATCCTGTTAGTGTATGTGGAGTATGAAAAGTGCCTTTTGACAATATGGCTGGCCCATATTCAGACTAGTAATTACCCCTTGTAATTATTCCTTGTACATGTAACATGTATATAGTAATGCTGTCAAAATATACTCTTATGAAATAATTGACTCTGCTGTTTCAGATTGTTAAAATTAGACCGGCACTTGGACAGTCCTGCAGGTGTGGTGCTTCTGAAATAAAATAAAAATCTGACTTGCAGACTTGTGTCTCTGAGCTTTTATAACATCGAATTGTAGAATGCCTTAAATTTAAATAAGTGATCTACCAATGTGCATAGCTGATAAGCTAACATTAGCTTAATACGGTTTGATTTTCAGCCCGGGTAAGTTTTCCTTGTTCTGCATCTAGTTGTTCGGAGCTGCCTACACACAGTTTGCACTGCACTCTTTGCATCGTTCTCAGCAGTTCCATGATCAGCCTGAGGAAAAACTAGATACTTACTTAAAATGTGGCCAACGCGGCGTGTGAGTTGCAGAGCAGCAGCACTTCATTGCTGTCGGCTGGTTATGCACCAACAGGGCCAAATTGATTGGCTTCTGTGGTAATAATTTTAAAAAATGTGCTTAGCTTTACATTTATTTACATTTTTACATTTTAAGCATTTAGCAGACGCTCTTATCCAGAGCGACTTACAAGATGTGCATCAATACATGGTAGGAATAATCATAGTTAGTGCGCAAGATCATTGCAGGCATCTGCGGACCATACCTGTAACACCGGGAAGGAAACAGATTTAGGAACAGATTAGTATGGCATTTCAGGAGATTGCATGTACACCACAGAGATGGTGGTGGGAGTTGGCGGGGAGTGGGGGTTACAGGGGAGTGCGTGGTTCAGTTACGGAGAGACAGAGTTGAGTAACTGAGCCACGCGATGCAGGAAAGGCCACTCACGTTGTTCACATTGCGCAGGGCAACATCTCCAGAAACGACAGTTTCCAACATCTCCACAAAATGCAGCCCCTCCAGCCCTTGCAGAAAGACCCGGGGCGTGCGTCTGAGAGCGGGAGGATTGATGCACTCCACAGGACCCAGAAGGCAACGTCCTCCAAGAAAAAGAGTTTGCGAGGGGCCGGGGGGGGGGATTTCATTATTAGCTGTGCCCAGGTACGAGACCTCCCAGAGCACGCTGACCTCACACACTGGCTCCAGGCCGGAGTGGGGGGGGCGGCTCAAGTGGCCATGGTTCAAATGTGAATTTATAGCACACAATAAAGGTTACTGCTGAGGTTATGCAGGGGTTTTGTTACAGCAAATATCGAGAGCAGAATCTCCACGGTTCCTCCTTCCTCGAGGCAGAAGTCCATCTGTTCTACTACAAATAGCGCCCGAAGAGTAATGTTCTAATGGACTGGCGATTTATAGGAAAGAAAGTATCGAACATAAACCATTTTGGTCATGCTAATGCGTTTGTCAGACCATTTAGAGTGCTGTGTAAAGTTCACGGCGTTATAAGCAAGTTATTTGGAAAAGCATAAAGATAAGTGGGGTCAGCAGAACAATTAGTTAAAGGCAAATTCCGCATGAATATTAGGACGTTTTTCTTTATACAGAGGTGTCAATGCCTGGAACAGCTTGCCAGGTCGGGTAATAAGAGGCAGAAACACTTGGGCTATTCAAGTCCAGGCTAGATGCAGTACTAGATACTCTTTACATTAGACCAGCCTAGATGGGGTGAACGGCCCGTTCTCGTCATATGTATTCTTATGTCCTTATACAGATAGCAGAGGTAGAACAGAACTCACTGAGACTATATGAAGCTGCTCTTCAGCAGCACTGCAGTGACCTACCTCTGAGCCCTTGTTCCATATCTGTACACTGCAGGCGCTGGCTGCCTGACTGCTCCCCACTTCCTGGGGCCTGCTCAGAAAGTTCTCATTCACACTGCAGATCCAGTCAGAACACTGAACAAACTCCTTCCGTCTCCACTGCTCCTTCCCCACACCTGCTACAGAACATCTTTGACGTCTAAGCATATGGGAATAGAAATTTATGAAGGCCAATTTGAAGAGAATATTTTCAAGCTCTGCCTAGTCCTATAGTGCATTACTGAATAGTATATTTGGTGTCTGGAATATTTATTTTTCCCCCTCTTTTACTGGCCTCTTATGCGACACCATGAATTCTGCACATGTCCCTGACTGAGTGGATTTGCGTAAAAAAATGCTTCGTTTCGAATAGTTGATTTCTCACCCTGGGACCCGCTCTCACAGCGCGAGAACGTTTCTTGACCACTTATCACGTCAGGCTGCTGATAATCTAAGAATCCACGGGTTTATGCATTTTCAACTCTCTCTCGGAAATACATTCGACCTCAAGATATTTTTTACAATTAGAACTTCGAACCAGTTTGATGTCAATATAGTCTACAAAGTTGCATTCAGTCGGACCAAACGCTGATCATAATCTTAGGACTGACTGATAAAACAAGATGGTAATGTACAGTAGACTCCATTTTTATTCACACTCTTGATAAAGATGAACAAAAGAGATCATATAAAATAAACTATATAAGTAATGAGGTATATTTTACGCTCTGAAAATTCTAAACTTACAATACTAATACAATTGCTCAGAAAAACATTTTGTTTCACTCATATTTTTCCCCCCAGAAAACATCTGGATCACAATTATTCACATCCCTAACTATTCTTTTAAATGTAATCCAACAAAACAAGTTTTCTTAAATATACAATTTATTTGAAGTTCTCTATCAAGGGTATGAATAAAAACAAAGCATTCTGCACGAAACAAATATAAAACAAGGACTGAACAAGGTCTCGGCTCAAAACTAAGCTTCGTTTCATTACAAACATTTTCTCACACACACACACACACACACACACACAACACACACGAACACAGAACACAATCGTTTTTTTCCGAGGAGAGAAACACAGGACACGGGGAAGAGTTACCTAACTTTATTAATATTTTTCAAACTAAGAGAAAGCCCTCGGACACGCGTCCAGGGGCCCTTAAGTCTATGATTGCATGGGTTCCTGCCATAAGTACTGCATTCCAACACTCCATTCAAAATGACAGTTATTCTTTTGAAAAAGACTAATCCAGAGCGGAAACGCGTTGGTTGGCGGAAACGGCCCTTTCACGTTCACAGGACTCCCGTCTCATCTCTCCCGCCTTTGGATGTGCAAGTATATGCAAGTTAGCTAGTTGAGAATAATATTAGTGTTTAAGTTGGATGGCTACAGCAGACACGCTCACTGCCGCATGGTTACAGAGGAAGGGAGATGAGAGGGGACTGTGATGTTTGCGGAAATAAACAAGCCGACCCCTCCCCCTCCCCCACCCGCCACCCTGCCACAGTTAGGTGGAACGATCACGCTTTTGTTCTCCTCCAAGCGGTCTGAACGGATGACACGGAGAGAGGAAAAAAAAAAAGAGAAAAAAAAAAAGGTTTAAAAACCCAAAAATTGAAAAGCAGAAAAAGTTTGGGTCGCGCTCAGCTTCCAGTCGACATTTTCGCAGGTCGCAGGTCGCAGGTCACAGGTTCACGCGAGACCGGCGAGGGCGCTGCAGGCCTGAGATCAACCCACGGAAACGGGTCCCCCCGCAAAACTCGGGGCGCGCCTGGAGAGTGTGAGACGCAGACAGCAGGAGGGGGGGAATCTGAAAATCCCGTCCCCCTCCCCCCCTCCTGCCCAACTGCCCTATACACAATTCAACTCTCAATTCAATACAAAAAAGAACAATCAACACAGAAAAGTGACATTCATAATTAGTTTTTCATTGGATGAAGTGTGTGTAAAAATGTGTATTCAAATCAAGATTCAGGAGGGAAGCGGTAAACAGGTGGCTGTGCATATTGTGGGAGGCGGTGCATATTGTACGTTTGTTCCCATTGGATGGACACTGACTAACACAGCAGCTCTTCTATGCCTTCTCATAGGTGCTTTTTTTCCCCCAATTAAGGAATGTCTTGATTTACTTTTTTTTTTTTCTTCTTTTTTTAAATCTTCATTTTTATCTAGCCGATCACATTGTCTATACATAAACTAATCAATATAATGATTATTTAAACGGATCCTGCAGTGTTTACGAAATGGAGGTTGACATTCTATTCCAGTAAAGCAGGGCACTGTTGTATATTTTTCAAAAACAAAAAAAATGCTTCTTTACTAGAGCAGCAATCCTTGCCTGCAAGTTGTTGGGCCACACGAAGCCCAATTCAATATGTGTGCAAAGAAATGCATTACAAGGAACCATGCGAAACAAAAAAACAAAAGAAAATGACACCAAAGAAAACGACTAAAAAAAGCTAAATAAAGAGCTTTATAAATACAATTATATTTTTTTAAAATTTAATCTTTAATCGATTATGTCATTTCTAGCGGTATCGGTACTAAGACAGCTAGCTCTCTAGGGTTGAATGCTCTTTTTGTGAAGTTTTTTTTTTCTTTTTGTCTTTTTCACTTTGAACCTGCGCAGGTAAATCATGCCATCTTTGGTTGACTGCAGTACTGAAGGGAAAGAAGAAAACCAAAACAAAAAATAAAAATAAAAATAAAATAAAATAAAATAAAATCAACAAATCAAAAGGAAAACGAAAAGAGTCGGCCCTGAAAACGGCATCAACTCTCTGCGGACAGCTGCGCTTCGATGTCCACTCTGCAGATGGGGCATTTCTTGTTGGTGAGGAGCCACTGGTCGACGCACAGCTGGTGGAACAGATGCATACAGGGAAGGCGTCTGGGAAAGAGGGGACAGGAAACAGTGAAACACTGAGGCGCACGGCTCCTTTACGGATCGATGAGATACACATGGACCAGCCGGGACCCAGTCTGGACAGCCGGAGGATCGGAACACTACATTTAGTTTGTGCAAGTTCGTGCACTGACATTGTTGAGCCGTTCTTGTCGGCATCATGCTGGCCAATGTTTTCAATGGAAATTAACTGACTTCAATGCTTTTCGACACCCTGGGGGTGGTTGACATGGGGAACACAGTGGAATCCCCCCCCCCCCCGCCTACACCTAAAGCTACATGTTCAAGCTAACACTCAGAGTATGCATGAGGTCAGGAAAAGGAATTTCATAAAGGTATAAAAAGGTGCACTTCATACATCGTGAGCAAATCGAAGTACAATAATAATTACATTGCATTTCAGTATTTACAATAAGTTGTAGTTTACTCATTTCAACACCAGAGGGCAGAAGAACCCACCCGTCGCCCCCGCCCCCACACCAATAACACACACACCCACCCGCCCACACACTCACTCACTCACTCACTCACACATGGTGATAAGAGCGGAAACCCCCTAGTTTCCATAAATATCAGTTTTAAAACCATCGTTTCCATTTCTCGGAAGTCATGAGTTAAAATTCATTTTCACTTTCCTTAGAGAGAGAGCCAGTTACATATTTACATAGCCCACAGAAAATGTGTGTAGCTACAACAGTCTAAAAGTGTAGAGGCTCTACCACAACTAAAATTGCGCATGCACACAGACAGACAGACACACACACACACACACACACACACACACAATTATTAACACATCTAATTAGGCTTGTGAGGCAGCAAGGTCCTCGTTACCTGACATCCTCTCCCTCCTCTAGGATGGACAGACAAATGGTGCACTTCTCCTCCGTGTCCTCCTCTGGCCCTTCGTCTTCCTCCTGCTTGCCGTGCAGCTTTCTCTGTCAAGTCAAAAAAAGCAAACGCGTTGCAGTTCACACACCGTAACACCAGAGGGCAGAAGACTCAGGGGACAAAAAACCAAAGCGTAAAAAAAAGGAAGAGCAAATGTTTGTATGTATCCTTGTGCCGTGACTTTTCCAATAAAAGCAGATTTATACGAGGCAAAAGCGGTCGGTTAAGTCCATCCTGCTGCATCAGTCAGCTGATTTATGAAGGGTATTCAGCAGACACAGAAATGTCCCCACTGTGCCAGGAGATGTAGAAAGGAGGTTGGATTTAAATAGGCTACAGGAGCGCACCGCATTAAACAGAAAATATCCCTTCCTCAATGGAGCGTGCGTCTTAAGGCCTGCCTGTAAGCGGACCCTGAAAAGGCGCACAGCGTTTTCACACAGCGTGCTCGCAGGGCACACCATGTTCTCAGCCTGGAGGTCCTCCCGTCCAAGCGACCTGCTTTCCCCCCTCGCTCCAACTGCAAAGAGTCTCCCTTCTCTGTGAATGCATTCCGCTCCAAGATGGAGACTGCGCACGACTTCACAAATCACCCTTCGGGAGACGACTATTCATCCAGTGTACCCCTCTCTCACACCGTCTCTGCTGAGTGGTGACCCCTGAACATTTGGGTGAATGCCCCCCCTCCTCTACCCTCTATGTCTCTGAGGCTGGTCATCCGTCCTCTTAGCAAATGACCAAATGACCAAATGGAAATGGTATCTTGACGAACGCTGCGGTGCCATTTTGTTTGGTTAGCGGCAGTGAGAAAAGCAGACATCCTTTCAGCTGCTCTGTTTGGGTTTGGGCGGCGAGCTCTCGTTCTGGGTCAGGCTGCACAGTGGTTTCCTGCTGCAGTCTCTCTAACAGAAGCCCACAGCAGCAGTGGAGCGCATGCCTTTCTCTGAGCAGCTGTTCTCTGTACAGCCGCGGATGTGGGCCTGCACTCACGCGCATGCACACGCACACACACGCAAACGCACACGCACAGAGATGAATGCTCACACACACGCACGGTCTCACATGCTCGCATGCACACAGTCGCACACACCCGTGCAAGCTGGCTGACACGCACGCTCACACACACGCAGCACAGCACACACACAGACACATACACGCACACACGCACGCTCACACACGCTCGCACACACACACACGCATAGACACAGTACGGTGCAGAGTGCCCTCTGGTGTCAGTGGCTCTCACCTTCCTGTACTTGTGTGGGTAAGTGCATCTCTCTATAGTTCCCTGAGAGGCACCGCGGTTCACAGTCCCCAATCGCTCCTCCAAATGCAGCAGATCCTGAGAGTGCAAAAACACAGCGAATGAGACACATTCGCTCGCACACACACACACACACACACGTTTGCAAGCCACTAAAATAAACACTTCCTCAAGAGAAGAAGCATCAATGAAGACTATCATATAATCACATAACGCATCTTAATAAAATCTTACTTCATAAGTTCGTCCAAAACCAGTCATTCTGGATGAGATATACCGGATGTGGGGGTAGGTCACTTCGGAAATGCCAGTGTGCTGAAATTAAAACAAAATTAAAACAAATGCAACTCATTTAAAAACAGGGTAAGCACAAGTCACACAAGCGATTACTCAAAAAGGCAAAGACATCAAAATAAATCAACACTAAAAACGATTATTACCCTTTTGGAACAAATACAGTGAAAACAGTCTATTGAACCACCTGAATGTTAACCTGAAGTGTCTCATGGGTCACCAGTAATAACACACGTGTATATTTCCTCCATAGTTGCTATATATCCTCTTAACAAAAAGACATTACAAACACATTCATATTAGATGACATTCCACCATAACGTGGACTGCCTGTGGTATGGACAGGAAGTGAGCCACAGGATGTGACCCGGTGGGCAGTGGGCTCACCATGAAGGTGATGGGGAAGTGGTGCAGTCTGGGGGGTGGGTGATAGTGGGGCAGGTGGGGGTGCAGGTGTCCTGATGGATATGGTGCGACGGCCACCCCAGCCTCAATCCCCAGCTCCCTGTAGAGGAAACACACACACACACGCACATACGCACGCACACACAGGCACACAATTATACAACTGAGGGGTTGTTGCGATGGTCCTGATCAGACATTTAAAATACTGTAAATTTAAAGGGCTTTACAATATGTACATATTGCATTCAATCAGCATGTATTAATATTGGATGTGTTATGTCAGCAGTAAGATCTCAGATCTGTGGGAGAGTGTCAGTGTGGAGCTGCGGGCACTGACCATGTGGTCCTCTGGTCGGGCTGGCGCGGGTGGGAGGACATGGTCTGGGGCACGTGGATGTGGTGGCCATGACCGTAGTTTGGGTGCATCCTGTGAGGGTGGGGCGGGGGCCGCTCATGTGCTCGACTGCAGAGAGAGAGAGAGAGAGAGAGAGAGAGAGAGAGAGAAAGAGATGGGGGAGGGAGAGAGAGAGAGAGAGAGGGGGGAGATACAGAGAGAGAGAGAAGGGGAAGGGGGAGAGAGAGAGGGGGGAGGAGGTGGAGGAGAAGAAAAAGGAAGAGATAGAGAGAGAAAGAGAGAGAAAGAGGGGGAGAGAGAGAGAGAGAGAGCGAGAGAGAGGGGGAGGAGAAGAGCAAGAGAGAGGGGGAGATACAGAGAGAGAGAGAAAGGGGGAGGAGGTGAAGGAGAAGAAAAAGGGAGAGATAGAGAGATAGAGAGAGAGAGAAAGAGGGAAGAAGGGGATGGGAGTAAGATGTAAAGAGAGAAAGAGATGGAGGGAGCGAGAGAGAAACAGAGAGGGACAATGACTCAGGTCAGTCGGTCAGTCTGATGTCAGAAAGGCAGAAAGAGCAGGGCGTTACCATGGTACCCCCTCTGCCTGTACGGGCATGCAGCAGAGCGCGGGGCAGCAGAGCGCGGGGCAGCTGAGCCAGGTCTCTGCAGTGGCTCGTGGGGCTGGGCCCCAGGGCCGTGGTGCAGGGCGGGCGCACACTTACGTGGGGTGCTGCATCATCCTCCTCCTCTGCACCTCCATCCTCTGCAGCACCTCGTGGTGGTGCAGCCTCTGCACAGCGGGGGCCAGCGGGGGCATGTGGGGCGGCAGGGCCTGGTGCTCTGGGGGCAGGTGCTGGGACAGGGGCATGGTGGGGGGCGGGGCCGGGGAGGGCCGTGGCCCGGCCCGTGGGAGGCCAGGGGGGCGTGGAAGGCGTGGACCGGGTGGGGCAGGACGTAGTCCGCCTGCGGGGGGGGGGCGGGGGGAGGGGGGTTGCCGTGGGAGTGGGGGCAGGAGGAAGAGGCTGGGTGGTGGAGAGAGCGCGCCAGGGGGCCATCTGAGCGGGAGACAGAGGGGGAGGGGGAGAAACAAGAACAGAGACTTATCAGACATCGCGCACTTAAAACTGTTCAAGGGCCTCCTGGGGGGTCTAGCGGTTACAACGTTCGACGCCGGCCACTACGACCAGGGTTCAATTCCACCGGCCGCGCCAGAGTCGGCTCTGGCCGGGAGTGCCACTGGGGGGCGGCAACTGGCTGTCTGTCCCAGGGAGGGGGGAAGCCGGCATGAAGTTTGCTGCGTATAGAGGCTCTGGAGCACCGGAGTTATGGTCAACAGCCTGGCGAGTGCCGTGCCTTTGTCAATGGCGGTTACAGGGCTACGGCAGCAAACTCACAATACGAGGGGGGGATTGACATGAAAAATAGAGGGTGCAATTGGCTACTAAATTGGGAGAAAAATGGGCGAAAATCTTAAATAAATTCCCTCAGTCAGGACATATTCTCACTGCTCTCATTAAGCTCACAGAGCACCACCTCCTTCCGTCCGTCCGTCCGTCCGTCCGTCACGACTCTGATGCATCACAGACTCCCTGCCACCGCTGTGCAACGCACCCAAGTGAGATCAGCCCCCCTGGCTGGGGTGTCCGGGGGCAGGCAGGTGCTTTAACACGTGTGAGGCAGCGTGAGCTCCAGGAAGACGCAACAGCACAGAGCAGCAGCCTGCTCACACACACCCGGCGATGTGTATCGAGGAGAAGAGTCACGTGAGCACACTCTTTCACACCCGCACTCAATCTGAAGTGCAAATCGAAGCCCAGGTGCTGCTCTGCTGTTAATTATTCATTAAAGGCAAATGGATTTTCTGTACAGCGTGCACGGCTACTGGCTTAAACAAAGGCACAACCGCCTGATTTCATCGCTCATCTTTCAATCCGATTCGAAAATGAAATACAACAACACCTTGAAGATTAGTACCGAAAACGCATTTGCACTGTTAACTTGAGAAAATACACAAAGATCACAGAGCGTGCAGACAATTCCGCAATTAATCTGATTCGTCTGGCATCTGCAGAGGATTAGTACATATTACCCCAGTCACACACAGGAGATGCCCTGAACACACACACACACACACACACACACACACACACACACACACACACACACACAACACACACACACACACACACACACCATTGACCATTTTTTGGTGTCAAGATATTTCATTCTCCCATCACTAGGCCTCAGCCTGTCCTAATTCAGCCCCTTCAGAACAGCACTCCAGCCCACGGGGTCATCTCAAAATAGAACGATCCATACAAACAGAATAATTGTTACAAAGACACACAGCCACTGGGTTTAATGTCCGCGTTGTTTTCTCGAGAAACAGGCACACGAATTAAACCAAGAGAGAGCAAGACTCGAGCTAATAAGTAACTATGGTAACCTATTAATTTTAGCTTTACTGTCTGAATCAGCATGATACCAAATTACAACAGTTTAATTAAAAGTTTAATTAAACATGCTACAATGACGCAAAATAATCTATTTTAAAACACAGGCCAGCAGAGCTCTGTTGAAAGAATAAATCGAGATGGAAATGCACAGGCTCGGAGCTATACGCAATAAGTTAAAATGCAGTACGCGCAAGGCAAATTAAATCAATTAAAACAGCACTGCTATAGCACAGTTCTCACAACTGAATTTTCTCCAAATGCTTGACTGAGTATGTTTTTCAGAGAGAACAGAAAAAAATAAATTAATAAAATAAAAAAGATCATATCTGGGGGAAAAGACAGTCATGAGACTTTCCTCGAAAATGATGGAAAAGAAAATGCACAGCAGAACAGAAACTAACAAAGGGCCGTAATTAAAAAATTCCCAACAGGAATAAAAATATGACATTTTCTGGTAAGTCAAAACTCCCCCAACCACAACCAGGTGAACAGGTGTTCAACTGCATCACCCTTTTAGTGAGTCAGGAAATAATTTTCCAGTTTTACTCCAAATTGTTTCAATTTGGGTTTTAAGAAAGAAAAAATATCTATATACTGTATATTCCCTGTGGAGAATGTCCATTATGAAGCACTGTGACAACGTATTTGCAGACGGTGCTATGTGAAAAATAAAGATCGATTGATTAGCCGCACTGCCACCCTGAGTACAAGGTGCTTTGGGCCTGAAACAGTGCAAGCGGAAGCCGTATAAACCACTTCTCATTCCAGCGGAGCAGAAGTTACTGTAAACTAGCAAGCCAGGTTCTCGACGGGGCGAGGACCACACACCCAAATAGAGATGGGGAGCTTAAATCTGCTCTAAATGCAAAACGCGTACGTCTCGAGGGAGCCTGCTGTGGGAGACGGGAGTGCGTCTTGAGTTCTTGGGCCGTTAATCAAACTTCATAAACACTGTGTGATGACCCCCCTCCCAGCTGTTTGAAGCCCACAGGAGACGGCGATAATCCCACCCTTACCGCCCAAACAACGCTCATGCTCATTTACGGTAACGGCCACTTAAGGACACATCTCAAAATAGGCACCGGAAAACTGCAGGGTGATCTACAGGTAACTGCCAAAGCAGAGGAAACGCGAGTAACTGAAGTGTTCAGGCGGCTCTGTTATGGGCATTTTGGCATGGCGTGGTTTAGGTCAACTGAACCCCTTAGAGGGCAAGGCAAACGGCAATTCTGAGTGATCACCTTCATCCTGTGGTGAAGCATTTCTATTCCGATGAGAGCGGTCTCTTCCAGGATGACAATGCCTCCATCCACAGGGCACGAGTGGTCACTGAATGTCTCGATGAGCATGGAAACGATGTAAACCATATGGCCATGGCCATCTCAGTCACCAGACCTCAACCCAACTGAACACTTATGGGAGATTCTGGAGCGGTGCCTGACACAGCGTGATGGAATTTCTTGCGGAAGAATGGTATCGCCTCCCTCCAACAGAGGTCCAGAATCTACACCAAGGCACACTGAAGCTGCTCTGGCCGCTCGCCCTGTTGAGACCCGTTATGCCGGGGCTTCCATTTGCTTTGGCGGTTACCCGTGCGCCCTCGTCTTCCTGTTCGTATCGCTGGAGGCACGGCAGACAGAGGAGGAGGATGATGGAGGAGGAGGAGGGAGGAGGGCGGGTTACTCACAGGTGGGGTGCATGTAATGCCTGCAGGAGGACATCTGGGCTGGCGGCTGGGGCGGAGTGGCCATGGCCGTGCTGTAGGCGTCGACGGGCTGGCTGGGGCCCGGCGCGGCCTGCGCGGTGTAGGCCGGGGGGCGGGAGGACGAGCCGGGGCAGCAGGGGTCAAAGGCCGAGGTGCCGTGGAAACCGCCGCTCCGCACCCCGTTGCTGCTGAGGTCCACGGGCAGAGTCTGCGGCGGACAGACAGAGAGAAGCATCGTGATCAGTACCGACATCCCTTAAAGAAAGAAACCGTCTTTTCATCCATCCATACACCTTCTGTACATCGTCCATCCAACCACCCAATCGTAAATATCACTGGGTTGAGTAGATATGGGTACAGAAGGGATATTATTATTGCTGCAATAATTATTCTAGTAATTGAAAAAAATCCATAAAATCCATAAAAAAATAAATAGATCAATAAATCGATCATAATTTTACCCTTTCCCCAATCTATGAAAATGTATAATGGCAGGAGGTAACCATTCACCCAGTCAAAAGCCGTATCTCAGCAAGAATGTGCAAAGTCATGAGTCATTCAACATTATAAATAAAAGACCATTGCAGTTGACAATTTAAAAGACATCGCAACCAGTGTGCTAAATTCAGAGGCCAAGACGCAGAAACGGAGACCTTGTTTTCCGATGTCAAGTGAAAGCTATAAAGACGTGTGCGCAACTCAAGATGTTTCCTGCTTCCAATGAATTGGTGCTGCAGACGCAGCTGGCTCTGCTGCACGTCCTCCACGCACTGAGAAGGCAGGTCAGCACGGGGGCCTCTCGAGGCTCACCGCTTCAGCGTGGCGATTTTACGATTTACAAACTTATTTCTGAAGTGCGCGCGCATCCCGCTTAATTAGCGCATTTAGCCGTCGTTTTTGTTCGCTGTTCGCACAGAATGCTCTGTTACCATAACAATGACGACCAGCACGTTTTAGCCTGGCTACAGTCAGAGCAAGTACCCTAACTGTTCAAGGGAAGGAGGGACGCTGCTGCAAACAGCTGTCAGGAGAACAGAGAAGAGGCTTTTCCCGCAATAGTTGTGATACGGGATTGTCCATACAGCTCTATTAAATATAGCCTGTATAGGAACAATGATTATTAGTCGGGACATTTTATGTTGAATGCTACTATTTAACAGAAATTGATTACATGGTCAAGTAGCAAAGTTCATCAAATGACGGAGAATTGGATTGGCCTCCTGCGGAGGGAGGACGCAGAGAAGCTAAAGAAGATGGAAAAACGAACAGCCTAATGAGGACCGGAGGTTGGGAAGCCCATCAATGAAAGCTGGGGCTCTTTTCAAGCCTTTAGACTCTTTTTAAAACTTATTTTTTTAAATAAAAGAACATTAAAGCCAGAGAGGCAAGGGCCTGGAATGAAAGCAGATCGGCGAGCACTCCCGCGCTCCTCAGCGCCTGCTCGGCTTTCATCTCCGGGCTCACTGAATATCTTAGCCTCTTTTAAGATGGAAGGTAAGAAAGAAGCAAAAAGATCAACAAAAAACCTCACAGCTTCACACACACACACACACACACACACACACACACACACACACACACACACACACACACACACACACACACACACACACACACACACACACACACACACACACACACACACACACACACACACACACACACACACACACACTAATACTAATACTAATACTAATACTAATACTAATATAAATGAAAACGGTACATCTCACCTTGCATTTGGAAATATTCTCGGACTGCATAATATTCTCGGGGAGAATATTCCTATAATATGTAGCATATTACCATTTCTGCCAGTGTTGGGTCTGTGTGTTTAAACCACAATGATTTGTCAGTTTGAATTTTTTGTCAATAAGTGATTTATGCTTTTCTTTGTTTGTTTTTTCTTAATCAGCAGACTGACAGCGATACCAGCTGATTCTGATATGAAGTTGATTTGTTTTCAATCACAGACTGACAGATGCATTCTGATATGAGTTAATTTGTTTTCCGACATGTGGATGGCATCTCCCTCAATGCCTCAAACACACTGCATATGGTTGCCAGCTCTTGCCATCTGTGCGAGAGCAATGAGTTTGCTTCAAAGATGCTAAAATACAGACACATCTGTTCCAAGTTCCAAAGCTCTAACCATAAAACAACTCTACACAACACAAACACGCAAAGTTTATTATCATTGTTGTTATTACAAAACCTTCTCCACACAACTGCAAGGGAACACCTCTGTGTGCAGTTGTGTCGTATTGAAATATATGGTTATTATTATTTAATTTTTTCAATTTTACCCCGTTCTTCTCCCAATTTTGTAGCCAATTACTCTCGCTGTGCTTAGTTCAATCCCCTCCCTCGTAGTTCACTGCTGTAGCCCTGTGACCGGCAGTGACAATGGCGAAGCGCTGCATCCTCTGAGACAGCACTGGTTGTGCTGTTGACTGTAATTCCGGCACCCCCAGAACCACTACTGTGCGCGGCGAACTGTGTCGGCTTCCCTCCCCCCTCCCTGGAGCGGACAGCCAATTGCCGCCCCGGTGGCACTCCTGGTCAGAGCTGACTCTGGCACGACGGGAAATTGAACCCCGGTCGCCGTGGCCAGCGTCGGACATTGAAACCACTGGACCACGCGGGAGGCCGCAATACGGTTATTTTACTGAGAGTTTGGAAGGGCCTACCCGGTCGTGGTACTGGTTGTTTTACTGAGTTTGGAAGGGCCTACCTGGATGTTTTAGTGAGAGTTTGGAAGGGTCTACCTGGTGGTGGTACTGAGAGAGTGGAAGGCCCTACCTGGTCGTGGTACTGGTTGCTCGTGCTGCTGACTCCTCCGCAGGGCGGGGGCACCGCGGTGGGCCTCTCCAGAGGGCAGCTGGGCTCGGGGAAGGAGAGGGGTGGCGGGGGAGGGGGCGGGTGGTGATGGTGGTGGTGGAAGTGGTGGGCGTGGCCGTGCTGGGGCAGGGCCTGCTGGGGGGGCGGGGCCTGCATGCAGCTGGAGTGGGCGTGGCTGAGGGGCAGGTGTCCCGGGGAGGGGCCGCTGCAGGGGGAGTGCTGGGGGCAGCAGGAGGGGAGGCGGGGCATGGCTGCGCCCCCACTCTCTCCTGACGTCCCCAGAGAGCCTCTTCGTGCATCATCTGCAAAATGAGCAAACACAGAAAACTTTTTCACCAACCAATACATTAATATATGAATATAAGTAAAATTACATGGTTCACGTTATAAAGACAGGAGTAACAACAATTTTAGACTATAAAGACTGTAGAAAAGTCATTTGAGACTGAACATGAGAAACACTGTAGTATCCATTTCATTACCCATGCCTTCACCAACACGCTAGGAGAGAAGCCTGGGCTGCTTTCAGTATGCATCGTAAAACTAAACGTTTCACAGAGGGGCTTATGGGAGTTCCACAGCTCATTAAATGTAGTCCAACATCCTCTAGCTCCAGATATCACCTCACATTAGGTCTTCTGTGAAATGTTCCCTGTCAATTCTGAACATGCAGCTTTGGGTTCTGAAAGCTGGGCGTTGGGGGAACACAAGCGACCGCACGTCTCCCTGTAGAGACACCCTCTCTGGGTCAGGTCCGTTACCGAGGGCGTTCCCTTACCCCCTGCAGCTGTCCCAGCTGTGCTGCTGTGCACCTGCACCCCCACGGTGCTGTCGGGCGCTGGGGCGGGGCCACTGCAGGAGGGGCCGGGCGCGTCGCAGGGGGGCTCTGAGGTAGAGGCATTATTGGAGGAGGAAGAGGAGGAGGAGGAGCTGACAGGCTGGGGGCGTGCCCTGTCAGAGGTGGTTGGCACTACTGAGAGATCTGAGACAGAGAGAAAAACAAAAAAGCAAAACAAAACATGGAGGTTTTAGC